>OY744467.1:820182-901780 GCA_963556145.1 Hygrocybe punicea | reverse complement strand
TTTTGTCCTTGGAGCCAACATTTAAAATTCATGTAATATTTCAAGCCTAATGCAGACAAACATAGTACAGATGCAATGTTGACTCCAAGGACAAAAATGAAGGAAAACACGGTATTTGTGCTTCTAGCCCTTGAAAAACTGAAGAAGTTTCTCCCTACAATCTTTTTCATATAAGCTCATTTGATGGCATAATTTGACAATATCATTTTGGGTGTCAAAAAGTACTGGTTTACCTTTTGTTTCATCCACAAGTCACCAAACACTAAATATTGTCCAAATGTAATGATAGGAGTAGATAGCCCTTAAGAAATAGTATAACTTTCCCTCTATAACCATCTCAATCCATACAGTATTTCATGAGATACAAGATTCAGCACTGGAAATTCCACCAAGTCCAAATTTCTCAATTGATGAAAAAAAATCCAGTTACTGCCATGAATTACTAAAATGGCTGTAAATAGAAAAGCACAATATGCCAAGTGGGGTAATGTCTGGTTTTACCATAGATTGTCATGGGGGATAAGTAGCTCCTATAATGGCTGATAGCTGATAGTAAAAGTAAGATATTGTGCATTGTAAAAATAATAATTGTGTAATTTTGCTATTCCCTGTGCTTGTAATAATTGCATTCAAAATATATTACATGGTACATTTATGTGAAGTACAGATTGAAACATTTTGATTACTTTGAATATATGGCAGGTTCTGAATAAATATTGGCTTGAGCTGTTGTGAGCTCTGTCAATGTTGTGAATATTAAATACATGCAGGCAAAGTGGATGTGGCTCAATCCAGTGGACTGACATGGGCCCATGTTGAAGCAAGAGGTGGATCCTGGTCACCCTAATCCTGCAGTGAGAGCTGAGCCAGGGTCAACCTTATTCTGCAGCAAGAGCAGGGCCATATTAACCCAATGCTGGAGCAATAGCTGGACCCTCATGAACCCAATCCTGCTACATGGGTGGGTCTGGGATCAATGCAATGCTACAGGACAGGCTGGAACCAGATCAACCTACCCTACAGCAAGTGCAGGACCTGGGTCAACAAAGTGCTGCAGCAATAGCTGGACCGCGATCAACCCAAGCCTGCAGCAAGTGCTGGTCCTGGCTCAACCAGACTGTGCAGCAATATCTGGACCTTGGTCAACCCAGTGCTGCAGCAATAGCTGGACCCTGGTCAACCCAAGTGTGCAGGAAGTGCTGGACCCAAGTCAACCCAGGGCTGCAGCAATTAGTGTTGCCAAAGTTCAGTTGAGTCCGGTTCCAACCCTTTTTGGCGGAACCGCTAACTGAACTTTGGGTCCGGTTTGGCGCAGGGCCAAACCCAGACCCAGACGACATTGAACTGTCTCTCCACGTTCGGTCTGGGTTCAGACGTGTCTGAACCCCGGACCAAGGTGGGCTCACCCGCTCATAGCCCTGTTCTCCTTGCAAATGGCAGGCATGTATCAATTGATACGGCGCTGCACTTCGCAAGGTAGTTGGGCTGCGGGGGAGCCGTCCGGCGCTGCTGCTGCTGCTGCTGCCGTTGCCGTTGCCACTGTCACTGTTGCAGCCACTGCCGGTGCTGCTGCTGTGGCCGTGGTCGTTGCTGCTGCAGCTGCTGCTGCAGCTCCTGCTGCCGGCGCTGCTGCTGGCCGTTGCCGTCGTTGTCATTGTCGTTGCCGTTGCCATTGCTGGTGGTGGTGGTGGTGGTGGGGTTGCGGCTGTCCCGCGTCCGTTGGCATTGCGTTGGCATTGGATTGCATTGGCGTTGGTGTGGACTCGTGATGTGGTCGTGGTCGAGTTTCCTGTAACAGAAAAGATTAGTAAAGTTAAGATAAACGATGAGACTTACCTGAACGCGACATTGTGTCGCGTTCAATGGCCTTGCGTTGTTGTTGTTGGTGGTGAAGAAACCTTTGTGTAATGATCACATGATACCGTTTATTATTAATAATAACACGAAAAAGTAAGTAAAGAAATACAAAAAACAATACCTCAAAAATATCCACGTTCGCGGTTCAGACGTGGTTCCGAGCCATTCAGGAAATCCAGCCAGCCTCAAAACCTGGAACTGAACCCACGGTCCAGTTCAGCATTTGGCTGAACTTGGACTGAACTTAAGGTTTGGTTCGGGGTTTGAACCGGGTTCGGCTAGGTTCAGAACCGAACTATGGCAATAGCTGGACCCAGGTCAACCCAAGCATGCAGGAAGTGCTAGACCCAGGTCAACCTGGTGCTGCAGCAATAGCTGGATCACGGTCAACCCAAGCCCTGCAGCAAATGCTGGAACCTGGTCAACCTGGTGCTACAGCAATAGCTGGACCCAGGTCAACCCAGTGCTGCAGACCCAGATCAATCCAGTGCTGCAGCAATAGCTGAACCCTGGTCAACCCAGTGCTTGTTACGAATCGCTTCTGCAGCGAGCTCCGGCAACAATCAACTTAACTAGGAGGTGGTTTCCATGGGAGAGAAGAGCAGTTTTCATTGTTGTTTATAACTAAGACAACACTGCTGAGAGGGGGGGGTCATGGTACAATGTCATTGCGAGCCATGGGGGTTACCCAAGATAAGGGGGTTTGCCCCAAGAACCAGACTAAACGTAAGGAAAAGAAACAAGAAAAAGTCTGAACCAACAACAAGAACAGTATATATAGTGACTGTCTTGAGGGCAGTCAATGGAAGGCCAACAATGAGGCTACAGCAAGTCCAACTACACCATGTGTTCACCATGAGGCACACATGAGGTGTCCTCATGTCGATGTTCTCACGATCCAACTGGAGGCCTGGGTGTCATTGAGGATAGAAGAGTAGTGTTGCCGAAGTTCATTTCGGTCCGGTGCCGACCCTTTTTGGCAGAACTGCGAACTGAACTTCAGGTCCGGTTTGGTGCAGGGCCAAACCCAGACCCAGACGGCATCAAACTGTCTCTCCGTGTTCAGTCTGGGTTCAAACACATCTGAACCCCAGACCAAGGTGGGCTCACCTGCTCATAGCTCTGTTCTCCTCGCAAATGGCAGGCACGTATCAATTGATATGGCACTGCACTTTGCGAGGTAGTTAGGCTGCGGGGGAGCCATCCAGCGCTGCTGCTGCTGCTGCTGCCATTGCCATTGCCACTGTCACTGCTGCTGCTGCTGCTGGTGCTGCTGCCCCTGCTGTGGCCGTTGCTGCTGTGGCCATTGCTGATGCAACTGCTGCCGTGGCCATTGTTGCTGCAACTGCTGATGCTGCTGCCGGCGCTGCTGCTGGCCATTGCCATCATCATTGTTGCCATTGCTGTTGCCATTGCTGGTGGTGGTGGTGGTGGTGGGGTTGCGGCTGTCCCACATCCATTGGCATTGTGTTGGCATTGGATTGGATTGGCATTGGCATTGCGTTGGCATTGGCATTGCATTGGCGTTGGCATGGGCTCGCGATGTGGTTGCGGTGGAGTTTCCTGTAACAAATAATATTAGTAAAGTTAAGATAAATGTTGAGACTGACCTGTGTCCAATGAATGCGACATTGTGTCGCGTTCATTGGCCTTGCGTTGTTGTTGTTGAAGAAACCTTCATGTCATGATCACATGATACCATTTAACACGCAAAAGTAAGTAAAGAAATACGAAAAACAAATGAAATAAATACCTTAAAAATATCCACGTTCGCGGTTCGGACGTGGTTCGGAGCCATTCAGAAAATCCAGCTGGCCTCAAAACCTGGAACTGAACCTGCGGTCCAGTTCAGCATTTGGCTGAACTTGGACTGAATGTAAGGTTCAGTTCAGGGTTTGAACCGGGTTTGGCTAGGTTCGGAACCGAACTACAGCAACACTATAGAAGAGGTCCAGATGACTTGGATGATTTGTCATCAGATCATATGATATGCAGAATTGCCTATTCGGGGTCTGTACTTGCTGCAATGGGCAAGTGCACAGTCTGGCAAATGCAATGCATGGTCGGGTCAAAGAGGGGTATCATCCAGTGTGGGATTGGTGAAGGAAGTGTCTTGAGGTAGTGTGGATATAGCGACAAGGTCGGTAGAAAAGAAAACAAAGAAATGTATGGAGGGAAAACCAACCAGGACAGTGGGATAGTTGAGGTCAGACATGTGAACAGCATAAGCTGTACCAGATGATGATGTCTGTGTCAATGACGTATCAAGGGGCGATGTCTCGTCCTGTGTGTGGAACAATGCGGTCCACCTGATGTCAGTAGTCGTCCAAGAAAGGGTATTGTTGTAAACAAGTGTAGGAGGTATCAAGGTTACAGATGGACAAGGATAAATAAATGTAGGTCCAGGTTTCAAGTCATGGCACGAGTGACAAGCTGTGGGAACAAGTTGTCGGGTACTGCATTAAAGCGATGATGTGTGAACAATAAATGATAGGGGTTGTTTCACTGTGTTGGGAAATCATATGGTCTGTGGTCAAAGTCTGAAGGAATATGCTTTGGCGATGGTTGGATTAGAGAGAACAGTGACACATATTGTGATCGGGGATTGTCCAGAGTATGCATGCAGGTAGGGAATGTTGTTGGATCATCAGGAAGGATAATGGTAGGCACAGGGTACAAAAGTGGAAACCATATATTTGGGAATGGAAATTGTCAAGTACGTGCAGGGATACTGTCAAGGTGGATGTCGGTTTCATCAATAAAAGAAGGTTGCCTTTTCCAGAGGCAAATCATGGTGATGTAGAAACCAATCAAGAAGGTGATCACTATGGCACCAATGATCATCACAGTCACGAATTGTTTAGTGAGAATAGCCATTGTGTGTCGGTGGGAAGACAGTATGTCGAGGACAATGAGAGTGACATCCGTTGGCAAGGGGACTGTTTGGGTACAGCAAGGTCACATGGGGATGTGTCCATGGTCAGTCTGGATCATTCTAGAAGAAAGGGATAAAAAGAAAACAAGAACAAAAATAAACAATGATGTCCAAAAGAAGACAAAGGGCAAAGGAAACAAAAAAGGAAGGTGTGGCCATGCTGCATCATCTAGTGTTGCCACAGCTAAGGCTAATGGTCAGCTAGTAGCTGTTAGTTTAGCTGAATTTAGCTTAGCTGGGGTCCAGCTAAGCTAAAGGCTAATGACCAGCTACCAGCTACAGCTACCTCAAAACCTTAGCTGCAGCTAATTACAGCTTTCCACAGGTAAGTGTGCCCAAGTACTCAGGTACTTTGTTTTTGCCATTTACTTAGATGCATATATATTAAGACAAAATTCAATTAAAATAAGTAAATTAAATTAATCAAATTAAATTAATTAATGTAGATGGGGAGAGTGGGAGAAGGGGGAGGAGGAGAGGGGGACAGGGAGGAGAGGGAGGGGGAAGGGGGAGGAGAAGAGGGGTGGTGGCCACGGCCTCGTCCTCGTCCTCGTCCCTGTCCTTGTCCCTGTCCTTGTCCTTGTCCTTGTCCTTGTCCTTGTCATCCTTGTCCCCATCCTTGTCGTCCTTGTCCCCGTCCTTGTCGTCCTCATCCTTGTCTTCATCGTTGCTGTGGTGGTAGTGGTGGTGGTGGGTCCTCATCCACAGTCCTTATCCTCATCCTCATCGTGTTGTCTGTGGAGGGGTGACGGTCTTGCCACCTGTTGTTATCGTCTTCGTCATCCTTGTCGGTGTTGTTGGTGTTGGTGGTGCATGAGTTGTTGGTTCAGAGATGTGTGTTCATGTTTGTTGGGGTGTGACCAAGTGACCAAAAAAGTCACATGGTCCGTGCACCCTTTGAATCCCTATATAAGGGCCTCAAAATCTCCCGTCGATCCTGTCAAAAATATTATTTTGTAGTATATATTTAGTAAAAATAATAATAGTATATTACATTACATATGTACTGTAATACATACGGCTATGGTTGGCTATGGCTGACCATAGCAGGCTATCCATGGCTAGCAGCTTTGACTAAGGAAAATTAAGAAATTAGCTTAGCTGAAGCTGAAGCTAATTTGGCCAGCCCGCAGCTAGCTTAGCCATGGCAACACTAAGCGTGATCCCATGTGAATGAGGCAGGGCTATCATGTGCTAAAAATAAGATAACCTTGTCCTGTCGTGAGCGATCCCCAAGAGTAGTGATTGTGCCAATACAGGGAGTATCTGGTGAAAAAGACGAAAGTTGTGAAGTAAGAAGATCCAAAATGTCAGAACAGTAACCTGTGGCTGACCCGACCACAGATGAGGCAAGTAACAGTGGCAGGCAGGCCATTCTTGCCTGTTGGAAAGGGAAGTCTTTACACTTTACCACAACTTCCCCCGGAGTCCCTGGGGACTCCCCAGGGAAAAGGAGGACTGAAGGGGGACTCCCTGGGGACTTGGTCACCAGCCAAGTCACACCAAAACAGAAGATTCCCCCCTGGGCAATTCGCCCTTGAGTCCCCAGGGACTTATTCCCCCAGGAGTCCCAGGGAATCCCTAGGGAATGGTTGGCTTTTTTGTTAGTTATTTATCACAATTATTTATAAAAGGCTTTTATGTAATTAACTCATATTTATTACATAATATAGGGTGCCCTGAAGTAGATAGTTGAAAATGTGGTTGATTTACATTTCTTTGGTGCATGGACCAGTTTGGACACAAATGCATCAACAAATGCATCACATGATTATCAACAAAGACATGAATGTGCAAACATGCCAAACCAACACCCCAAACACCAAACGCCCACACACCCAATGCCTACACACCCAATGCCTACACACCCAATGCCCACCAATTTCACAAAGCACACCCACGCCCATGTCCACACCAGAATGGGAATGCAGACAGGACCAAGACCAAGGGAACAGGAACAGGAACACAAATGGCAACTGCAACAACCCAGACAAACACAAACAACTATAAAAGAGATGGTGATGTACCCACCCCCACAATGGGATATTTTTATTAATATTTTTATACCTATATTCTATTACTAACTATTACTATGATGCCCACATCCATGCCCTTCATCCACAACAAAAACAACATGGCCAAAACCAGCATAGACAACGAGGGACACCCAATGGCCAGCAGCGGCCCCCAGATGACCGTGATGGGAGGAGACAGGGATGACAGGAAAGGCAGTAAAACAGACATGGCAGGATGGTGGTATGCTCACCCCCACTGCCCAGCTATGAATTGTTCTTTTGTTTTATTATTCTTCTAATCTTGTACCACAGTCCACCTCAATGCCAATGCCAAATGAGGACCCCCCATCTAAATGCCCTGCACTAGAACTTGAATGTCAAGGGAAGGAGGCCAGATCCCAACGGCAATGCCCAGCGCAACAGCAGTCATTACAGCCGGCAATGGCTACCAGCAGCAACAGCGGCGACAAATGGCGACATGCCCAAGCACCAGACACAGCAGAGGTGGTGCACCTACCTCTGCTGCATCCAGAAGTTTTTTGTAAATCTTTCATTGATGTTGCTACTAACGACTTTCTAGCTATGCCCATGGCCGTACCCGCCCCACACTGGGGACAATGACATGTGATGGGAATGAAGGCTGGGACAAGGACCACAAGAACAATAACGACGAAGGAAGACAATAACGAAATGGCCCCCCTCAAAAGCCACCTCCCCTTCACAATCTCCCATGTCCCATGTCCCATTTATCCCCTCTCCTTTCCCCTCCCTCCCCTTCTTCCCCCCCTCTTTTCCTACCTCACTCCTTCCCCCCCTGTATAGTAATCAATGAATTAAGAAGTAATGTAATTTAAATTTTCAGTTATTAATGATTTTTAAATAGCACAATGATGTGGAGCTCTGATGGGTGAGGCCAGGCTAGCATCATACACCATGAAATTTGGACAGTTGGGAGAGAGTTGTGGCAAAAAGAAACGTCTTGCCCATATTTATCTTAAATGGATGGGGTGTCACTACCTTGAGCTTAGGCCTGGGCACGGTCAGCAGGCGAAGGGATGTGGGCCTGAGGGAAGGGCTGATAGGAGATATCAATCAGGGTATTGCACCATTCAGTTGGTGGTTGCTGAGCAGAGAGGTGGGGACGTTTCCAAAGAACAGCATAGACAGAGCTGTAGGAAGCCACCGGTCTGTTGTTCAATTCATCAGAACCAGATGTGTCATAACCAGTGCATATGTCAGGTGGGAAGTGTTTGCTTGTAGAAGACTGGCTGGGTGGTCTAGACGCTTTGGTTTCAATGGACTATGACCATTGGCATCATATGGAAGGACCAGCAGGGCCCAGGGGGATAGTGGTTACAACAGGCAAGATTGAGCTAGAGGAGTTGAGCACTTGTTCATGCACAGAAGCTGAGGAATGCAATACAAGGGACTTGAGAGACCCTTTTGAGTCACCCTGATCGCAGCAAAGATCGAACAATTGATGGTAAATTGAGAATCTTGATTGATGTTCTTCCTCCCCTGCAAACCAAACTATAGAGAAGAATTCAATTGGCGATGGAAGGAGCCAATAAAAAAAAGAGGGTCCACTAACCTTACTGAACCTTGTTGAAAATTCTTTCTCAAATGAAACCTGAATGTTTCACACCTGTGATATCAATGGTTAAATATGGCTAGCACTCAGAATCAGCAGTGACAATGATGAGGAGTTTATTGGAAGTGGAAGCAGAGCTTGCACCAACTGGAGATCAATGTGACTCAGGAATGGGTAGCGGTGGTCAGACTAGCTGCACCCAGGACAAGCCACTGTTTTCAAAGTCAGCTTGAGACTAGCTGAGTCGTGGCAACACTATTTCCAAAGACACCAGGCTTGAAAAATTAGTTCCTATAGTTAGAGATCTTTTTAGCCTTGGGATCCCCCACAGGTTCATAACTCCATGGTATAAAAGGCTACCATAATGGCTCATGACTATCTAGCTTTACCTACAACTTGAACCTATATTGCTGAGCACATATACTATGATCCTTGATAACGACAAATGAAGAAATTCAAATTTAGAGAACTGCAGAGCTACATACAGATAAAAGGCTTGATGTGGAAGAAGAGATTATGAAGAAATATGTTGGAGGTTTTGACTTTAATGATGACTATGTGGATTATGGACAAATTTTTGAGATAGAAGGCCAGGGCTGACCCAGGGCTGACCCTGACCTGGCCTGGCCCTGACCTGGCCCTTAACACCCAGGGCTGGGGCCAGCAAAATCATGGACTGGCCCATGGACAGTCTAAGTGCTCCTCCCTCAATAGTCTGGTGTAATTTGGTACAGCAGGTGTAGATAAGTCTTATGTAATGAGATAACTAGCTAGGGATTGACACGGGTAATGCTTGGGTATGGAAATCAGAACCTGTACCTGAACCCCTAAACACCATACCCAAAGGGGTAGTGGGTGCACACCACACCCATCCTGGTATGGGTCCCACGGTGTTGGTGGCACGAGGAGGGTATCATGGCATTGGCATTCGGATGGTGTTGTGTGACACCCAATAAGCAACATGTTAACGTTTGATGCATTACATACAGCATCGTATACACCTCACATAGGCAGCATCGACGTCAATTGATGTGACAGCACACTAACATGAGGTGAATGAGGCTGAGGACACGACCTGCTGTGTCTCAGACACAGCTGGTCATGTGTTACAGATCGCCGTCTTCGGGCGGGCTCCAGCAACAATCAACTTAACTAGGGATCAGTATTCAGAGGAGAGTTGAGGTCAGACTAGAGGGAAACACAAGCTCAAAGGTGTATTTGTGGTTGACTACTGCTATACATCAAGTAGTAGCCCAAAGGAGGGAAAGTTCTGGGTAAGCAATCTGGGGAGAGGACACCCAGACTAAACGTAAAGAAGAAGAAAGAAGAAAAAGTCCGAGCCAACAACAAGAACAGTACATATAGTGACTGGTCTTGAGGGGGGGTAAATAGAAGTCCAACCATAAAGCCACAGAATGTCCAACTACACCATGGGTTCACTATGAGGCAGACATGAGGCATCCTCATGTCGATGTTCTCGCGATCCAACTGGAGGCCCAGGTGTCATTGAGGAGTCGAGGAGGTCCGGATGACTTGAATGATTTGTCATCAGATCATGTGATTTGCAGAATTGCCAATTCGGGGTCTATACTTGCTGTATTGGGCAAGTGGGAGTCTGGCAAGTGCATTGCACAGTCGGGTCAAAGAGGGGTATTGTCCAGCATAGGATCAGTGAAGGGAATGTCTTGAGGTGGTGTGGGGATAGTGGCAAGGTTGATGGAAAAGAAAATAAAGAATGTGTTGAAGGAAAACCAACTAGGACAGTGGGATAATCAAGGTCAGACATGTGAACAGCATAAGCTGTGCTGGATAACGATGTCTGTGTCGATGACGTATCAAGGGGTGATGTCTCGTCCTGTGTGTGGAACAATGCGGTCCACCTGATGTCGGTAGTTGTCCAAGAAAGGGTATTGTTGTAAACAAGTGTGGAAGGTATCAAGGATAAAGATGGAAAAGGATAAATGAACGTGGGTCCAGGTTTCGAGTCATGGCATGAGTGACAAGCTGTGAAAATGAGTCATCGGGTACTGCATTGAAGTGGTGACATGTGAACAATAAATGATAGGGGTTGATTCACTGTGTTGGGAAGTCGTATGGTTTGTGGTTGAGGTCCGAAGGAATATGCTCCAGCAATGGTCGGATTAGAGAGAGCAGTGAAATGTCGTGTGATTGAGGATTGTTCAGAGTATGCATGCAGGCAAGGGATGTCATCGGATCGTCAGGGAGGATAATGGTAGGCATGGAATACGAAAGTGGAAACCATATATCCGAGAATGGCAATTGTCAATTATGTGGTGAGATATTGTCGAGATGGAAGTCAGATGCATCAATGGCAGAAGGGTTTCGGTGCCGGTGCCAAAGATAGATCATAACAAAGTAGAAACCAATAAGGAAGGTGATGGCGATGCTGCCAATGATGATTACGGTGATTAGCTGTGTTGGGAGTATGGCCATTGTGTATCGGTTTGTCGTGGGATGAAGTAAACAATATGTCAGGGCGAGGGAAAAGACAATAGCAATGATGTCCATTGGCAAGGAGATTATTCGGGTACAGCAGGGTCACGTGGATGTGTCCATGGTCGGTCTGGATTGTTCTAGAAGAAAGGGATAAAAAGAAAACAAGAACAAGAATAAACAATGATGTTTAAAAGAAGACAAAGGACAAAATGAGACAAAAAAGGAAGGTATGGCCATGCAGCATCGTCATAGCGGGTATCGGAGTTGGAAGTGGAGAAGTGGAGTTGAAAACCGTAACATCGTGTCCATGATGGTGCAGGGGTGCTATTGCCAAGTGCTTTGCGTTGTTGTCACCATTGCATGTCATTGCATGTTGCCATTGCATTGACGTTGTTGCGTTGTCATTGTCATTGCATTGGCATCGTTGTTGAGAGGGAGAAAAACCTCATTAATAATACTTGTGAGATGAAAGACACACATACCTAGAGCCAGAGGGTGGGTGCACCACTCCTCTGGCTTGCTTTCTAAACCTGGACTCCTATTTTGTCTTCCTTGTTGTTGTTGTTGTTGGTGTTGTCATTGTTGTTGGTGTTGTTGAGGAACCCATGCATAACTGTAAACCCTGGGTAAGGGTCATGGGTCCCAAAGTTGGACACCATACCCGAACCCGGGACTACCCGATTTAGAAAACCTTGGGTAAACCCGCCACCTGTGTCAATCCTTATAACCAGTCCTCCATACTGCCCCACCCCAAGCACTTATTATGTCCGTTCCACCCCTCCAATCATGAATTCCAAGGGTGGGACACCTTCTATCCTTCAGACAGAATTGGTCTGCTGCCTTTCTTGCTTGAAAATATGATTTGGAAGCAATGCATCCTCATTGGTGCATTGGCATCTATCCAGGCCCAAAGATTCCATGAAATGGGCCTTACCTTCCTGATTAGACATTGATGGGTTGATTTTGGGGTTGCGAGAGCTTGTCAAGGCATGAAAGCAAAACAAAGGGGGGACAAGGAGGTAGGATAACAGTTATATCTTCCTGTTCATGACTTAGCATAGTCTATAATTTACTTATCTATGGTGCAAACCACCTGGTCACCACCAAAATGTGACAAAATTATGGGAACTTACATATAGATATTTTTCTTATTTCTCTTGGTAAAATACTCAAATTAATTAAATGAATCAATTCCTAAGACAGATTTTCAATTGGGTCAAAACTGAGCAAGATCAAAAGCCGATTTGGCCACTACCATATATGGTGCTTAGTAATATACCAAAAAAGGAATACTTCGACTGTGCCCTATGTTCAGGTGTCCAAGGCAGCAACTACAAACTCAGGAATTTGTTGGTGAGACTTATACTTTGTTGAACTGAAGGCCTTGACCTTCCCTTGAGCATCACCAGTGTTCAGACCCTCCTGATATGCCTCCATCCACCGGTGCATCCTGTGTTCCCACTTCTGGATTGTCCCAAGAGGAACAGATGCCAATGCCTGTGGCATGTTTTCCTTGAGAGTGTCAAAGGACATGTCACAGTGTTCACGAAGATATCGTTTCATGGCCCCCCAGAAGAACTCAATGAAATTAAGTTCACAATGGAACTTGGGCAGGACAATGCAGAGATGACCAGCTGCTTCAATAACTTCTTGTACAAGAAACTTTTGTGCATGGAAGTCTAGCTGGTATTCCATAAACCAGTGGCAACAACATGCTGTGGCACCTGGCTTGCAAGCCTTCTTGCACTTCCCATGCAAGCCCTTGGTGATGATACCACGCTCTTCGAGAACCTGGCAAAGTCCTTTTGGTTCATTGGGAAGTTCTGGAGATGTTGTTGGGAATACCATTGACTGCATGAATTTCTGGCCATCTCGAATAAACCAGCCATCACGCATGTGTGCTTGAGCGCCACCAGGTTTCACATTCATTCGACCCCCTCAACTTAGTCTCACACCCGGCAATTGACCCTCAACCCACACAACTTCTCACCCTCGAGTAGTGTTGCCGAAGTTCAGTTCAGTCCAGTTCCGAGCCTTTTTGGCAGAACCACGAACTGAACTTTGGGTCTGGTTTGGCGCATGGCCAAACGTGGACCCGGACGGCATTGAACCGTCTCGCCACATTCGGTCTGGGTTCAGATGCGGTCTGAACCCAGACCGAGGTTGGCTCACCCCGTGAGCTCCGTTCTCCTCGCGAATGGCAGGCACGTATCAATTGATACAGTGCTACACTTCGCGAGGTAGTTGGGCTGCGGGGGAGCCGTCCGGTGCTGCTGCTGCTGCTGCTGCCGTCACGTTGCTGCTGTTGCTGTGGCCATTGGCGTTGTTGCTGCTGCTGCTGCTGCTGCTGCCGTTGCTGCTGTTGCTGCTGCTGCCATTGCTGTGGCGTTGCTGCTGCCACTGCCATTGCCGTTGCCGTTGCCACTGCTGCTGCTGCTGCTGCTGGCCGTCGTGGTTGTCATTGCCGTTGTTGTTGCCGCCGCTGGTGGTGGTGGTGGTGGTGGTGGTGGTGGTGTTGCAGCTGTCGCGCGTCCGTTGGCATTGGGTTGGCGTTGGCATCCATCTTGTGCCAAGATGGGTGTGGCCGCGACGTGGTCGCGGTCGAGTTCCCTGTCGCAAATGACATTAGTAAAGTTAAGAAAAGCTTGAAACTGACCTTCGCATTGAGTGTTGATGTTGTGTTGCGTGTTGATGTTGTGTTGCGTGTTGATGTTGTGTTACATGAAAGCTACACGGTCACAGCCGGTCACATGATACCATTTAACACGAAATAGTAAGTAAAGAAATACGAAAAACAAATGAAATAAATACTGTAAAAATAGCTGCGTTCGCGGTTTGGACGCGGTTTGGAGCCGTTCAGGAAATCCGGCAGGCCTTGAAACCCGGAACTGAACCCGCGGTCCGGTTCAGCACTTGGCTGAACTTAGACTGAACCTAGGGTTCGGTTCAGGGTTTGAACCGGGTTCGGCTAGGTTCGGAACTGAACTATGGCAACACTACCCTCGAGTTCTCATTTGGAACCCCCTCTTCCGCTTCTCCTCCCTGTGACAGCCCCATCTGTGCATGTCCACTCAGGCAGCCGGGCACTTAGCTGGTCTAGACCACCCGTTTATCCACCACACCAGTCTCAGACAATGGGCCCCCTCGTACATCAGGTCAGGCGATTAAAACAGCATGGATATGCTGGAGCCACGGGGGACTTACTCCATCATGGTTGCACTCACAAACCAGAGGCACAGGTTCCGGGAAGGTTCCCATTTCATATATACTTTGCCCTTGTATGTAATAGGGACAATAATATGACTCAAAAAAAGCATTCATGATGATATTGGCCTTAACGAATCCACGCACACTATTTGTCCGACAGTTATCATTGATGATCATCAGAAATCAAATCAAATTTCAACATTTCCCGCCAGTGAAAGTAAGTATGTTAAATAGGCTCCACATCATACCGTGAAACATCAATGACAATTTCACCAAGACTCTCCACACGAACGCAGATGCGGTGGTTGCCCTTGTGGCAGAATGAGCATCAGATTTGGCTACCATACAAAAAACTTACTCGATTCATGGCCTGGACATAAGTCCCTGTTTGCGATGCAGTACCGTAGCGGACTCGGACAGACTGTCCTCGCTGTCACCGTCGATGTCAGCACACGCGTATCGGAAGGTTTCGTTCACCCACCAGGAACAATAGTCCAGGTGGTTTTAGTTAAACTCAACCCAAGTTAAGGTACGAAAGTTAGGTGTACTATCTGCACTAGTAGCTGGGGCTTAAGTGAAACTCCCAGACAGTGCCTGCTGCAATACAGTTAAACTCGGCCTAGCAATTACTGGTAGGTTCAGTTAAACTTTAGACAGCAGTGCCAAGGCCTTCAGTTCACTGTAAAGCTCAGTTAAACCCAGCCCAGTTGTTACTGTGAGCTTAGTTAAACTGTGTGCACTATTTACTGCATTGGCAGTTTAACTTTGAGCAGTAGCTACTGGATGGTCAGTTTAACCATCTGCAGCAGTTGCTGTACCCTCAGTTTAACCAGGTGCAGCATTTGCTGGATGTCTAGTTTAACTCAGAGCAGTTGCTACTGATTGCTCAGTTTAACCAGATACAGCACTTGCTGGACATCCAGTTTAACTCATAGCAGTAGCTTCTGGATGGTCAGTTTAACCAGGTGCAGCAGTTGCTGGACCCCCTGTTTAACTTGCAGCAGTAGCTACTGGATGGTCAGTTTAACCAGGTGCAGCACCTGCAGCACCTCCAGTTTAACTTGGAGCAGCAGCTACTGTACCTCCAGTTTAACCAGGTGTAGCAGTTGCTGGACCCCCAGTTTAACTCAGAGCAGTAGCTACTGAATGGTCAGTTTCTTCTGGCAGTTGCCAGGGGCATAGTTAACCATTCCCATGTAATTGCTAGGGGGTGCAGTTCACTTTCTTCTGGCAGTTGCCAGTGGGCAGTTAACCATTTTCTTGTAATATAATGAAATGGAATTATTAAAAGCACAGAGAATAGCAAAATTACAAAATTATTATTTTGGAAATGCACAATATCTCAGTTTTACCATCAGCCATGACAGGAGCTACTTATATGCCAAAATCAGAAATTACCCGACTTGGAATATGGTGCTTTTTTTATTTAATATTACTCAATTCCAAATAAATACATATCTCATATGAATAGCAATACCTCAATATTACTTAAGTGAAAATATACATTAAATGATTATTTTATCTAAATACATAATTAAATAATTAAATATGGCTGGTGGTAGTGGTCTGGTGGTGAGAGGTGGGAGGGGGTGGGAGGAGGAAGAGGGTGGGGGTGGGACAAGGGGGTGGGAGGAGGGAGGGGGGGTGAGAGAAGGGAGGGGGGGTGAGAGAAGGGAGGGGGGGTGAGAGAAGTGAGAAGGGAGTGGGAGTGGGAGTGGGAGTGGGAGTGGGAGAAGGAGTGGGAGAAGGGAGTGGGAGAAGGAAGAGGAGGGACGGGCAGCAGGGAGAGGGAGAGGGAGAGGGAGGAGGAGAGAGGGGAGGGGGGGTGGCATATACATACCTCCGTCGTCCTCGTCCCTGTCCCCATCTCCGTCCTCATCTTCGTCTTCATCCCGTCGTCGTCGTCCCCGTCCCCATCGTCGTCCCCCGTTCTCGTCATCGTCCCTGTCGTCGTCGTCCCCACCCTGTCGTCATCCCCCGTTCTCGTCGTCGTCCCGTCGTCGTCATCCCCGTCCCCGTCCCCGTCGTCCCCGTCTCTGTCCTTGTCGTTTCCTTCGCCGTCGTCCCCTGGTTGGTCATCGTCGTCTCTGTCGTCCTGTCATCCCGTGGCTGGCCATCTCCGTCCTCATTGGCGGGCTGCCTGTGTCCTCGTCGTTGCCGTCTGGCGCATCTTTTTCCCCGGCATCGCGTGCTGTTTCCGCTATCCTCACCGGGACCGTTGTCGTCCGCGCCCGTTGGGTTTACTGAGGTGGCTGTGGCGTTCTTGTCTGGGCTGGGTAAGTTGGTGGGTGTTCGGGTTCGCCTGCGTTTGGCGCAGGGTAACTGCACAAAAACCCACCATAGTTAGCAAAAAAAACAAAGATTCAAAAATAAAAATAAAACCTTGGGTGCTCTTCTGCACCCGTTTCGCGTCGTTGAAAACTTCAAGTCGTGCGGGAAAGCCAGCCGGCACTTGCCGACTTCCTAAATGGGGTCGAGTTGCTAAATATGGAACTATGGCTGGAACATTTTGAATATTCTGGCATGCACAATAATGCATGTATCAACAAAGTAAGACTCTCCAGAGATACAAGTGTAGAATACCTACTCCTAGATTAATTTGTGTATTTTATTTGATCCTACATACAGAGATATTCACAATGTGTTGTATTCCTCTGCCAAAATTGGACCCTTACAGTATTCAATGGCTCCTTTGAACACAAAAAATTAACCTAAAATGCCACAGTTAGCCAATTATCTTGAACAAAATCTGAGTTGACCAAAAGTTGCTTATATATGTAAAGACCTCTCATACCAACTTTCAAAGAAATCTTTTAATATTTGAATGTTTTATGATCAAAACATTAGTGTTCAAAGGAGTGATCAGATTTCTCTCTGCTTTGTGAATATTCAGTTTCTAATTTTATTGATGGTTCTGAATCAAAATCAATATCCAGATAGGTTCAGATGATGCACTGAGGGAATTAGAACACTTTTTTAGCAGTAGAAATCAGTACAGAATCAATTATATTAGGGTGTTCAAAGGACTGGTAGTGTTCAAAGGAGCCATTGAACACTGTACTGTGTCTTAATGAAAACTAGCTGACTTACATCTGTGCGCAGCGAGAAGATGAGTTGGGCACAGGAGCGGCGTGATGGACAGAATCCGACAGAAGCGTCGTGGAAGGCCACTATGAGTCGGTAGAGGGTACAAGCGTGTGAACAATTTTCCTAATATATTAAATTCAAACTGCGCCAGTATCGCAACTATCGCTCCCCACTATTAGTAACGCGCCGGAAACTTTCCTGATCCCGATGCCACACTTGTGTTTCTTGAACAGCTCAACGACTTCCTCGTGCCCACTCTCACATGCCCTCTGAAGTGCGGTTTTCCCCTTAGTGTCCTTCAAGGACGAATCCGCCCCCCTCTCCAATAACACGCTGGCAGCTTCCATCTGCCCGCGTGCTGCAGTGGTGTGCAGCGCCGTCCCGAGTCCTGCCTCCCGCTCTGAAGGGCTCGTCCAGTCATTGTCCGAGATTTCGTCGATTTCCGCACCGTGATCGAGCAGGACTTGTATCATATCTGTACGACCATAGTACGCCGTGGCATCCAGTGCGCCCGATTGCTTCACTTGTACGCCATGCGAAAGCAAGAGCTGGATGATCTCGGTCGAGGAATGGATGGCGGCTCTGGCTAGGGTGCTGTATGTCTGCGATTCTTCCCCGGCGCAGGGGTCCGCACCGTGCTCGAGCAGGAACACCACGAGTTCTTGATTCTTTTCGATGACAGCACGAATGAGTGCGGTGCCTGAGTGGCTAAGGCTCCAGTTTGGGTCCCAAGCAGCGTTGAGAAGTACTTTGAAGACAGGAATTGATTTGGACTCCAAGGCGGCCCAGACCGTCTCACGGTCGTACTTGGCACCTCCCTGGAGAAGCAACGATATGATATTGCCGTGTCCATGGCGAGCGGCAGCGTACAGGGACGATTGAAGAGGGGAAGTGGAATCGGGAGTTGCAGAATGATTCCGCGATGGCTGTTTGTCCAAGATCGCCACAACCTTGTCATACTGACCGGTTGAGAGGTGCCGATGGGCTAGCAGGGAGTCCTCTAGCGCAATCGCTAAGCTCGAGTCACTAAGATCAATCCTAATCCTACTGACTACCAAACAGAGCTATCTACTGAATCCAACCGTGGGAAGGTCACGTGATCTACCAGATCTCCCTACCACATGTCCCCTCCTCCAAAATGGCAGCGTCCCCGCTGCCAGCAAAAGAGAAAAGAGGGAGACAGAAAGACAAGAAGAGAGATGGAAAGGAATAACAAAAATGGAAAAGAAATGGACAAGAGTCATATAGGGAAAGCAATGGGAAAAAAGAAGAATATTAAAAATGCCTATCTTGGCTTCTTCCAACCTAGGGCCTGGAGAGCTCTACTCAAGTCTGAGAGACGAGGGTCCTGGTCCCAGTCGAGACAGGTAGATCTCGGGGCAGTTGGGTATGTCGTGTGGAAAGGCTTCATGAAGATGGGTCGGCCAGGTGCGATGCCAGATGGGTGGGATCGTGTGAATGCTGGACCAGGTGGTCTTGTGTATATGCAGCGAGCTCGAGGGCGTGCGTGGCGTTGTCAAATACGACGTTGAAGGGTGGCGAAGGGCCGTCGGTTGTCGGAGAAGAGTCCTGAAAGGTCGCGAGGTGGGTATTTGGCTGGGAAAACGGGGCAAAGTGGGATCGTCGCGGCGTCTTCAGCCCAGTCGAACCGCGTAGGTTGTGCTGGCGTAGACGTTGGGGCGGGGTTGGGCACACGAACGGAGCCGTCCACGGTCTCCTCTTGGTCCGTCTCGTCGTCGCCTCGGCGCATGCCTCCGTTCGTCTTTGGGGTGGCCTCGCTCGTCTCGCCTCCTCTTGGTGTCGTTGTCTCCTCTTTCTTCGTGCTGTCTCCTTCCCTCTCATTCCTTTCGTTTGCGTACACGCCGGTTCGTGTTTTGACGTCGCTTGGCTTTGGGGGTCGCATTGGCGACGTCTGGACGGCGACGTCGTGTCTTTGGGCTTGCGTGGGCGTGGACTGACTGGGCACTGGTGCCGGCGTGGTGGATTCACGGTCTGAGACGCGTATGGACGCATTTTGTAGCGGGGGTGTTGATTCTTGAGCGGGTGGGCTTGTTGGGACACGCTGGGACGCGTTTCTGTGCGTGAACGGGGCCGTTTGGGTGGGCATTGGGACATGGAAGGCGTCGCGTTCAGTGTTGGGCGACGGGGAACGTGCTGGGACGTGTGGGGCCGTTCTCGTCGCGTGTGTGTGGGCTGGTACTTCGATACGCGGTGGTTCTGATGACGTGGCACGTCCTGGTGCAGCGGGGGTCGTTTTTGGCGAGGGTGGGTAAGCTGGAGCTTGCTGAGACGCGTTTCCGCGTGCGCGTGGGGCCGTGTGAGCGTTCTTATGTGCACTGGGTGCCGGTGGATGCGCTTGCGGCTCGTCCGTTTGTACTGACGCGAACACGAAGGTGTGTGGGGTCGTTTGGGCTGACTTTGACGCGTGGCGCGTAGTTTTCGGTGTGGGGGCACAGGTGGGGGCCGGTGATATGTAGACTTGCGGCGTCGTTGACGCAGACGCGTGGATGGACGGTTCTGTCTGGGTTGACGTGTGGTGTGTCGTTTTCGGAGTGAGCGGGTGAGCTGGGGTTCTGGTTGTGGCTGAGCCGATGGACAGCGTTGTCTGTATGCTTGTAGCAGTGTAGGCGAGTGCCGTTTGGGTCGACGTGGATGCGTAGATGGGCCGATTATGTTGGGTTGGCGGTTCCGTTTGTGTTGTTGCTGATATTTTCACTAGCGGTGTGCTGGTTTGCGCGGTGTCAGGCGATTGGCAGGCTGCATCCGAACAGCCATCGTTGTACCCTTCGGTATAGCCGTCGTATTGGCCAAAGTCCTTGCCATCCTCATACCCTGCTTCGTATCCTACCAATCGGCCATCGTCGTAGGCTCTTCGTTGGTCTTCATCTGCTTTCATGGCTCTTTTGGATGCTTGTTCGGCTGTTGTCAATTGTCCAAGAGCAAATGCGATCTCGAAAAATTCTTTTAAGGCATTGGCCTTGTCGAATGAAGCGTCGAACTCGTTGACGGCAGCTTTGCGGATGTTATCTTTATATTCGACCATGTATTTGTCTATCGTAGTCGATTCGCTAAGTGTGGTAGCTCGAGTTGGCTTGACATGGTGTGCGGCTTTTGCTTTCTTTGTAGCAGCTTTTTTGTTGCTGGGGCCTGGCATGTCGATTGCGAAAAGTAAGAGAGCTGGGATGCAAATGTGAAACGCGAGGACGCAGGGTGTAAAACGCGGAGACGCAGGCACGAAACCTTAGAGACGCAGAGAGGCAAAGACGCAAAACGCGGGAACGCAAAATCACTGAAACGCTAAGACGCTGGACGCTGAGACACTAAGATACTGAGACAAAAGCACCAAAGAGACTTGGGATGCAACAAGAAAGCAGGAGCAGGCGTGTTAAAGGTCGAATCACGCTCTCATCACCACGATGGAGAGGTGCCGATGGGCTAGCAGGGAGTCCTCTAGCTCAATCGCTAAGCTCGAGTCACTAAGATCAATCCTAATCCTACTGACTACCAAACAGAGCTATCTACTGAATCCAACCGTGGGAAGGTCACGTGATCTACCAGATCTCCCTACCACACCGGCTGAGCTAGCGGCCTCAAGAGCCGATTGTGCTGAAGAATCCGGCATCGTAAATAGACGTGGTTGAGTTTGCAGGCAGCGTCAGAGACCGCTTTCACAAGGCAGTCCAAACTGCCAGTGTACTGCCACAGTGCCAGTATACATTGATATCTGATCGTGATCATGGTCGCCCCGGGGAATCCAGCGAATAATTATCAAGTGCTGAATGACGTAATCGTCACGACCAGTGGACCCGTATATGTTTTATTCCAAGGAGCAGGGTCAACTGACTACCGCAGAATGGCACGGATATACAATACACGGCTGTTCGCACCGTGATACACCAACACTGTGATGGGGAACCACCGCATGCCGGAAGAACTCGATTGTTCCAACCAAATTTTGCTCGGTTTATGATTGAATTATTGCACTGCAATTACCTTTGAGCACGGTTTTCGTAAAAGTTCTATAGGGCACACCGATGCTTCAGGCCACTCCCTCCGTTCTGCGTTTATTGATCTGATCATGAAAGGTGGGTCTTGTCATGTTCTTGACTGGTGACCAAAATATTGAACAGCATCGACAGCGCTCCCAAGATACTACGCGGTGCAGCCCATTGTTCCCGCGGGCGATGTGTGAGTTTACGACACGGAATTGTCTGAGATGACCTCACCTGATGCCGCACCTCATGGATTGAATACAAAACAGTTACTAACGCTGGGGATCCCGTCTAGAATCGTCATGGTTTTGTGTCCGGATACGGTGTCCGCGCTCGTTGCCAAGTCGAGGTCCTGCAGAATAAGAGGGTGTGCATGAATGCTCAATTTTTTTTCCCTCAGCTGCGCTCGCCCATCTACTGGTGCTGGTCACCTTAGTACTCTCAGTCACGAACCTTCTACAGTAATCAAATCCCAACATTGGTGAGTTGGTAATCAGTTGTCAGTTTCCCTCTCATCATTCACGCTTTTGCCCTCTTCAAGTTCACTATGCTATTCTCAAAATCTCTCATCGTCATCCTATCCTTCTTCGCCTTCATTTTGAGCGCGATCGCGACTCCTCTGCCTGCACGGCCAGCAGTACCGAGCGTACACGAAATCCAAACCTAACATCTCAATGTCCACAAAGACAAGTCGTTATTCTATTCCGGCGTGCCGGGAAAAACACACACAGATTACGCAAAGGACCACGGTTTGCACAGACTCAAGGATTCATGGAAGGACAAGAACTTCGAGAATCAATTCGTTAATCATGCAGGAGATCACCGTCAGTTTGTAAATCACGCTTCGCAAGCATTGGCCAAGTCGGCATCGGGCAGAAGGAGCACCCCACGGCGGACACCCCGACTCAACCTGGGCTAAGCATGAGTGGCCTCATTTGCAACGCCAGGGCGTCGAAGTGCACCGAGTGAATGTGGGCAAACACGGGAAAGTGACGGGAACGCATAAGATTTGGGGACGAAGCCGTGCACAGGTGAGGGAGATGGGTTACGGATGGACGGAATAGGAGGAACCTAATGTATATGATGTATCTGCAATACTTTCAAAATTCTTAGACAAGTCTGGCCATTGAAATATCGACAGGGACTGACAACACCAATCAAGTCGGATTCACGGAACGCAGTAGTACACATTAGTATCACAGACGAAACAGCATTCATATTTCCACTGATTGTTGACGTGAAAAAAATAAATGCCCGCCGGTACTGTCATCGTCATCGTCGTCATCGTCATATTCGACTCCATCCCACTCAACCACATCCACCAACTTCTTCATCCTCTGTACGTCCCTTTCACTGACATGGTGGCACTCCTGAAGACGCAGCAACTTCAACTTCGCTTTCCGCCGACGAATTTTCATTAGAAACTCCTGAAGATGCACATTTCTGTTCATGATCTCGCAGTGGTTGGTGGCCAAATCACTTTCTTTGAACTCCATTGTGTGGAGGTTTGGTAAAAGAAGCGTCCGGTTTCCAGGCTCCGGCTTGTGGGCCATCAAGGCTTGTATCAGGGGATAGGCAGGACCATCCGATACACTTAAAGTGTGCACGGCTTGGAAGCCCAACAGGATTTCCATCGCGCAGCTGTGCGGGAGATCAAAGTTTTCCAGCCGCAGAACGCGGACCTGTTCCAGAGGCCTCAAGGAACAGAGCGCCTTCGTTACGCGTATGCCCTCGTCCTCCCGGTCAGAGAACCTTGAGGATACATCCAGTGCGGCCACCTCATTTTGGAGAATCTCGTCATCGTTGCAACATATTGTCCAAGCCTGGAAACGAAACCCATAGTCCCATAGATTGAGGGAGATATGCACGGTAATCCATGGATCGCGATTGTTTCCATGGCCGTATTGTTGTTGAAGGACTGACAATATACTGGAATGATGGATGTCCGGTTCCGGACACGGGTCGGCTTGGACCTTGACAGAAGCCGTGCTGGGGAAAGAGATGCCGCGCAATAACAGGGCGCAATGACAGATATCGCTGATCACAGTCAACTTGCGTAAAGAATGCAAGGCAACTACGTGGTCCGCGGAAGGGGCGGTGTCCTGACGATATTGAGACTTCCAATGATTCATCACGAACAGCGTCTCCAGCCGGGGCATCATAGAGATTTTCTGGAGAAATTCCTCAGGAGAGATCGACATTGAGCCGCTTCGCGGGAAGCGAATCGTGAACTCTGTCAAGTTTTGTAGTGGCAGATGCCAAAAGCCATCACAGTATTCTACACTGAGCCGATGCAGTCGTGGCACATTGCAGTTGAAAATCCACACTGGGATGGCTGACGAGCCGAACACGCTTGCAAGCAAAAGGGATTCCAAGGATGGGGCGGCGGTACTCATACATTTGAGCACTTGGTTCACGACTAGGGACGATGCCCGGACGTGGAGATTTCTGATACGAGAAATATGACCCATGACCAGGAGAAGGCGTTCTAGATGAACGTCATCGCGGTGCCTGTTCATTGACGCCATGATATCAAGGAGCGCCAATTTGGAGCGTCCTAACATCTCCAACGCCCAATGTGGCTTCGTGACATCGATCTCGTTCCAGAGAGTGGGGAAGTTGATTGCCACCTCGCGCCAGTAGCGACAGACATGTGTGACTGTTATCCAGTTCATCGGCCGGACAATAGTTTCCTCTTCTCCCCCTTCCGAGGTCCCAGCCAAAGCCCGAACCACAAGGAATATTTCGGACAACATTTCGGGTGGCAATCGTGAAACGAGGGCGAGCGTATTACGGCGAAATCTGAGGTCTTGCATAGCGAAAGCGGCACCAGATAATATCTTCAGTTCCTTGTCGATGTGGGCGCGAGCGTCTTCAATTATTTCATCGTTTCCAAACGTATTTATACCGGTGGCACCGAAGGAGTCTGACGCTGCACGAGTGGACTCAATAAGTTCTCGTGTGAGTATTAATTAGCCTTGACCCCGTTCAACATGAAACGGACACGCGTTACCTGGGAACCTCCAGTCCATCGTCAATGTCGGTAAGCTGTCAATGTCTTCATACTGGAAGTTGAGAGTCAAACACGTTAAGAATGAACCTGAGGTGGACAGGCCACAATCTGTGGACGCCCGATATCAAAGCTGGGTTTATTCCAGCCTTTGAGGCCACTTTGGTTGTTCGTCTGATTACCAGTTTTGATAATGTGTAACAAGTTTGCTCTGGCGCCGCTTCTTGCAATCGAAGGTTTATGGGGCTTCGTGGGCATTTTGAAAGGCGCAACCTTGCCCAAACTAACCGTATTCATCACGACAATCGAGCGGAGGATGTTTTCGGTGGGCTCTAAAGACCAAGCTAGCATTAACTTGAAGCCAGGTTGCCGTGCTTATGACGTGACCCATCAACAAAATACTGTATTGGTCCTAGGAATTGGCATGAACAAACCTATGTAGGAATCTAAGAATCAAGTCGTTCTCCGCCCCTCCAGACGCAATACTCAGGCTGCCACGACAGAGCAATGCACATGTCGGGACATCGGGAAAAACCCCAGATTCTAATTTTCGATAATAAACTCAAAATAAGACGTTACTGACATAACCAATTCTTACACACGTTATTTGGCATGATTACAAGTAACTTATCAAAAATGAGATGGAGTAACATCCATAGTTTACTGTACATAGCGGTGAGAGAATAAGGGTCTCAAACTCAAGAGGGCCGCCTTGGCATACAAGCGGATAGAGATGGGAGTGGCCGAGTGGCCGGCCTGACGGCTTTGGAAGGATCCTACACTGTCGGTTGGGCGCAATCGAAAACCGTAGGAGCGCGGTTGGGTCCATGGTGGCGACACAAGGGATTGGGACATCTCGTTTTCAACAGTAATGAGTCGCCGTGGGCCTATCCAAGTTTGGCATAGTCGAAAACTGCGGGGCAGGACATGGGTGATAAAAAACTGGGGGTGAGGGAGGGGGCACATGGCGGCGACGCGGGGGATTGGGATACCGCATGCTCTCGTTTTCAACGGTAATGGGCACCATTTTGTTATCCAAGTTGGGCGTAGTCGAAAACCATGGGGGCAGGGTGTGGCTTGGGTGATAAAAAAACTGGGGGTGGGATGGGGGCACATGGCAGCAACGCCAGGGATTGGGACCCCTCGACCTCTCGTAGGACCCCCCGACCTCTCGTCTTCAATGGGGACGAGGCACCGTGGGTTTTTTCCAGCCGGGCATCAAAAACCGTGGGGTGGGGCCGTCGCAACTGCGAGGAAGGTTCCAGCTTTGAGAGTGGGTTCTGTTGGTGTGCCAAATGTCATCGGTGGTGGCAGTCCTTACAGGTGTCCAGTGAACGTGGCCAGCAGCAACATCGCACCCTGCACAAGCCCACGCTGCTGGAAGCTAAGCTTGAGGTTGCGATTGCACTTTTCAAGAATGTGAGACGGTGGAGAGATCCCCGGTGCAGATTCCTAACGACTGCGTATATGGGACTGGCGAGGCTTGAGTTGGAAGTGGCCGGCGATGGCGTCTCGCTAGTGTGGTCGATCGGCCTGGCGAAGAGGTAGTGGGGGAAGAGTGGGAAGGGGGAGAGACTGGAGAGCGCTGGGGTGATGGGGGGTGACGGCAGCCGTGTGTTCCGGTGGGGTGGAATACCTGGAGCACACGATTTATGACCTCATCTCCAGCAAGGGTGGCTTCATAGCATTGGATAACAACTCGTAAAATCGTCTGCAAGCTGCGTCAATATCTAGACCTGTCTGCGACTGTTGCGGGACACCCACCCATATTTTGAAGGTCAGCGCAGACATTCTAACGGATTGTCAGGTATGCATCCCTATCACTGAACGGACTGACAAGGAACGCCGGGCACTCGTCCAAGACGGTGTCAGATGTCCAGTGCCGGGGAATGGAGGGACCGCATTTTGGAAAAAGATGCACACTCCGCCGAAAGCCTTGGATCGGGAGAATGCTTGCAAGCCGCTGACCATTGCGAACGGTGCGAGTAAGTTTGTACATGAGATGATGTGGTTCAGGAGCTCTGGGAAATGGTGAGAACCATTCTACGTACGCAAGATGCTGAGGTGGTCGAAGATGAGGAAGGAAAAATTGTTTCATAGCGGCATCAGGCAGTTTGAAGATCACCCGAACCTGGACAACACGATAGCCTATAAACTAACATAAGACACCGTCAACGTTCCCAGGCTGACAAAATATTACCTGTGACGCCAATGTTTCCTCCTCCACCAACATTTACAATACCGGTGTCAAACCGACCTTTGAATACATGGTTTCGGCGCTTGTGCCGTCGTGCGGGCTTTGCATGTATGGCATCAACAATGACTGAATTGCCATCGACCTTGCCAAGGAATTTGACTTTGTGGTAAACGGGAAGAGATTGAAATGGGAGGAATATATCGAGTGCGGCTTCCTCGACATGGCGTGTGCTCCAATCTGGGTGATTAGTGGCAACGATAAACCGAGCCAATGCGTCGCGGATGTAAGTTGCACCGTAGTCATCCGCAAGTGATTCAAGTGATACAGAATTGGAAGTGGGATGTTTGGGGAGTCTTGCAGAACGGTCAAGTTCAAATTTAGCACACTGCCAGGCTCTCTTGCTGGCGGGTTTGTCTGTGATTCGCCAAGAAACATAATCGGTGTGACGATGAATTTTTTCTCTCCGTTCTAGCCAGAGTGTCATCTGTGGATATTCGTCCTTCCTGTTGGTTGCGCGATACGCATCCTTCGTATAATCGATATGTAAACGCTCGGTGGCTTGTGTGTTGTAGTTGTCAGTGGTGCCGAAAAGCTTGATTGCTTCGGCATAATGACGGAGTGCGTGAAGTTTGGTTATGTTGAAGGCCTCGCGTACATGTAGCTCAACGAAAATGTCCTTGTGTGCATGAAAGCGATTGAGGGCGTCTTCAAGGGAGGTGAGAGTCTCAGAGGTGTGGATAGGATACTGGGCCAAATAGAAAAAGTCTAGTATTGCTCGAATGGCGCCAATAAGTTGACTAGCATTCCGGTTGCCTGGTAGCCGAAGGTCAACAAGGATGCCGAGAAGGATTCGGCACATCTCATCATGCTCCTTTCCCATCACCCTTGACAATTCGCAGATGCCATGTAGAAAGTGTCGAACATTGTGATTCGGGGGAAGTCGTTGGCACCGGGCGTCAAGTTCTGCTGCTCCAAAAATGGCTTTGAGCCATTCGAGAATGTGTTTCAGGTTTCCCTGTAATATTTGGTGGAGAATATCGGGCGTGATTGATTTGAAAATATTCAAGAACGGGAGATGCGCCCAGAATGGTTCATAAATAGGTTTAATGCCTGCTTCGAGGCAAGCGTGCGTGAATCGAGCCGGATCATTGTCAGCCAGGGCAAGCGCTGCAAGAATTTTGTCGAGGTTACGCGGTTGGAGGGGCGTGTCGATCCTGCCAATCTCATCACGAGGGGTTTCGCATTTCGGGCACTCCCCACTTTTGACACCTGTCACAAGGGTTTGATCCTGGTAGTCGGCAACGTGCGCCGCAAAGATTGGGTGAACGCGACGCTTCACGCCGTCACCACTAGACATGATTATGCCATGGAGGCCAGCATGCACGAGCGGCGTGAATACTCTACACATGCAGGAGTGGAAGAGGTTAGCGATTGTTCGACGTCTCGAGGCTTTATTGGACATGTGCTCCAACTTGGTTGTGGGCAAGTAGGCAACAAGAAATTGGGCGTGCTGGGAAGGCTTTCGCCGTATTGCCTTCGGGATATTTCCGATTGTTAGGTACACCGGATATGCCGACTTGTTACGGAAATGTGTTAATTGAGTCTTGTCGGTGGATATAATGAGTGGGATGATTGTGGCTCCGGGTTTCTGACGTTCGAGGAGTTTCTGAATAACAATATGAGCAATGGCATGTATCCATATGCCACATTACTCACCTGCATGTCCCACCACCAGTGCCCAGTATGCATCTCATGGTAGACACGAACAGTTTTGCTTCGATTAGTATAATGTCGTTCAGGTGCAAAGACAAGGTATTGCACAAATGCAGGGTCGCCGAACAAGCATCTAATGCATTCTATGATGTCCCGACGATAAATTTCATATGTACGTTCAGCAATGGCGACTTCCTCGCAAATAAAACGCGGGCGACCCGGTAGCTGAGTATCGATGATTTTGTTAAGTTCACGGGAGTTCTTATATGAGAGCTGCAGTCGTTCTTGTAACTAAATAGAACAGTGTCAGCATCAAACATTCAAAATATCATATCTTAGATATATTGTCACTCACTCCGTCAATCTTTAGAAGATCAGTGACAGCTGTCGAGCTCGAACCTTGTAATTTTGCCCACCGGGCAAATTCCCAGTCCAACTTGGAAGAAAAAGGTTCGAATTCGTTGTCTGGATTATTGAGTGTGGTCTGATAGCTTCGCTGGGCTGGAATATCACGGTTTTCGACTGGGGCACCGGCTTGTCCTCGAGTGAATGACTTGATGAAGATGTCGTTGTTGGGTGGCAGCTCGCCCTCGACTGGAGGTCCTTCCGGCTCGTCTGCAAGATTAGGTTCTACTGATGGAAACCGTGCCTGCTGAACTTCAGCATCCAACGGGAGAATATCAGCATCCTCTTCGATATCCTCTTCGTCCAAATCAGTGTCAACATCGGAATCGGTGTCGATGTCCGAGGGATCAGGCCCTGCCGCAGGAAATTCATGCTCGCTGTTCTCCAGCCAATTTAAGTCTGGATGGTTGTCCATTTGCGCCTGGGCATCATCTTCGCTGTCATTTTCAGGTGTAGAATCATCCAGTGATCCTTCGAAATCACTGAGGAATTTATCGATGATTGCGTCACGGTAGGCATTTTTGCATTGCTGATTTGATGAGCGGAGACCATGAAGAGTGAAACCGGTATGCGAGAAGTATCGGCGGCAGCTAGGGCAAGGTAAGCTCATGGAGCGTTGTTGTCAAGTTTGCGAAGGCGGGGGAGTGTTTATCTGCCTGGAAAGGAAATATGAATCAGCGGATATGGTTTGTGGATGAGGATAGTTACCAGGGGCATTGCAAAATGCAGCCGGCCAGTCTAACCATTGCCAACTTCTACCAGAGTCAAACAGTGAGGCATGAAGAAAATTCTGGAAGAAAAAACAAGGGGGCCGAATCTGTCAAGATCACGAAAATTTACGCTAAGTAGTCATACGTACATTGACGAGGGCGGTGAAAGTAGAAATGACAGACAGAGTTGCCGTATTCACACAGTGAGGCATGAAGAAAATTCTAGAAGAAAAAACCAGGGGGCCGAATCTGTCAAGATCACGAAAATTTATGCTGAGTAGTCATACGTACATTGACGAGGGTGGTGAAAGTAGAAGACAGACAGTGGCTGGCAGATGACAACAGACAAGTGCTATTGAATATCAGCACTACTACTACAGCAAAATGACGAGCACACATGTCATTGGGAAATGTTGAACAAGTGAACCCAGTTCAAGTGAAAGAGGGATCGAGATCGCGGTGTCTGTGCCAACACTTGTTTTAGTCTAGATCATTCAATGAAACTGATGAAAATTTTACTGTGATACGGTCAATACGGGCTTCAAAGCTCCGAAACTGAACATAAAATGGGGCAGTGAATTTTGCGCCCAGCCAGTAAAGAGAAAACCCAACTTACCCACCCAAAAACAACACACTCCTTCGAATCCGATACCCATTCATCATGGCAAGAGGTCGACGCAAGCTTCAAGCTGTGTTGAGTGATGACGAGGCTGCAGCGCCTCCAACTCCTCGACAGCAGCGGCTCGAAGTCACTGATGCCCACTGCGAAGTCGATTCTGATGTCGATGTCCCGTTACCAAGCAGTAAAAAGCCCCGGCTGGAAGAGACAACAGCCATTGGTAAGCGAACGAATACTCATGTATTGATCCCTGTTACTCACTTAGCATTCGGACACCTCTTCGTTACTGCCTAGCTGCTCGTCCTACTCGTCCAGCGAAGACAAAAGCACTAAGCAAAGCCCGTAAGTAATTTCCAAATTGGTATGTTCAAGTTGTCGAGCCTACTCACCTTCCATAGTCTGGAGGTCAGCTGGGGCGCCCACAGGCAGAGCGCCCGCACTGGCAGGACGAGCCCCCCGCCAACAGGCTGGAGAGTCTTCGGTGAAGTTGAAGGGGAAAGGTAGGGAGTTTTCCCACACCTTCGAAGTTGTCCCAGTTGAAAAACAACATGTATCATAACGTGTTTTCAGGTCCATCAAAGACTACGACAACCTTACCAAGTAAGCAGACTGGTTTAGGTATTATTTGATTTAAACTTCCCTTTCCCAGCAAAACATCCTCAGCCTATGCTCGATGTGGACTCATCTGAGTCCGATGATGAGCAGCAGGCTCCAACTGCTCCCGATAGCCTGGTGACAGGTGAGTGAATTCAACTTGACACGAAGTCCAACATTGACACACCTTCTTAAAGGTCCAGGCATGGATCTCACTCAGCTGGGTTCGAACGCGAGCCTTAATGCCAACCTGCGCGTGGAAGATCAGGCCTGGAATGATATTGGTGATGGCAGTGATTCGGAGCAGGACTCGTGTGTTGATGAGGAAGTCGAGGCCGATGATCTGGAAATCCTTGCCAATCAAGATGGTCAGGCCTTATCGCGGAAACTGGCATCAGAGGTATGACATAATTTCTGAACCAGTTTGATGCTAACTTACGTCTGATCTGTTTCAGCGCCCAATGTGGGTAAGGATGGACGAGAGTCTGAAGGGTCGACGTTCCCATAAGGGTGCTTCAGCTCCCACTCCAGTTCTGACAACCCTCAGTGCGACATCTGTTGGCAATGTGAGCAATGTCGCTACCCGTGAAAAATTTCAATCCAGCAACCACCGGGCCCCAGAATCAAACAAAGCATCCGGAAAGGTGAGTAATATATTCACGCCATCACTCCATTGACAGGAACTAACGGTTACTGGCTCAGGCACAAATCAGAGTTCAGGACGAGAACCAGGTTTGTAGTCAAAACAAGTGATTTGACGTCTGACAACCATGATCACGCAGGTCCCTTCACAACAAGTCAACGCTGTGCATAAGGACAGCCCTCACACCGAGTTAAAGGCTGTACTCAATGCCGACGACGAAGTTCTTGTTTCGACCGATTGGCCTTCTTATGCAAGCCTGGTTCGCGGTCATTCTGGTGAGGTCAACCTCACTGCTCAACCCCACGAAGTGAAGGCTGTCGTGCGCAAGGCGATTCCATCCATCATTACAAACATCTGTTTCTTTGATTTCTACCCTAAGTCAACAGTCCGTGCTGTCTGGCACAAGAAAGCACTCTTACAAGCTGCGAAGGAACTGAAGGCAAAAAATGCGCCCGCTGCCCATCGCTATGATAAAATCCGGCAACGTCTGAAGGTAGATGAAGACTATTCTCCTATTCTGGGCAAAATTGTAGGTACTCAGCTGCTCAATCGCACTTGGCTAATCAGCAGCAGCTCGATGGGCGTATCCCTATTTTTCGGAACAATCTCAAATCATCTGCCGAGCAAATTGTTATTCCCCAATTCAAGCTTCATGCTGGCTGTGCTGACGAAGTGGGCTGGTATTTGAGTAAAATGCGATACATTTACCCGTGCGATTTTGCAGTAAGCCGACTGATCTACAACCACATTTTGTACTCACTTTTCTGTAGGACAAGAAAGTGGATGTACGCCGCCCATATCAGAATGGCGCTGTCACAACAGTCATTTCCGTTTTCTACGTGAACCGCAACTCGGACATCATTGATGCCAATCAAAATCTGTTTACGCCCACGGCAGAAGGATTTACAGATCCCGAGCTACCAGACTCGATGATCGCGTCAGCTGCAACGGCTGTATGTATACACCGTTGTCAATCTCTCACTTGCTCACTCCTCATTACAGGTGTATGCTGGCCTCAATGAATGGCGGACCGGTCATCGCCAAGCGATCGATTTCTCAGCAAATTCATTTGCGAGTGTATATGGGGCTCACATTACTCTCCTTGCTTCCGTCGAGCGGGACAATCCTCGTGCTTACCATCTCCTCAAGGCAAAACTATTCAAGGATGTAATGTAAGGCTTAGTCTTACTTCGACGCGATTGGTCATGTAGATCTGAGTTGTTTGATAGGGCCGCGATGCCAGTCAATGGCCAAGAAGATGCCGACAGCCTCCTCGATGTCCACAACATCGCAGTAGATTGATGGGTGCCATGATTGAGTAGTCGTACTGTTTTGATGTGATTGGACTAATGTTTTGCTGTCTCCTCTCCTTTCCTGCCTGCTTCCCATACCCTCCGCTGTCGCTCGCTCGCCTGCTTGTACATAATCACGGACTTTTTCTCTATTCGCTCGTTTTCTCTTTATTTGTTTTTTTAACCTACTAGTATACATGTATACCCTTTTTTAATCTGAATAATAATTTTTTTCGTGTAATATTAGCTGTGAAATAAGGAGTGCAATAAGTAAAATGACCAGCATTCTCTGTAATAAGCTCAAAATAACCTGTAATAGGCTCAAAATAACCGACAACGAGCTCTAAAGAAAGATTATGGTAAAGGGGGGTAAGAAATATTTATATAATCAAAGTAATCAATAATTTGACAAAATTGCTCGTTATTATCGAAAATTAGCATCTCGGGTTTTTCCCGATGGACATCTCCCCATCACATAAAAGGTGACAAAATTATAAGAAGAGCCCTGCGCAAATTGGGATGAAAAGAGTAGTTTTGTTGGAGTAGCTCGACTGCCTCCGCCCGTGCTATCTGGGCATCGTCTTAGTGACCCAGAAGGGATAAACAATGAGAGAGGTTCCGAAAGGGACCTAGCAAGGGTTGGAACAAGAGCAGAAGGACTATCAGCAGCAAGCGGCCGGGGTAGGTTGACTGCCTCCTCAATTGCTCTCAACGCGTCTTCTCGGTGACCCAAGACCAGATAAATGAATAAAGATTATTGACGAACAGAGTAAGAACTGGATTCGAAAGTGGCAGGACGCTCATCAGCAGGTTGCTGGTAGAGCGTGACTGCCTCCTCAATTGCTTTGATGGCCTCTTCTCGGCGACCCAGATGAGATAAACGAAGAGAAAGATTGTTGAGGGACATGGCGAGATCTGGATTGAAAGTGGCAGGATGCCACTGCGGGAAGCATTTGCTTATTATGTCTGCTTTTGGTAGTTATTTGTGGTCATGTGGTATTCCTTTCTGAGCGTGGTGTAAGGCAGGCATTTTATTTGCCATTCAACTGTATATAAATAGTATTCATAATACCTGCTTTTAACCGCCATTTTCCCCAACTTATTCTACCATTTTACTTGCTTTTATATAATTTAAAATTACTACTTTAGTCGGTAAATCCAATTGATTTATCCAGTTAAATTACAAATACAGGAAATATTAGCGGTTTTCATCTCTCGCTCTTTGGCAGTCTTGTTACAAGTCCTCTCCTTGCCTCCCCTCTCCGTTCATGTAACCCAGCAATCCCATAATGACAAATAGTGCGTGTTTTTTCCTAGCCTACTTCAACAGCAGTGGCCAGTCCACACACACCTTTTTGAGAACCAGAACGGCGACACCCACTCTTCGGCAAAGGTACGGCAGGTACCCTCTGCCTCAAATTCCTGCCGCCAGCTGACTACACTTTGCCCCCGATGTGCAGCAGACGTTTCGCTGAGGGTGGGGACTGGAAGACGAGGACAATGAAGACGAGGACGGTGAAGACGCAACAACAGCGACAATGAATTCATGCATGAAGATGGCGAGGTCGACGGACTATCTACAACCACCGAGACACAAGCAATCGGGTGACAATGACGGCGACGACCCAGGCGCTATCACCTAGGACAATGACGGTGACAAGCCCCGGCCACTAACTGACAGCAGGACACAAACGAGACCCGACGGTCTCGACCACCTCGGCAACGACGATGTCAGTCCGGCAAGTGAAGACAACAACGGCTGGACAAGGACAGGGCTGGAGCACACGCAGGAAGGCAGATTGAGACCGGTCCTTTCCTGCTGCCCAACTTCACCTCGCAAACGCCTACAGCCATGTCAATTGACGTTGTGCGTGGCGTTTGCGAGGTGGACACGACAACGACGGACGGGCCCGGGCGGAACAACAGCGAGGGGACGTTCCCGCACCTCCACTACCTCGAGGCCTCCTCGAGCCAACCACCACCTCGCGAACACGGACAGCCGCCAAATTGATCAGACGTGTGCGATGCTCGCGAGGTGCTCGTACCCACCTGCTGTACCCTGCCTGACCTGGCGGGGTGCCTGAGGGAAACACTCGGGCACCAGCACAAGCCTACCTCGCGCTATTTTAGCCTACGTTCATACATATCCTCTATCATAGGGCTTATCCTATATATGGGTCATGAAAAACAAATATTTTATGTCGAGTCTCGTGGCTAAGCGGTAAGTACAGTTATGGATGGTCCACTGAAACACGATCAGCCACTGAAACACTCACCATTTTCTGGCACATTGCACATATCTTAATTGCTAAAACTTCTCTTGATTTAAGTTAAACTATCAATGCTTTCTCCACTCTTCTTTTTGTTTGGGATAAATAGAGAAAATATTGAGATAATACAATCTAAATGATGGTTAGAATGCTGAATTGTCACCATTCGAAATTTGAACTGGATGTTTTATTTCTTTCCGCAATCCACAGGGTATTTCTATCACTTGAGTCAATAGGCAATGTACCTAGGTTTATGCTGAATGTTATAAGAAAGAAAATTCTGCCGTGGTTGTTGAGTTATGCACCATTTTGTTTGTGATGCTTTAATGACCATAAGTGGTATTTACACTCACTTTGACAAATCTTACGATATTCACAACACCACTTGTGTCACACAAAATCTCATCCCATTGATATACTGCTGTGCACTTCAGTGCTTTTATCTCTTCACTCATGGTTGGCCGACCAAAATCTGATACAAAAAAGAGACAAATTATCAGAGAGGCGGAGGAGGCATTGAAGGCCCATGCAGTCCAAGCCTACCAGGCAGAGCTGCTGAAACCCAACGGAAAGCGAAAAGGTGCTCGGACCATTGCTCGGGACTTTGCTGCCCTCTATAAACAAGAAACTGGCAAGGAAATCAAGCTAGATTATAATCTACTCATCCGAGGAGCAAAAGGAGGGCGGACTCGTGCTCAGGCCAATGCAAGCAGGTCCTGGTTGACAGACGAAGAACGCAATGTGGTTATTAAGTACATCATTGAGTGCGGAAATCATGGATTCCCACTGAGTCATCGATGACTCAATCGATGACTCAAGGAGCATGTAGATGAGGTACTCCGAGCACGGCTTGGGGATAAATTCCCTGCTTGTGGAGTTGGTCAGAAATGGACACATAGGTTTGTCGAAAAACATTCAGACCAACTGAAAACATGCTGGTCCACCCCTCTCGAGTCTAAACGTGGGCGTGCCGTCAATCCAACCACCACAGAGGCCTGGTATGATCTGATCGAGGACGTGATCAAAAAATACAATGTTGACGAGGACTGCACATATGGAACAGATGAGCTTGGTACCAACCCATTTAATGGTGAGAAGGAGCGTGTGATTGGGGAACAAAAGGCCACACTGCAGTATCAACAACGTGATGGCAGCTGCAAGAATATTACTGTCATTGTTACAATCTGTGCAGATGGCACGTCAACCCCACCAGCCGTGATCTTCAAAGGGCAGGCATTTCAGGTCAAGTGGAAACAAAATAATCCTGCAAACGCATCATGAGTTTCTAATCCTCTTGCATCAAATTCTGACTTACCATAGCCACAGCCTCGGTTACTCAAGGAATGGTTGGACAAACGGAGAGATTGGTGTCAAATGGATCAAAGATTTCGATAAAAACACAGCTGAAAAGGCAAATGGGCGTTATCGACTGCTTCTTGTCGATGGTCACAACTCACATTATACTTGGGGATTCCTCGAGTATGCGCACATGCACAAAATCCTGGTGGTTTGCTATCCAGCTCACACCACACATGTTCTTCAAGGTCTCGATGTGGTGGTCTTTGCTACAGTGAAACGTTGCTTGAGTGATGAGCGGGATCAGTGGGAGCACGAAACAGGAGAAACTATCAACAAGAGCAAATTTTTAGCAATCTATGGCTGAGCTCATGCATGGGCACTCACTCCAGAAACCATTAAATCAGCATTCCAGAAGACTGGCATCTGGCCATTCAACCGCAATGTCATATCCACGGAGATGATGGCTCCTAGCAAGGAAACATCATGCCAAGGATATTTACCTGCAGTTCCCCCAACTCCGGTGAGAGTGCTCGCGAATGCATTTCGTGATCTGTCAATACAGCAAAATGTTCCCAAGGTGGTGGCCCCAGGCGAAGATGATGCAGTGCTCATTATCCCAGATGAAGGCGAGGAAGATATTGAAGATGAAGCCACTGAAGATGTGCTGGTGGGAAGGGAGGACCTGGAATCTGGTGAGGGGGATGCGCAGATGGAGGTCAATGAAAATGCTGTTGCCACAGGAACTCTGAACCCTACGGACCGCATCAAACAGGCTATCAACGACCTTTCTGATGGCTCACTTGCGTACCTGGTCACATCGGCACCCATTACGTTAACATCGAACGTGCCCCCTCACGTAGCCCAGCCTGTGTTGATGCATCGGATGGTGGACTCCAACACATTCAAGCCCAAAACGAAGATGGAGGTTGCACTTCTCGTGGCTCTGCGAGAAAGTGAATTCCGTGAAACCGCACTGAAAAGCCGGCTGGTTGAGGTGCAAGCCGTCAATGTGCTGAATGAGCTATATTGTGGCAAAATTTGTAAACAACTGGCTCATGCGGAGGGAAAGAAGAAATCGACGAAGGGAAAAGGGAAGCTCATGGGGGATGGGTTACCATGTTTCCTGTCAGGAGACTTGTTCTATGAGAAAGTTGTCGAGTTTGAAGCCTCGCAGAACTGGGAGGTGAGAGAAAAGTTTGAGAGAAAGCAGGCGCGAGCAGAAATGGCAGAAGTCATGGCAATGTGGAAGATGCAGGAGGTGGTGTGGAAGAAGAAGAATGCATCAATACGAGAGCGGTATCGAGAAGCAGTGACTTTGTGGGAGGATGAGCGAGCAGAAGCAAAGGCAGCAAAAAAGAAGTTCACCAAGAAGAAACTGGCACAGGAAAAGCTACTCAAGCCTGTCCCAAAGCCTACAGCCCCCACTGCCACTGCAGAGAGCAGCGATGGGGAACAGGACGATGCAGGTGACGAAGTCGAGCAATCAGATAGCGACCAGGACAATTAATCTGATCTATGTGCCATATTGCCGGGCAGTGTTTCAATGAGTGTCCAAATCTGTAAACTGACCCTCGTTCAAACTTTGTGTCTCAAAACTCGACAAGTGCAACCCTCGATTCAAAGTTTGGCGGGATATATAGTTCAGACTTTATAGTAGAGGTCCATATTCGGAGTGCATGTAAACGACCAGAAAAAATGCAACCATCAGTTTGTTCATTTCGGTGTTTCAGTGAGCCATCCATAACTGTATGCCTAATGTAAGCAATAAGGCTGAGTCGGGAGTTCGAATCCCTATTATGGTAATAGTTAAATGCAAGACAGTCACAAAATAATTAATTAATATCTTAATAAAGCATATCTTTTATCAATAAATTGTTGGTGAAAAGTAATTATTATTTCCGACAAAAGCAGCAATTCCAGCTGCTTTGAATGTCCACATTGCTGCTTAGGGTAGTCAAAATTACTGCTTGGAGCAGATGTGAATGCCTGCTTGAGGTAGGTGGGACATATTATAATTCCTGCTTTCAGTAGACATTTTGGCTATCCAAAAGTAGGAATTCTACATGGCAAATACTTCCCGCAGTGATGCTCAGCAGCAAGCTGCCGACGTAGCTTCTCCCAAGATCTTGACGGTCTCATAATGCCCCCCGTTCTAATCAAATTCAAGAAGGCCGGTGCGGCCTGCGCTAAACTGGTCCAATTCAAGGACCTTCCAAACTGGAGTGATCTTGCTTCAAAAATCGCTAAGGAATTCCTCATTTTACCGGAACATGTTGATGTGGCTTATGTCGACGATAGTCTCATTTCTGACGTTCTTGCCAGCGAACGGGGGATACCGAAGCGGAGTTTAAATTTTTCCACACGTCTCTCACTGTAGAACGTCTGGTGAATCTTGATAGGATGGGTGTAGGTCCCCAGCACGTGACATCTTTCTATCGTGAATTGTACAAGTAGTACCCGTCAATATATGCCCTGTAACATGCCTGAAATCAGCACCTACGATGACTTTTTCCAACAATTCAGCCCCTCCAACTCTGGCTATGCATCTGGAAATACCTTGGGCGCATCTAATAACTCAACTGACATACTAGAAGATGATGAAAACCCTGATGCTCATAGGCAACAGACCGCTAACTGCTGGAAATTCCTGAAACAGACTGGTGACATACATGACAGGGTCTTGAACATTCTCGATTATGCAAAGTCTCTCCATGTCAACCTACCAATTCTGCTGTGGGCAATTAGCTGGAATATTGAAGAACTCGTCTCAGATCCAAAGATAAAATTTGCATGGACAACACTCATGGTCAGCGAAGAACTTCCAGATATCATCAAAAACTGGCACACTCCTCCTCGATCTCACAGCCGTGGTGTACGCACAAAAGCGGCCAAAACAGCTTTAGAAACCTGGGCAATAGATAATATCTGCAGCATCATCAAGAAGGAGATGTCAATGCTCCGACCAATCATGTCTTTCCTGCAAAGCGAGCTCATGGAAAAATCTTTACTTGCTATCAGTCTCAAGGAACTCATTCCAGTGACGAAGACCACAGTACCAACACTCTGGAAGCTTCTCCACTGTGCGGCATATAGTCCCAAGCAGGATGCTCGGAATAAAATGAAATAGCCTAATGTGGTCTGACTGCTTGGCCCCTGGTTGTCGCAAATGTCACTGATAAGCTTTCTGCCAGCCAATCTTCACAATGATCTCAATAGCTGCTTTCTGTCGATCTCAAGAGATGTGCAAATTTGCAAAACTTCTGACAATTTATTTCAAGAGCTGTGGGCTGGTGACGAAGGCATTCGACACATTACATGCACTGGGTCTTACTATGTCTCAAAAGTGGGCTTATAGTGGTGTGGAATCATTGGCCGAACACAGTCGACTCCACTTGCACAAGGACATTGAAAAATATCCTTGGTTTTGCGCTCATGACAACGACAACATTCCATTCCAAGTCTATGAACAATGGCTATCGAATCAATCTCATTTTGACAGCGGCACAGCTGGGACAATTTTCATTATCAAAGATCCTGCAGCAGTACGTCCAGGTAACCGTGCTTACCAACAACAGGTGTCTCTAGGCGCACAAAACCCCATGTCGTACATCAATGTTCTCAAACTCGAGATGGAGGCATCTCCCCATCTGGCGAAGAAAGCTTACTATCGTGTCCTCAGGTTCCTCATCGAGACGCCGGCATTCAACTATGAGACTTACCATCACAAAAGCCACACGCTATTCCAGGCCCCTCCTTCTGTTCGAGAGCTACCTGTTGGCCCTCAATATGTCACACATCAGTACATGCTTGATACCGTACACATTGAGGAGGCTTCGTATGAAGGCAATGATGCTGTTCTCAAGGAGTGGTGGCACCAGCTAGGCCTTGAGTCGCCTGAAAAACAGAGGCACCTCAGTACCAAGCAACTACTCTTGTGGATAGGCGACCAGCTCACAGTTTCTCGCCTCTGTGGCCTACAGAAGTTTCGATGTTGTGATTTGAACTCCTCCGAGCGGATGTCATTTTTACTGGGCATGCCTGGCTGGTTCCACACACAAATTGCACTGGAACACTCTCTGTTTTCGCAATACTATGGGACTTCACTCGGTTTTGGCCTGGTGCATGCTTTTGACCTCTTGAAGCGAAAGGGCCTGCATGCAACAGCTGTTCAGGGCACCTTTCATCACCATATCCAGGAAGCCCTACGTCACATTGCTGAAGCTCACTTCCGTGATCTATGGTGTGTTGTTGGCAAAGTTGAGAAGCTCGAGGACCTGCGCAAGCACTCACCACAAGATCTACACGAAATGGCCATTCGGATTGTTGATGGCTTTGCATTGTCTGAGGCGCTGGTGAGGCTGAAGAAGAAACGGGATGAAAAGGACGAGTTGCTACTCCAATCAGTCCAAATGGCACGTGACTTACTTGATTATCTCAACTTCAACGAAGAAATCAAGGTTGGCGATGTTGGGTGAATTGAAGATCTCTCCCCTGGCTTCTTTTTCGATTTGTTGGTGGACAGAACAAGAATTATGCCCTCGAAATTCTTGAAATCCTCCAGGGATTGCATTGTGAATGGCCGGATGACCTAAAGTAAGTGAAAAAAAAAATCCAATTGTACTTAACATACTGGTATCTGTCAGAAACTACATCCGGCAGTACTGTTGGCTGGCAAACACAACAGGGAAACGAAATGGGTTTCTACCATTTGACCTCCTGCAGGAACACAATGTCCGAGACATCAAGGTAAGTAGCTTTTTTGTTTTGTTTCTCAGGTATTGCTGATGATTTGGAAAGCACACCTTCACAGCAATTGGCCCATATGCTGACTGGGAATACATAGGCAAGATATCAGCATCAATACCCTGTCAAAGAAAAGTTAAAGACCACGTTGAACATGACATCAATCATTTTCATCGAGGCAAGTCACATACCTCTCCAGATAAAGAAGAAGAAGTAGCTCGTTTACAAGCATCATACCAAGCCTCGAAGATCCATTCCCAGAAGCCTCGCAGAAAGTTGGAGGCAAGAGATAAGGTGAAAGACTTCATGGAACAAGGTTCGAATCCAACAAAATTACCTCAAGTGATCAAATGATGGGTCATAAATCGAATTAGTTTGGTATCAACAACAGAGGATTGGACACTGGATGATTAGTTTTACACGTACTCTGACCACTGCTGTGACCAATATAACATTTAATGACCATCAAATTGGGTTTGGGACTTGGAATGAGGATAGTAATGATACGGCAGCAGGACCTGCATGCATTGAACTTTGGACCCAGAATGAACCCATCATCGATGTTGTAGATGCGGGTTCGGGGTGGCTTTGGAACTATATAAAGAAATAAAGATCCTAACCAGAGGGGTGTCAGCGTAGAAGTGACGATGGATAAGTCAGTGTCAGAAATAATAATAAAGGAAGTGGAAATGTAAGTAAAATATCAAGCCGCCGTGTAAAACTAAACAAATAACGATGAATCCGGCAATGAACGGAGTGAAAACGGATGAATAACGAAGAACCCGACAATGCCGATGATGTTGGGTACGGCGGGTCAGGTCGGGTTGGATCGGAAACAATGAACAAATAATGGAAACAATCAACAAAGACGATAAAGTGAACTACAAAAAAGCTAAGGATCTACGTGGACGAGCATTTGAAGGGATTAAAGAAGATTCTGACTATATGAAAATGGGGACTAAGGGTATGTTTTTTGTACGGTCGTCGGGGACCATTTTTATAGGACATGAGTGGTAGTCTACTTTCGGTCATGTCTATTTCAGCCGATGGAAACTACAAAGGGGATTTGGAATGGGGATGTGGAAAGGGGGGTTGCAATGCGACGAAGACAGGAATATGGAGGGGAAAATGAATATGCAAGGAAAAGATCTAAAAAGTCCTACATATCTCCGAAAGGATGAGGGGATGCACAAATAAGGTAAATCCGAAGTTGGGGATCAAGTCTGATGAGATCCGTCTCCTGGAATTGGAACTCCAAGGCGTTTGAGGCTGCCGGATTTAGCCCAAAAGCAGCCGTCACAAAGTGGCATGTGTCGGGTTACGTCGGTCACGTTGGGTCACGTCATGTCATGTCACGTCGGGTTACGTCGGGTTCAAATGCAAGTCGAATGGTGGCATCGGGTTGGTCCGGATTCATGATATATCGATGATACGGACTCAGAGGGACGTTGACCCTCTACAACATCATTGTTGCTGGTGGTTGAAATCTGGTAGCGGCTGCCTTTCATTGAGTGGTTTCCCAGCACTTGTCCGCAAGTCGTGCCTCGTATCGACGTGCTTGTTTCTCTGCAGTCTCCTTCGCCTTCTTGGCCTTGGACTCTGCTTTGCTCTGCTCTTTCTCTGCATGCCACTCAGCATCAATGGGCTTGAGAAGCCTGAGGATTTCACTACCATGTTCATCTGCCCAGGGCCATTCCAATATCTTGTCCTTAATGTCAGTTATCATCTTGATGCGGGCACGATTGGCGAATTTCGTGAGCACAGTATCGGGTAGTAAAGTGGTCGGTCCCCACACACATTGACCATAAAGGTTTGCCCATGTTGTCGCACGCCAGTTCATTAATGTATTCTTGCAGGCCTCCAACCGTTCCCCCTTACGAGGACCTGGACAACCTGGATGGCAAGTTTTCTTACCGGAAGCTTGGGTTGTGTCCTCCCTTTCACTGTCGTCACTGTCTTCTTGCTCATCTGATGGTGAAATGGGCATGCAAGATTAAATTCAGCGGTACATAGCTGCGATGGAGGCTTCTTGAGGACACATAGGTCGCAGCAGGGTACAACCAAGTCTGTGAACAATTAGGTACAGGAATTATTTCAAATTATATGGAACTTACCGATTGCCAGCTGTGGATTCTTAAAATAGACATTGCTACATATTCGTTGACAGTCAGAATCCTCGAGATATTTGCGTAGCCCGCCTTCAACCTTTTTTTTGTAGTGTGGGTCGATTGTGTGTGCTGGACTGTCATCCTGATCTTCATCTTCATCCTCTTCCACTTCTTCCTCCTGAGTGCCGCTTTTCTTTTGTTTCTTTTTCTGCGGTTGGAAAACAGAGGGTTCGACGAGCAAGATTGCGACTGCTGCTTTGCCATTCCGACCGGCGCGTCCAGCACATTGTAGTAGGAGGTCACGTGATAGGATCCCACGGTTCATAGGACTATCTAGTAGAGATTCCTGTAGTAGACACTCAGCTTATCCCACCATGATGCACCCATGACACCCTGAGTGGGCACCCCCTGCCCACTCCAACGTTGAATCCAGACAGAAATTGAGGATGGAACCATGAATTGCACGACATGTGAAATATCAGGTATGTCCATGCCCTGACATGTTTTAGTGCCACAAAAGGGACAGTATTTGGCCCCAAAACTCACCATTCTGGCTGCTTCAGTTGCACAAAGAATATCAATGACACCATTTTTGAAATCACGCAGAACCCTTTGTTTTGCACATCCGGTACGGCCAGCATGAAGAAAGTTGACCTTGAATTGTAAAGGCTTGGGGAGGAGGCCTCGCAGGTGAGAGAATCCTTTGTATGTGAGATCGCGAGTGTTGAAGAATATGATCATTCGAGTATTTGGCCACCCAGGTTCAGGCACATCAACGATGAAATCGAGTGCATGCAGGTCAGTAGTGGCACCATTCATGTGACAGACGATGGGTGTGATATTGGGTCGATCATTTCCTAGGTTCATGGTGAAGGTTTGTGTCGGGGAAAAGGCAAGGCTGGTCTTGACTTCGTCAAGAATGTGTGGCGGCAATGTTGCTGATACGGCGAGGAATGGTGTCACTGTGGAAACATATGACCTGAGTTTTCCAAGCTCAGAAAATTTCTTGCGGAAGTTGTTGCCCCATTGCGAGATGCAATGGGCTTCGTCGACTACGATCGTGAGGATATCCTTTGAGAATTGCAGATTACGCAACAGTTTCGAGAATTTTTCATGATTGAGGCACATCTCTGGCGATGTCAGGATGACTCGATGCTTGCGTGACTCGATTTCCTGTCATATAATCATTAGAAGTAGCATCAGAATATCAAAAAGACGTTCGAACTGCGTGCAGTGCAGAAGAATACACATCGCTGTTAACAGCCATTGCTGTGAGTCCCATCTGCTTGAAGCGCTCAGCCTGCTCACAATTCAGTACATAATTTATCTATCAAAGAGAAACCATACCTGTTCGAATTCAAGCTCATTGAGGGGAGAAATAACCAAGACCATCTTCTTTTCTGTCTTGTCCAAGAGCAGCGGCATCCCAAATGGCATGGTTTTGCCAGCCCCTGTGCCTGCGATGACAATACAGTCTAGATGTAGTGTCAAGGCCTCAGATACGTCAAGCTGCCAGTTGTAAGGAGCTTTCCCTGCGAATACGTGCTTGAATTGTGTTGTAAATTCATCCCTCATTGCTCTGGAATTGTACTTGCTGGTATTGGCAGCATCAAGGCAGGCTTGTTCTAATATTCTGACTGAGCCGGTGTAGTAGTTGTGCCTAGCACATCACGTGACCTCTTCCTTAGTCAGTAGCAGTTCCTGATGTGGTAGTCAGTTGATCTTGTCCTATCATCCCATCCACCTTTGACCTTTCCGTTGGATTCCGTCCCCGATCCCGAGAGGTCCCTCGGGACCACTCCATCGTGGTGATGAGAGCGCGATTCGAGCCACGCCACCGGAGACCACAACATTCCACTCGTACAGACCCTTTTTGACTACAGCAACAGAGATTTTCGAGCACAGAGTACCCCCCTGAGAGCCCACCCGTGCGATTCCACGCAGCACACCCATGCAAAACACTACAAAAAACAATCTCCGATGGCCCCAGCGTTACGTCCACATCATCCTACATGCCCCGCGACCATCTTCACGACTTTTTGCCCATCCTCACCATTCCGCACAGCCACCTCACGCAGCCACGTCACCAACCACACGCACCAGCAATTTGACCACCCACGCGTACCCACAGCACCCCACGCTCTTTAGAAAGTCCCCAAGAGGCTGCCGAGCTGGACGGCGTATCCAACAACACCGCCGTGCCGCCAGACGCGCCCTCGACATCGTCGTCCCCGTTTTCGACCTACCATTTTTCATTCAGACGCCCACAGGTTCACTACTGAATACACAGATGCTTGAGACCCCCCCGCGTCCGTACGGCAGCTCTACCCACCCCGTATTCACCTGTGCCGTCCTCACCGACACCGTTATCACGCCCACCCATCCGTTGCCGCGTTGCCCAACTGCCACATCACCACATCGACTCGCGCTTCTGGCACACACCGGCACCCATTTCCTCGACCCCATTGGCATGGCACAACACGCCCGCGTCGACCGTCTCGCACGTACAACACCAGCATGGCCCCAACAGCCCATGCCCACGTGAACGACGCGTCTGGCCCCACCCAGCGCAACTCGGCAACACACCTCCCAACCACACACCCACACGAGAAACCGCGAGCCCCACGCCGGCTCGTTTCATGGCCCCACACGCCTGTTCCCAGCACCATCGACCACCCCCGCGCGTCCACAGCCCATCCCAACGCGAACAGCACACCCCACTCCTCCATACCCCGTCCACACATGCGTGGCCCCGTGTCCCACACCCCTACACGTTCACGCACCACCACAACGGCCCATCCCCGCGATACGACACCCCCAAACGATGTATCCGACGACGCATAGGCTAGAGCATGGGTAATACAAACCCGCACGGGTAGTGAGTACGGGTATGTGCGGGTAAGAGTACGGGTACATAAAACAGAACCCGTGACCTTCATATATACCTGTCATTACATCTAACACCAATAGAGAATATAGCCACTTTGTGGCACACTCATGGACACACAACTACTACATATAAATAGGGGCTCAAACTTCACCCACTCCATCATGCCTCCCCCAAAATAATCCATGCCTCCTCCCAAAAAATCCCGCTCCCAGGCCAAATCCAGGCCTTCCCTGCCTCAACCATCCACCCAAATGTCCAGCAGCCAGCCTCGTAATGGCCAAAAGCGACCTGCTACTGAAGAACCGGTGGCATCCTCCAAGCGGCATAGGTCGTCGACTGCAGACTCGTCCACAGCGTCACTGTCTCAGTCACAGACCTTGCAGCAGCCTGCCGTCACCCCTGCCATGCAGGTCAGGCCGGCGCCAATGGTCACCACCATCATCGACACTGACAATGATGAAGACCATGTCCACAGCTCGGTAGCGCCAGGATCCAAGAGTGCATGCGATGATGATGAGGAGGGAGAAGAGCCTGTCAATTCCGAGGATGAACTCGGTCAGCCAATATTCTATGGTGCCATCCAGATTAAATCACTTACCTTGATGTACAGAGCACCTGCGAAAGGACTGGGTTTCATCAGTTTATGCATTTTACCATCCTATTCCTGATATCGGGTACGACGACAAGGGGCGCCGGTTCCATACTTTCCGCTGCGCAGCTCGGGGTTGCCGAAAGGGAATTCGCCGTTTCCTCGATAAGGGCGACGCTAAATCCACAAGCAACCTTTTAAAACATGCACGAACGTGCTGGGGAGTCCAGACTGTCGACAGCGCGCGTGGCCTCACAGCCACACAGACTCGTGAGGGTCTTGTAGAGGCCGTGGATGGGTCTATAACGGCGCACTTTGAGCGTCAGGCAAAAGGCAAGGTAACTTACTCACATCGACCACACACCAAGATGGAGACCAAGGCAGAGATCATCCGCTGGGTTGCTGAGAATTGTCGGCCATTTAAGATCGTGGAGGATCGTGGCTTCCGGTCGTTGATGAAAACGGGCCGACCAGAGCATTACATACCTTTGCGCCACACCGTCTCTCGGGACGTCAAGCAGGTCTTCACTCGTACAAGGAACCGGATCGCCAAGATGCTTAACGAGTATGAGGGGCGCATCAGTTTTGCAACTGATGCTTGGACTTCGCCAAACCACAAAGCATATGTTGCTGTGACAGCGCACCTGGAATGCAAGGGACAGCCCTTGTGCCTCATCCTCGACGTTGTCGAGGTCGCGAAGGTATGTCACTCACTATGTTTTCACATCATGACTGATCCGATGATCCCAGTCACACTCAGGCATTAATCTTGCAGCCGCATTCATAAACATATTGCGAGAGTTCCAGATTGAGCATAAGGTGGGCACAAATCGTCAGTCATGCGTCTGCAGCTAAATCAGACGTACCAGATGTTGAGTGTCACATGCGACAATGCATCATGCAATGACACGATGGTCAATGAGATGGCTGTGGAGATTGATAACTTTTCCGAGGTCAATTGAACTCGGTGTTTTCTGCACATTGTGAATCTTGTAGCCAAGTCCCTGCTGAAGCCATTTGAGACCATAAAGAAGGGGTTACAAGATGACGCGCTGCAGCGTGAACTGGATGAGATGGCAGAGGACTTGGAACTCGAAGAAGTCGCCACACAAGCATTTGGAAACGGTGTATGTGATGATGACGAGTCCACTGAAGATGACATTGATGGGTTGGTGGATGAGATGGAAGACCTCTCTGAAGAGGAGCGCACAGAGATACGGGCTCAGATCCGTCCTGTAATGCTTGTTCTCGCCAAGGTTAGTGAACATTGCACGAGTAATGGCGCGACTCATCAGGACCTCGTTATGCAGCTCCGGAAACTAGCGTTCAAGACGATACACTCCACCACGATCCTGTTGCCTGCTTGGGACTCGTGCTTCAAGGAAATCGACGAAGCTCTTTGACGAATGCCGCGCGATGTTCGGACTCGTTGGAACTCAACCTATGACATGCTGGCCTTTGCTCTGAAATACAGAAATGTCATTGAGAACTACACAGCGGATCGAAAGAACAACTTACGTCCATATGAGCTGTCAGAAAAAGATTGGGATATCATTCAGCAGCTGTGCGACATCTTGAAGGCATGTGCTGTGCACTTTCCCTAAATAGAAATGACTCAACTGGCACAAACATGCAGATTCTCAAAGACGCAACTCTGTTCTTCTCTTGTGCAACCCCAAATCTCGCTGTCGTCATCCCGGCAATGGACGAGATTGACCGGCGCTTCAATGATATACTCAAAAAATCGACCATCGATAAGTCCATCAAATCCGCAGTCCGCCTCGCACTCGCAACGTTGAATCGGTACTATTCGCTCACAGACACTTCAGAGGTCTACCGGATCGCGATGAGTACATTAACATCTATTTTTTCAGTTGAATCTCGAGCTTACCAGAACGCTAGTCCTGCATCCCCGTCACAAATTGGCTTATTTCAAGACTCAGCAATGGGAGCCAGATTGGATCGCAACTGCAGAGGAACTCCTTCGGACTGAATACAATCGTCACTATGCGTCGGGAACCGAGTGTGTAGACGTTGCGGCTAGTACTGGTGAAGATACAGCCGCTCAGGTGCGTATATGCATTTTTTTGAGTTTTTTTGTATTGTACTCACAACGCTGCCTGGTCAGGAATCTTCCGCCAACATTTTCGATACTATTCCCGCCCTCGCTGCACCCAAGCTGTCAGAGTTGCGAGACGAGATCACTGTCTACTTAAGCATGGACCTGGAGATGGTCCCAGACGTCATTGCGTGGTGGATCGACAAGCAGGTGGTCTTCCCGACGCTATACCGAATGGCGCTGGACTACCTGACGATTCCAGGTATGTATCCAGACTCTTCATATATGTCCTGATCTAATATATTTGTGCAGCCACCTCTGTTGATGTCGAACGAACATTCAGTCGAGGACGTCTCTTACTCTCTCATGTCCGAAGCCGGCTCTCAGTCCAGTCCACACGTGCTTTATTGTGTCTGGGTTCCTGGAGCTTATTGGGTCTCGTGAAGGATGAGGATGTGTTGAAGGCTACAACACAGCCAGATCTGCAGGAAGATGAGCCTGAGTTGGCATGGAACTGGGATGCGATAACCCTCAATAAATAATTGTAGTTTTTTTTTTATCTCGTAGACTTGCACCCCCCCAAATACATGATGGTACCCCTGGGTACCCGTTACCCGCTGTTACCCGCCATAACCCGCTCACATGTAACCTGAGGGTAGAGGGGTACGGGTCAGTGTGGGTAAGAGTACGGGTAGCAATGCCAGACCCGCAGGGTTACCCGTGCTCTTGCCTAACGACGCAAGTCCATCCGCACCAAGCCCATGGCCATATCCCCCACGGCCCCATGCACGGAACGTACCACGATGGCCGTGCCCTGAACGGACGCCCCACCCACGTATCGTACGACGACCCCATGTCCCCCCGCGTCGACCCATGCCCAACAACCCACCCGCTGAACCCGCGCCGCGCCGTGCCGCTTCTATTTTCACATTCCACCACTTTTTCCCCACCTTTTTTTGTTCACCATGACCCACCTATATTAGATTCATCTGGGGTGGACTAGTCTACCCTTGCCTTTCTTTGTGTGCTTCGTGTTCCCCTTCTGTCTTCTGCTTTTTCTTTCAGCCTTTTCAGGTTCCTTCTCTTTTTTTTCTGCTCTTTTTGTTTTGCCTGTCTTTTGCTAGCGACGAGGGCGTCGCTATGAGAGAGGGGGGCACTTGTAGTAGTTGTGCCTAGCACATCACGTGACCTCTTCCTTAGTCAGTAGCAGTTCCTGATGTGGTAGTCAGTCAATCTTGTCCTATCATCCCATCCACCTTTGACCTTTCCGTTGGATTCCGTCCCCAATCCCGAGAGGTCCCTCGGGACCACTCCACCAGTTAGTGTTGCCGAAGTTTGGTTCGGTCCAGTTTTTCGCCATTTTTGAAAAACCGGAACCGGAACCGATGGTTCGGTTCAGCAAAATGCCAAACCGGAACCGGAACCGTGTCGAACGGTTTCACGGTGTTCGGTCTGCGTTCAAACGCAGTTCGAACCATGAACCCACCTCCAAATACCTCGCGCGGGCCAGACGCACGTCAATTGACGCGGCTGTCACCCTCACGAGGTAGATGGGGGGGCTCCGTCTGTTTTTGCGAGGTTGGGTTGGGGCCAGGCACTTCCCATGGGCGTCCACGCATGCTACCTACCTTGCAAAGAACGGGGACGCGTCAATTGACACGCTCCGTCTGTTTTCGTGAGGTTGGATGGGGCCGGGGACTTTCCATGGGCGTCCGCGCGTGCTGACGACCTCGCGAAGAACGGGGCACGTCAATTGACGCGCTCCGTCTGTTTTCGCAAGGTTGGATGGGGCTGGGGACTTCCTATGGGCGTCCGCACGTCAATTGACGCGGCTAGGGCGTGTTTGTGAGGTGGGTCTTCGTCGTCGCCTCGTCCATTCCCCTCGTTAGCCGATGTTGTGGGGACTGGATTTGGGGGACGTACCTGGCTGCTGCCGCCGGTGTTGCTCCACTGCTGCTGCTGCTGTTGCCATTGCCACTGCAGCTGCAGCTGTTGCCATTGCCGCTGCTGCTGTTGCCGTTGCCACTGCTGCTGCTGCTGTTGCCGTTGCCGCTGCGCTGCTGCTGCTGTTGCCATTGCCATTGCTGCTGCTGCTGCTGCTGCTGCTGCTGTTGTTGCGGTCATTTGGCCCTCGTCATCGTCGTCATTTGGCCATCGTCGTCGTCGTCATTTGGCCGTCATCGTCATCGTCATTTGGCCATCGTCATCGTTGTCGTCGTCATTTGGCCATTGTCGTTGTCATTGTTGTTGTCGTTGTTGTCGTTGTTGTTGTCGGGGTGGTGGTATGTGGTGTTGCCACTGCCGTTGCTGCTGCTGCCGCTGCTGCCATCAATTCACTCTGACTCGCGTTGGAACGCGAGGGAGGTTGTTGGGTGGAGTTGACCGCGGGCGCCTTCTTTATGCGGTCAAGGTGGGCCACGGGGGGCTGTTCTATGTAATAAAATGTCAGTAAAATATAGTATGAGGCCGTTACTTACCGTGGTTGTTGAGTAACGTTCAAGTTAGTGTTTCGCGCGAGTATGTTTAAGGTCACATGACCTAAGTTCACGCAACTGCATAGAAAAAAATGTGAAAAATTAAGTATCTAAATGAGTATCTACGTAGGTAACTATACATTACGGTTCGTGGTTTGAACCGCATGTCAGTGCCAGAACCGCAAACTGAACCAGCGGTTCGGTTCGCAGTTCAAACTGGGTTCGGATCGGTTCCGAACCGAACTTCGGCATCACTAGAGCTGGTATCGATAGACATGGTGCACTGGCAGGAAGAAACAAGCTCTATCGATCTAACTTTCTGGTCATTGAACCAAGATTCACCAGACGTTCTATGCCAGAGTACCTTCGCAAAAATTTAAACTCCACTTCGGTATCCCCTGGCCTCACTGGCAAGAACATCTGGGACGAGACTATGTCGACGAGGCCAGGGATGAGTTTCATCTTAAAAATGAACAAGACCTTCAAGCTTTCTATAAGCTGCCAGGACAACCTTCTGAAGTAATCAAGCTTGTCGTGCAAGATTTGAAGGCTCCAGACCGTGAGTGCGCTCTCTGCTGCGTCACGATTCCCTTTAACCTCTTGCTTGCCTGTCTACGCTCACATTTCACGTACAACGTCCACTCCCATTCCTTTACTTTGTTGCTTTGCTCAATCAGCCTCGATTCCTGCAACGTGGTCCATGGACTTCAATCTTCCTGATCTATGGAAGAGCGGTAAACACTCCTGAGTGATCGGAACCACATATTACTCAATCCTGTGGCTTAGACGACAAATTCAAGCTCTTTTGTTGCATTCTTGGGTCTGATCGTATCTTTTCGGTTGCAATCGCCAGAAGTGAGACTGTGGACGACCTGAAGGAGGCGATCAAGAAAAAGAAGGAGCCTGAACTGGATTATCTTCCTGCTGACGCTCTCGACCTCTGGCAGGTGAGTGACTCCTTTCTACTACAAGTGCTGATCATCAACTTGTGCTAGGTTTCCATCCCTGCCGACGCAACTCTCAAGGACAAATTGAGTAAACTTTGCTTAATCAAAAACATCTGCCATTTAATTAACCTCTCAGGAACTTTCCATTCCCTTGCTGCCCTTGTCCGGCCACCAGACACGGAGTTCATAGAGTTACAAAGGTTTGGTTTATTTCAAGGTTGTTTATATGTAATTTTTAAATCATTGGCAGGGAATTTGGTACTGTCGAGATTGTGGGCTGTAGTATCATCAAGACCTACACCAGCCCTGACAAAAACAATCGTGTACAACACCTCAAGAGAGTATATTGCCTGCTCGAGGACAAGAAAGTTCCATGTGTGGATCGCCTGACCTATTCCTACGATGCGATGGTTGTCCTCTCCCCGCGTGGTATTGCTGAGGAACCTGCAAATGAGAAGGAGCTGTTAGAGGCACTGGTATGTGTCTTCAAAGCCCTTGAGGTGAGCAGTTGTGGCATTCCATAGAAAACAACTGAGTTGCACCAGATTCTCCACCAAACTCCTCTGCTATTTCATCGAGATATCCATTGGCCCAATGTCATGCGAAGCCTCCAGGACCCAAGCACCTGGTTCCTCATTGACTGGGAGGATGCAGCTACACCACCTACCTATGCTCTCCCCCACCTCACTCAAAAGCATCACTGTCCTGGTGTTTTTCGTGATGACCATGGTGCAGAGGTGGATATGTGGAGTGTAGGAGAGCTAATTCTGCAGTCAAAAGCATTGGGTATTATGCAAAGGTTGAAGGATTTAGGACAGGGGATGCAAGGTCCAAACTCAGTTTCTGCACAGAAGGCATTACATAGGATCAAAGGTTATCAGTCCTCTTAACCAGGATTGTCAAATGTGGTTTGACCATCACCAACACTGCACAGAGCTTAGAGCTACTGTACTTGCCTGATGAAGAATCTGCTTCGTCTTTGTACACTATCATTGTTCTGGATGTGCAAGATTCTTTTGAACTCCTTGTATATTGCTCTAATCACTCGCAGCTTAATTGTTGTGTTTTAACTTGATGGGGGCCCACACAGGAGGGTCAGAGTAGAATTCACTGTCAGTGGTACTGTGTATCCCCCAGAAGTTGTGAGTTTTTAGGGGTTTTCAAGGGTTTTCCAACCCTTAAACAAAATTTGACATGATTTCAGTGACAAATTCCAAACCCTTGGACAAGTAACCATGTAGGGATATAGTATGGCCAACCTGGGATGAAAAACATTTGCACTTATTTCAAAACTCACTTCACAAGAAAAGTTCCAAATTTCAGCCACAATACATAGGGCTAAACCCTTGTTCAACCCTATATAGCACAGGTTTCTTACAGTAGTATAAAAGTTGTACTTTTACACTACAAATTACAGGTTATCATCCCACCTCAGTTCTACTTCTTAGCCCTCTCTTCACATCATCTATATTTCTCTTTGTACTTTCCCTCTGTTGGCTCAGTGTAAAGTGCTCAAAATCATTGGGGTCAATCAAACTCAAAGTTGTACATACATGACTCATGGGGCATTGACGTGTTTGGTGAAAAAGCAATGCAAAACATGGCATCGCTGAGGTTGTGGCCTGGGATTGGGATGGTGATGATGATGAGAGATGGCAGATGGAGAGCGAAGACAACATACCTGCTGGGCTACCGCCAATTGGGATCTTGAAATAGGGTCTGGGCATGGCTGGGGGTAAGGAAGAGGTGTGGTGCGGGCGTTGAGAATTATATAGGGTGGAGCCGAGTTGATTGCTCCTGCACCAATAATGGTGTTGTCTCCAATGGCATGTAGACACTTGATATCCATTAAGCGCACAAGAATAAGATGCTGAAAGGAATCATTGCTTGCCAAGATTGTCAGCTGCCATTCTTTTCTTGAACTCGAGACCCGAAATGCTTGTAGCAGGCCAAAAAAATGTTGCATGAAAGCACGTTCGGCCATGAAGGAGGATAGAATGATCCATGTAGGCTAATCCCATTGAAATTAGACAACATTTTTGTGATGCATTATTGTTCGACTGATATATCTTGAAAGAACCATGGCCCAGGGCAAATGTCGAAGACATTCTGCCGAAAAAATCGAAAAAATTGTCAAAAGGAAGAACGTGAACATGTTGCTACATCAGCTACATGCACATTGACACGAAATCGCCAAGTTTGTTGCTGAGAGAACACGTAAAACACACCAAGACACCATCAGTGCATGGGGGGATATGAAAAGGTGAAGACAAGGAAAAGGTTCGCTGGTGCACAGCACTGGTGAAACAGACAGGGAGACAAGGAGGCAAAATGTGGGCCAGACAACAAGATCAGGATAGCACAAAACAGGGAGATGCAGAGACAACAGAGACAAAACTTTGCTAGTGCTCAGCACCAGCAAAGTTGGTCAAAGTTGAAGAGATTGAAAAGGCTTTGCCCTTACCAGTAGTCGAGTCTCACGGTCACATGATTGGATTAGTTTATGTGTCTCATCTAAGTTTTTTCTCTTATCTCCCCTCGATTGAATCATAGGGAGATTTTCTGCCACTGTTGAAGCTCTCTACTCTTTGCTGTGGCTCGCCACTGGCATCATCTTCTGACTCTTTCCCCACCTTTGGTGCACTGGCTTGTCACTTCTCTCCTCTCGATTGAATCGTAGGGAGACTTTGGCTGTGTTATCTATCAATGCCGACCCACACACTGCAGTTCTTATCTCCCATTTTGGTATGACTGGTGTTGTCTTCTCCCTGCTCTTTGCTTCCCCTGCTCTGGGTACGTTGACTTATGCCCATGTCTCTTCACGATGGGTTTGTTCATTCTTATTTGTATTTTTCACCAAGATCTGCCTATTCAATGCCAGGAATAGATCACAAACTCACCACTGCAACGTTGGCTGCAATGTGTCTTCATGCTGCTGCACCACCTTTTTCTTTTATTTTAAATCTCTTCACCTTTTCGCTTTGCCACTGCTGAGATGTGCACATTTTTCTATTGTACTTTCGCCAATATCTGGGTTTCATGTGTATTTCATATGTCCACCATCAAACTCACCTGACACCTTCTTCTATCTGCATATTCAACCTGTTCACCATGTTGTACAGGGGCACAGTCTCGTAGGAATATTAATTGTCAGTAAGGGCATGGTTCATGGCAGGATACACTCATACAATGTATACATGTGTTTGCGATACGTGTTGGTTGAGATGGACACTTTTCCATGAGGCAACACCATTGGAAATGTAGTAGAGCTATCCATGTCCAGAGGCCCAGTAAATTGAAAATGATGTTAGTTGTCAATCGATATATATTCAGCTATTTAGAGCTAAACTCTGCATAACTCTTTAGACCAACATGCCTCCTTGTTGTGCAACCAAAAAGTCCAAGACGACTGCCTTTGCGAATGGTGTGCTTCAAACATCCTTCTGAATTCAAGATATATATTTCATTGTTAAACCTGCTTCTACATGGTACTGACACTCACATACATTTCTAGTACCTCAACCACCCACTGCAACTACCGAACAGATCCACCAAGACAAGGGAAAAGGCAAGGCTGTTGAAGTAGATCTTGAAGTCGATGCCTTTGGCCCAGGTTTCCTATCAGGTCATGTTGTTCAACCTATTACACCTATGCCAAAAGCAGGGCCTATGATATCGTGTTATTCCCAGCACAGGGTTCTTTCTGCGAAAGCTAATGATCCAGACAACGTAGCAACAGCTATTGACATATTATTTACACCATCTCCCTGCTCACACCATGGTTGTTGTCAGCAAAGGAAGATGCCTGTTACATCTTCCCCTTGCAAGCAACCCACTCCTGAAAGTCCAATCGTACCTACAAGACATGTCACATTTTGGTTACAATTGAGTTCTCCTGATGATGATATCTTCTCCCTGCTTTCACCTCTACAACCCTCAACTTCACAGCAACCACCTTCACTCCCATTTTTTGATCTGGAAAATACTATGCCCCCACCAATGTCACCAGCATCAATGTCCAGCTCTGGGTCCAGCTCTGGGTCAAAATCCACTCATAACTGATTGCCACCTGCAGCGAATCCAGCAGCTCCTTCCTGCAAATGGATGGTCCTGTGGGCAACAAGACTCGTCACGTCGCATCAGACATGTGGACTTTCTTTGAAAAGAGGGGAAACCAGTGGATTTGTACTTTCTGCGGGTATGTTCTTTCAACAGTCTGGTTATTATATCATGTTTGACAACTTTAATAGGACTATCCATGCAACAAATCTGAACCACCAGATTGCGAAATTTAGTATCAAGACATCCACCAGGACTCTTTGCCATCATTTGATGGAGGACCACATGGACGTTTGGGTATCCCATTGTGATGAGTTCACGGTCAATATAAAGGCAAAGAGTGCCCAGGCTGCCCTGAATGAATATTGAAAGGACAAAGGGCAATCCACAGGACCAGCGTCACAAGGACGGACTCCATACTCAAGGGAAGCTTTCATTAATGCAATGGTCCAGTTCATCATTGGGGATGATCAAGTATATTTTTTTATGGTTTTATATTCCTGTATTGATGAGATATTATGATTTCAGTCACTCAACGTTGTTGAATCACTGCACCTGCATGCAATTTTCCTTAGGCTTCAAGAGCAACTCTGGGAGTCAGATATTCCTGGTAGAACCACGATCCGTAAATGCATCGAAGAGACTTCAAGAACATTTAGATCAACTAAGTCGGGACATGCAGGTCAGTGTGGCTGCTACCTACTTTCTGGACAATCTTATTAATGGAGGAACAGCATTCTTTAGGGAAATTTTCATTCACAATGGACATGTGGTCTGATCCAAATCACTCACCTTTCATGGCCATCACCACTCATTGGATACAATCACGTACCAAAGAAACCCCGAGTGGCCTTCAACACATTCTCAAATTATGTTCTGACTTAGTGGGATTTCATCATGTTCCTGGGCAACATGATGGTGAACATCTTGCCCATGTATTCATCTATGTTACCGATCAGCTTCTGATTACTGATAAGGTATTTAATTTCTTCTTAGTATTCTCATTGACCCTCATCCTTTTAGATTGGATGGATCACTCTCGATAATGCTTCAAACAACGATACATTCATGGCCATGTTGGAACATGAACTTTGATGACAAAAAATCAAATTTCACAAAACTGAATGTCGAATTAGGTATGTGATATGATATTGTTGCTGCACTGTAATTACTAATACTCTTTGCCTCCAGATGTTTTCCTCACATCGTCAATCTTGCCTGCAAGGCCATGCTAGCATAGGCAATGACACAGGTACAGGTAACCCACACGGGTTGCAGGTATGGGTACTGCCGGGTATGGGTATGGGTTACCTTGTTTGGACCCGGGCAAAACCCGTACCCGTGACTGCAGGTCTTGGCATACCTACATATCAGCATCAACACAAACGGACGCAACAACCCAGCCGCAACCGCTTACCAACATCTCCGTTTTCAAGTGCCCACCGCCTCTGCCTCGACGCAAACATCACCAACCAATGGCATCTCCATGTCGACCCAAACGGCCCCACTGGCATCCTCGCGTGAAACCGTGTCCCAACATGTTGCACAACGCCCCGTCATCAAATAGTGCCCAAACGCGAACCCCTGTGCCCAAAACCCAATGGGAGACGCATCATGCGCCTGTGTCAGCCCCAAACACACCATCCCCGCTGCAAAACACGTCCGAACGCGTCTCAACTCCCACCCTGGCCCCAAACCCCATGCCTGTGCAAGAAAACACATTCAAATGCATCCCAGACCCTGGTCCCACAACACCCGACCATTTAATGCCCACACAGGCCTCAAAGCCCGTGCCCATGCAACAGAACATGCCCAAACGTGCCCCAGACCCCGTTCCCCCCAATTACATGCCCACATGCGCCCACATCAGCCCAGAATCACGACGCTGCCATCCAGACGCCGCAACTGCGAATGCCAAGGCTCAACGGCATCGAAACATGGGCTGACACGTACGCAAGGTTCAAGACGATGAAGGAGGATGAGAGGAAGGGGAGAATGGGAGATGGTGCAGGGAACGAGGAGATGGATACGATGGGCAAGAGACTCTCGCCCATGAGAACCACCCGTCGCCTGGTTCCCAGCCCCCCCACTCCTCGCATTTGCACAGCGCCACATCAATTGACATGCATGTCAGCAACGCGAGGTAGATGTGGGCTGGAACCCGCCAGGTTTCCTGTGCGGGTCAATATCTGTACCCGACCCACCGCTACCTGCCATCTACCCGCTGAAAAAAGACCCATGGGTAGATGGGTCTGGGTCTGGGTCAGCCTCGGGACACCTGCAGGTATACCCGTGTCATTGCCTATGCTAGCGGCAATCACCAATCTCGACTATGTTGCTGAAACTGCCAAAGACTTTTACCCTTCAAACTTCTTGGAAGGACTTGACCGAGATCCAATTGCGACAGTTCGGTCTCTCATTCGTGCAGTGTGTCTCTCTTTTGCTTTCTTGTACAGCAACTTACTGTTTGGTGTGCAAACATTAATTTATACTAGATACAATCATCTTCTCTGTGCCAACAATATTTTTTATCATTGTTCGAGAGACTAGAATGGAAAGAGCTTCAGCTTCTATGTGACATGAAAGTGAGGTGGTCTTCAACATTACTCATGATTGAACGAGCCATCGACCTTCAAGAAGTATTTTTCATTCTAATTTTCATGGCCAATATTGACTTGGTTACCTAGGTTCTTGACACCTTCCTCAAAAGCCAGGAATTTGTTGAATTATGCAAGTTCAAGCTTGATGAATCCGACTGGGATGCTCTTCGAAAATTTTATTCTATTCTCCAGGTTAGTGTATTTGATTGTTGCTTTTGTATATAACACATTATCATTGTTGCTTTCCAACAAATATTATCACATGAGAAGACTCCAACGTTATATCACGCTGTACCTGCATTTGAAGCAATGCTCAACATCTGGAAAGTACATCAGGATGAGAATCCGGAAACTTCTGATATCGTTCAACATGGGATTGACAAACTTGAATAATATAGTAGCTGAACTGACATGGTCTCTGCTTATACACTGGCTATGAGTTCATATTTCATTGATGCTTTACTTTTGCTAACCAGTTTTCTTCCCCAGTTCTGGATCCGTCTGTCAAATTAACATGGTTTGAGGAGTACCAGCCAGAACGGATTGATTGGGTGAAGGAGTTGTTTATTAATGCCATATGTACCAACATTTTTTGCTTTTATCAACTGCATTACTCTATCTTATGTAGCTTCGCTGATACAACCCCATCTCTTATACTGGAACTGAGGCCCCTACCATAAACAATGCAGATCCACCTGCCACATGGAACTGTCCGACTGCAAGAGACATCCTCATCCTCAACCATAATCAAAATCACTTGGCTGCACAATGGGCAATAGAGGGCGAAGCTGCAGCATACCTTTGTGATACACAACCAACAACAAATAGTCTTTTATACTGGCAGGTATGTGAGGTCAATGACCGGTGTATCCTTTTCATGCTAAATATGGGTGGGACAAGGAAAATCAACTTCGCTATCCAAGAATTTTCCTCTTGCCATGGACATTTTGCCAATACAAGCTTCAGCAGTACCTTGTGAATGGGTATTCTCATCAAGCAAAGAGACCATGACAGCACGACAAAATCACATTTCACCAGAATTAATGGAAGTGCTTCAACTTTTGAAGTATTCCATTCAGCAGGGAAGAGGTCTTAACTTTACTGATGGTCTGGATTGGGGTCAGGAGCTTCAAGAGTTGGAGACTTATGATGATGTGCAGATACAACTCCCAGAAGATATTCATTCATTCATTCAATGTCTTACAGAAAAGCTTCAGTGAAATAAATAGTCCATTTTTCATGATACAGTATTGATAATCAGAGATCTACATGAATGGTAAGAAAAATGTAATGGCACAAGAAAAAAAACAAGATGGGCAAGGCATAAGACCAACAAAGCTACAGAAATATCTTTCCTTCTATAAATCGGCCTGCTGCCACATCTAGCTTCTGAGCCAAATGCAGTGACCTTCCATGCCTTGGAATGGATTCGTACCACTTGCCAGCAGTCCTGCATGGGGCCTTGTTCTGCCAGATGAGTTCGAGACATTTCTGAAACCAGTCCTCACCAGCAGGAGTCCAGTGGCCAACGTTGAAAAGACTCTTCTGCCAAGTCAAATGCTTTGGCCACCAGGAAAGATGGGAGACCTGCTGGTTTGATCCTTCATCACATTGAATTAATACATGACCCACTGAATCCAGAGAGGGTACCTACCAGTATAAACTCTGTATATGCCACATATGAGGTCAAGCTCATTGTCATTGAGAATATCTTCACAGAAAATGGTGTCATCTGTAAAATGGAATATTTGTCCCTTGCAGGAGGCAACATCGGAGGGGCTGGTAAGAATGCATCCGGGGCCAATGACTTCCATTGTGAGGCACCAGACAATACCACCCTTGAGGATGGCTGCACATGCATGTGAAGAATGGAGAAAATGGTCCCGAGCCACTTCATAAGTGGCATAATCAGCAGCATCAGGCTGATAACCGATTGGACGCACACCAAGAGAGATGGGAGGTGGTGGAGGGCCTGTCGGTGGAGGTGAAAATGCGTGGCAAGGATTAAGAGTATTGAATGGAATTCCTTGTCCCATGAGATACCAAACAGCTTCTGTAATATCTCTGCATGAGCGGAGGCATTGTATAGCAGTAACTGGACTATCTACTGCAAGTGGCCAATCAATACCCTTGGTAGCCTTTGTAGTGTAAATGAAATACAATTTTTTCGCTGTATTGCCTACCATGTCCTTCGGCTCAATCATCAGATAATGGTCCTGTCTTTCATGCAATGGAAAAAGACTGGATGAACTGAGATCCCATGGCATGGCTGATAAGCTGTCCACTGGTTCATGGAGTAGATGTGTGATGAAGTTGAAGATTGGGCCCTTGTATTTTGAAGCCACTTGAGGGTGACGGTCCTGCAAAATATTGAGAGTCCATTCCCATTCAGCATCTGATGGTGTAGGACCCTCAAAGTAGGTAGTGTCATCCCAATCAAATCCAAAATGATTGTAAAGACAGCTGTCAAGTGTGCTTAGAAATTTAGGAGCTGCGGCATCCGTGTGGAAGTTGCCGACACCATGAATAGACAATACATCTCACTGCCAGTGTTCCACGGGAAGTGGACCCACCAGTATCGATTGGCTCTCCATTTGACCAGTGGGTTGCCCCATCTCACCCTCCTCCAAGGTGGGATCATTGTATTTGCCATCATAGTCATCGTTACCAAATGGGTCTTCATTGTCTGGTGCATCAGGGTTGAATTTGGTACAGATATCCCATTCCTGATCAAAAGCATTATACCACATATGTTCCACTGGCTTTTCTTCCCAAAGATTCTCTATCTCTCCGAAATTGACTCTCATTCTGAGGTGAAAGTCATCCGTTTCCAGCCAGTGGAAGACAGCAGCCCCTCTCTTCCCTGGTGCACGATAGCGCTCACTTTCCTTCTGGCAAGCCAAGCGAGCAGCTTTTTCTTGTCCAAAACAAAACCAAAAGGACCAGAAAAGAACCAGTGCAAAACCCTATTTTTGGCAAGCTAGGCTGTGATGATTTGTCTGAATCTTTCACTGAACCTACTAATGTTGACCATTCTAGTGATGACAACTTGTCTGATGTTGTTGATAATGATATGCTTATGGAAATAGATGAAATTCCAAAACCTGATAGTTTGAATAGAAATGCAAGCACAGAAATGGCTGATGAAACAAATGAAGTTGATCTTACAGCTGTTTTCATAAACATGTGAAAACTGAGAAAAATGTCAAGTGTGGTGCAAGCCTGCTGCCACACAGCATTTGACCCTGAGTTCCAAACCTTTGCAGTGTGGATTTTCGATGTATTAGGAAAATATAAGGACTTGACAGAATTTTATGTGTTATCTTATTATATACTGAATAGATTTGGATGGTTGTAGAAGGAAAACCCATCTATTCAATCAGAGCCAGCTGCTCATGTAATTATATCCTAAAAATAATTAGTGCTAAGACAGTTACAGATGAAATACCAATATTTCATCAGCCAAACCCATATGATGAATAATGACACTATAAGAGCTCAGATTAACATGATTGTGGGAAGTAAATTGGTCTGATTTTTACAAGTTCAAAATACTTGGGATTATTTTTTGATAGTATTTACTTCAACTAGACACAAACCTAATACACACCTAAGAATTCCACAAAAATTTAACATGAGCAAAATCCCAAGTATTTTGAACTCTTAAAAATCAGACCAATTTACTTCCCACAATCATGTTAATCTGAGCTCTTATAGTGTCATTATTCACCATATGGGTTTGGCTGATGAAATATTGGTATTTCATCTGTAACTGTCTTAGCACTAATTATTTTTAGGATATAATTACATGAGCAGCTGGCTCTGATTGAATAGATAGGTTTTCCTTCTACAACCATCCAAATCTATTCAGTATATAATAAGATAACACATAAAATTCTGTCAAGTCCTTATATTTTCCTAATACATCGAAAATCCATGCTGCAAAGATTTGAAACTCAGAGTCAAATGCTGTGCAGCAGCAGGCTTGCGCTACACCTGACTTTTTTCTCAGTTTTGGCATGTTTATGAAAACAGCTGTAATAAATCGACAAAAAATGAAAAAGATTATACTTTACATCCCAATCATCCACAATATCTTACACACCATGCCAGAATGAAAGAGAATGATCCTTCCATAGCCCCTAATTTTATTGCAAACACTTTGCAAAGAGCTGACCATGGTGATCAAGAACATTGTTGTTGTACAATGTTAACCTTTTTCAAGCCATGGAGAAGTGGCAAAGAACTCAAAAGTAAATTAAAAACAGGGGACAATGCTTTCACAGATCATGAGTTTACTCAAAGAGAGCTTGAGATCATGAAATACTTTGGTCTGCAGTATGAGTGTTTGGATGCAAGAGATGATTTCCCTGCTAAACATCAGAAGAATAATACTGAAGATATAATTCATGGGCAACTTCAAACAGTCCTGATGAACTGGATGACATGCATAATGCTGAATTAGCATTTAATGGTGATGACTTCAACAATAATATTTATGAAGACAATAATGACACAGAAATACTTCTAAAACTTGGCCATAAAGGACAAAAGAGAAAGGATCAAATGCTAATAGCTGAAAGAAGTTTGAAAAGGTCAGGGTGGCTTGATGATTGATGGTACCCCAGATATAGGAGTGTTGATACCTATAGAACCATCTGTAATACAATCAGCAAAATTATGGAGAGCTGCAGTCCTTGCAAAGAAAAGAGAAATAATTGATTATAGAAATAAAAATTTACCAACAAAGACAGCAACCATAGATAAATTGGCAAATTTTCAATATAATGATGTCAAGATAGTGGAAGCAGCATACATCAACCATGTGTTTATTCCTGCAAACAGAGCTGATCTTCATCTTATTGATATAACTATCAATTATTACAAGTTGAACACTGACCAAAAGAGAGCATTTCATATCATTGCCAATCACTCTACCTTGATTAATAGCCTTGACCACGGGTTTTGGAAACCTGCGGTCTTTCGGTACGGGTTAAGTGGGTACGGGTCATGGTGTCCAAAAGTGGACACCGTGACCATACCGTGACCCGTACCCATGGTTTGGCGGTGTGTCACGGGTTCATACGGTTATCCCAGGACAACTCAAAGACATTCCACACAACCACCACAACCACCTCGACAGCTATGACCAAGGGCAAGCGAGCACGCGGCGACCAGATGACCGACCAGAATAGTCAAAGGAAGGAGCAGGGAAGCGGCCGGGGGGTGGTGCTCCCACTTCCCAGCCTACAGGTAAGTCTCAATTTCTGATCAAGTAATGAACTGTAGCTAACTACGCTATGACGACAACAACAACAGCATGGGGCAACAGCACAACGACGATGCATCCCCCTCTCATCCAGCTTGCAGACATGCAACAACAACAATGTGTCCCCCTCTCATCCACCTCGCGGACATGCAACAACACATCCAATGGCATATGCCCCCTCGGTCACCCTCGGTCATCTCTCTGTCACCCAACAACATGTCCAACGACCCATTCCCCAGTCTTGATCACCTCGCAGACATGCATGTTGCATCAATTGACACCGGCACTGCATCTGTGAGGTTGCAGAGTGGAACGGGTGCTGTGGTGGACGGCGGGACGCGATGGTACACCACAGGTAAGGTGTACCGTCGTGACCCATGGATGTTTGGGTGCGGGTGCATGTCAAAACCGCCCCGGGTAAGGTGTTCACGGGTATGGGTGCGGTGTCAGTCGAGCCAACCCATTCAAGACCCGTGGTCAACCCTATTGATTAACAGTTCTGATAAGCGATGCATGTATCTTGGTGGGATGGCAGGCAGAGGAAAATCACAAGTCATCCAAGCATTGACTATTTTCTTTCATAAACACAATGAGAATCATCAGTTTGTGGTTCTTGCACCAACTTGCAGTGCTGCTGCCCTTGTAAATGGATCTACATATCACTCCATTCTTGGAATTAATCAGGGAGGATCATCTCATTCCCTTGCACAAGTCCATGCCAATCTTGATGGTGTGGATTACATTTTCAATGATGAGGTGTCAATGTTATCTTGCAGAGATATGTATAAAATCAGTGCTCAATGTGCAAAAGCACGTGGTGTTTATGATGAATCGGTGGCATTAATATGATATTTGCAGGAGATTTTGGCCAACTTCCACCAGCTATGAGTGGTGCTCCTTTGTACTCTGGAACCATTGGTGTCCAAATCAATTCCAGTCAAACTATAGCAAATCAGGAAGCTGCTATAGGCAAAGCTCTTTGGCATCAAATTACAACAGTTGTTATATTACGTGAAAATATGAGACAAACCAATCAGTCAGAAGAAGATGTCCAACTGAGACTGGCTTTGGAAAACATGAGATACAAAGCATGTACTTCCAATGATATTGCATTTCTTCATACTTGTATTGCAGGAAAAGGTTGAAATGATCCAAAATTAGCCCAAAAGAAATTCAGGAATGTATCAGTTGTAACTGCATTGAATGCACAAAAAGAAAAAATCAATGAACTTGGTATTCAACGTTTTGCTGCTGAAAATAAAAGACCATTAACATCATTCCATTCTATAGACAGATGGAATGATCCTTCTAGTGTCAATAGCAAAAGAAAATCTCATCACATGTCAACAATTTTGGATCCTATTCGACACACAAAGATATTGGAACCTTCACTCCAAAAACTACTTTGGAGCCAACCACATGCATCATCCTCTGATCATATACCAGGAAGATTGGACTTATGTGTAGGCATGCCAGTGATGCTGAGAAACAATGATGCAACAGAGTGCTGCATTACCAAAGGGGCAGAGGGCATGGTTGTGGGTTGGCAGAGTGCAATAGGTCCAGAACAACAAATTGTACTGGACACTTTATTTGTCAGATTATTGAATCCTCCAAAAAGAATTAACATAGAAGGACTTCCTGAAAATCTGGTGCCAATTACAAAACATGTCACTTCCACCATGTGCTCATTACCCAATGATGTGATATCTTTGTCAAGAGAACAAGTGTTGGTACTACCTAATTTTGCAATGACTGATTATGCATGTCAAGGATGTACTCATCCTAACAATGCAGTTGATCTCAGTAGTTGCAAAAATGACCAATCCTATTATACTTGCTTATCTAGAAGTGCAACTTCTGCAGAAACCATCATTATGCAAGGCTTTGATCCTAAAGTAATTACTGGTGGTGCTTCTGATATCTCAGGCAAGAATTCAGAGCATTAGAACTGCTTGATGAGATTACCAAACTTAAATACAAAGGACTTTTACCAGACCATGTCAAGGGACATTAGTGAAATTCTATCATTGATCAATTTAGAAAATGGAAAGGAAAGTCATATGTTCCAAAAAATATTCATTATGCTATTGCATGGAAAGTCACTGAGCAACTTAATTAATGCACAGCACAGCCCTCTCTGTGGCAATTAATTAAACCTATGAAAAGGAAGATGTAAGAAACCTCAACTTTGTTCCTGCACAAGGAACTGTTCCAATCACTGTCACTCATAAAAATTCCACAGCCAATGTATTGAAAAATAAGAAACCAAAATTAGAACAAGTTGTAACTTCATCTTCCATAGTGAAAAAGAGACAAACAACAAGTACTATTGAATCCAATGAACCGAAAGGCTTTATATTGGATGCACAAAATTGGAGCTGTGATTATGATTCACTCTTTAAAATATTACTAGCAATATGGAATGAAGATCCATCAAGTTGGAAAAAAAAGATTCAAAAGCATCAATGAAATATTGCATCAAGATCAACCTGAAATATTTCCTACTGGTCAAGTTGGTATTGCCATAAGTGATTTAGCTCATTATATAATGAAAGCAAATGAACCAATGACTTCAACTTATCTTAAATGTATGAATTGTGAAAACATAACCATTCTGGAAAATGATAGATGTGATGCTATCTTTCGTTGTCCATATTCATTTTCTGGAACAATCTCAGCATGTCTTGCTCAAATTATAGTTAATAGACAATGACATAGAGGTCAATTGTGTTGGGGAGAGATTACTAAATTTATTGCATTTAACAAAATTCCACCATGTTTATACTTGACTCCATTGAAAATTTTTTAATAGTTAGTCAAGTTATAAGCTTGTCAATTGATGACATATCCACTGCTTACATTGAGAGGAATTGTGTACTTTGGTCATGCACATTTTACTGCTCACCTATTTGTCAACAGTATGGTATGGTTTCATGATGGGATGTCAACAAGATCATTTTGTATTAATGAAGGCGATATAGATGACTTTTCAAATATTGATTTATTGTCATGTAATGATAATAATGCTGTACTCTTTATATATGCTCAATCCGAATATTTGTTCTCATTTCTAAAAAAGGGACGAGTAACATGCCATGCAAAGCAATGGCCCACACCCCACTAGTCATCTCATGGCATTCTGGCCACTTGAGCTTGTCTCTAGCTTGGAATTTGGTGCTTCCTGTCATTTGTATTAGTTTCCTGTACCTATGGATGATTCATTACATGCTGTTTTGTTTGATTTCACCATGACGCAAGTGTTGCCTGCACTCAGGGGTGGCAGGAAAGTCAAAAATTACTATATAAGGCTACATATCAAAGTATTTTTTGCTCAGCCCACAACCTCCCCCCCACCTCAGGTGCAGGGTTTGAATGCTGGGCCTATGGCAGTCCATGTTGGACAAAACAATGCATTCCCTAGAGTTCTCTGGAGTCCTCTGGAGTCCTCCAGAGTCCTGTAGAGTTCTCTGGAGTTCTCCAGAGAATTTCTCTAGAGAACTCAAGGGAAATTCTCCAAGGTCTAGAGAAACTCGCTGGCCCCTAGATGGGTCTGGCCCCTAGCTGGGCCTGGGGGTGGGATGGGGAGTGAGAGAGCGGGGTGGATGGGGAGATAGGGATGGAGATATCAGGGTAGATGAGGACAATGGTTGGATCAAGAGAGTATTGGGGGGAGATGGGGAGATGGGGATAATCAATGAGCACCAGTAAGCTGAGACAAAAACATACGGATTGGAACAATCCAAAGAGTATGCTTCATAGAGCACTGACTGAGGAGGTGTACTTCATTCCATTCAGTGCCACCATTACTAGCAGTAAAGGTAAATGACTGATCACATGTCTCTCAGCCTCTCAACACATCACCCCCCCATTCTGGTTCACTCCCACACTCAACCACCTCAATAATGACAGTAATGAGCCTTGTTCTTTAAATATGAATATACTTCATGTACAATGTAAAATGAACAGGGTTTGGGAATTTTATCTACTAATATAAGAATATCAAGTTGTTGATTGATAAGTCAAGGCTTGGTGGTGATGTTGATAATCCATGCAGAAATATTTCAATTTGAGGTCACTGCAGAACCCAGCCTTGAATCCTTGAATCATTCTTAACACTGCTTACCTCCACCTTACCATTCATCTCACCAAGTGTTCACCCAATATAGTGCTGAACCTCATACCAACAATAAATATGCAAAGTCTCCTAATTACATTCTCATACACCAATTGAACTACCATCTTCCCCCTCAATATCCCTGACCCTCTATCATTTCCTGGATAATACCTGAATAACCTGGTACACTTGGTTTCAAAGAGCATAAAATTTCACTGCCCTAAATGGTAATATCTAGCAATACAACTGGCAATACCAGCTTTCCTGATGGCTTTTGGGGCACACTTTGGCCAATTACCACTCTTAAAAAGTTTGTCCCCTTTCTAGCTCTAGATTGTGGAGGTATAGTGAAATATTTCTACAAGAAGCATGATCACATTTAGTGTGGCAGATGCAGCATCCACCAGCAGGTGAGATATTACTATTATCATGGAAACCAGAGTAATCAAACCATATGGGCAACAGTCACAACTTGTATGAGATGGCCCTATCATGAACAGAGGGAAGACGGGAGTAAAGGTGGAGAGTAGTGGGGAATGTGTTGATGGCTGTGTGTAATCAAATGGGGAAGACCACGCAGAAAGGCCTAGAATCAGTGTTACATCGTGAATCGATGGTGGCTCCTTGCAGGCAGGGGTTGGAGAATAGTCCAAGTGGGTTAGATCGCCTTGGAGAGGATTGGCTGATGCTAATCAAATAGTGGGCCAGGCCCCTTCCACACACTCCAATATCGTTGTACAGCCATTTCCACTTGGGTTGCGACATCATCCATGACCTCAACATTGATGAGGCACTTCTTGATGAACCCTATCACCTGATTCACGTTTCCACCAAAGGCATATTCATGGCGGGATATGAGCTGAGTTTGTGATATGAAAACATCTACCTCTTTGCGGAGTTTTAGATAGTTGCCCCAGTGGATTTGGTGGTGAGTGTCTGCAACATTATTGATTGAGAACTTGGCTTGTGAAAAAATGTCCTCTGGACCATGTAGTATAAGTGGTAACCGACAATGAACAGGTCATGAGTGACACACCCAGAGATTGTAAGTAGGGCTTATTTTTACGCAGCACGTTCTGTACCCCATAGTCCTGGTCGAGACTCATCATGTTCGACAGCTCTGTAGTTCCGACCTTAGTTTCGACATGAATCTGCTCAAGTGCTTGCAACGTGGACATGATGGCATGTACGGTGTAGTAGTTGTGCCTGGATGATCACGTGACCAGAGTCCCACGGTTCAGTTGATAGTTGATCTTCTGGATGTAGTAGATAGTCAGATTCAGATGACGAGGACAGGATTGTCCTTGGATCTCCTTCCTTTCCCACAAGCAGTTCCAGATCCACTCCAACATGGTGATGAGAGCGTCTTTCGAACCCCACATGAACAAATACTAGCCAACAAGAACAGAACCAAACACCAGCACTGCACACTGCATACCAGTACACTGACACCGCACACCAAACACCGAACACTGACTCACCAACACATACCAACGCTGCAAAGAAGTTCTTTGAAAGAACCACGAACCAAACAAGCAAACTGCCCCACAACCACCAAACAAGCACCACAACGTCTTACTTACACCCATATCGCAATGTGCGAGACCACTGGAGGGTTCCCCAAACCAACCGATCCAGAGACACACATGGCCGATACACGTCCTCACCATCACCCACCCCTACCTCGTCAGAATCATCCATAACACCATCATCTAGTAACCCAGTGACCCCAGACCAAAGTAACCCCAACACCCCTCTGATATCGCCAGCACCACAAGCACAGAATGATCCTGCTCCTGCCCAAAACCACACAACCACCATGACTGAATCAAGGGCCTTACGCTGGGATGGCAGCCCCGACGAAAAAATAGCACCAGGCCAATTCATGCGCGAAATAAACATTAAGATCAAAGACAAGGCATACACAACAGACAAAAAGAAAATCGACTGCTTCCGCAATAACCTCGACTATGGGGGAACAGCCGACGTGTGGTTCGACGACCTACCAGATGATACGAAGGGAGACTGGGACAAACTTGTAGAGGCGTTTGAGAAGGAATGGCCCAAAAATGCAGTACCAAAGCCATTGAAACTCGAATGCATCCAAGCACTTAAGGAATGGGTCCTTACTGTGGAAGAACTAGGTACAAAGACGAAAACAACAGGATCCAAAGAAGTGTGGACACATATCAAGTGGGCGAACAGACTAACTGCCAAAGCCTGCAATGCTGAGGACAGTGGAGGACTACTACTACAAGACATCTTCCATGCCCTACCCGAACCGATCCATGACCTCACAAGGGACAAACCACGCACCAACTACAACAAACTCACTGACGCTGTCCGTGCAATTGACGTCATGTACCTGTGTGAAACAGTAGAAAAGTACAAGAAAAACGAGGAAACAGCCAGATTAGCGTGTGCCACTAACTCACCAACAAAGAGTCTATGTGACACACTCACCAACACACACCTCCAAATACCCAACAGCACCCGCCAGTATGATAACCCCAGACCCTACCAAACACACCCCATGCAAGGCCCCACGTTTGACCCATTCAGTGGAAACACAGGCAGCCGCGGTAACTTGTTTGGAGCAAGGGGACCTGCAATGCGATCTTACAGACCAGGAGCCCCAAACACGACCCGTCAAACCCCGGGATCCTTCAGACCAGGCGCTGGAGACCACCCCATCATCACCAGATACAATGACCTACGAAACATCACACTCCAGCACCACCCCAACACCGAGACAGGACGTAACACATACAAAGCCCAGGTGGAAGCCTGGCACCACGCAAACCCAGGTGGCCAACCTGACGAATGTCAGCCATTTCCCTTAACTCCTGGGACAGCCCCCCCTTGCATCACGTGAATGCTGGGAGTGCGCGCAACTGGGCCACAGAGCAGGCGACCCCATCTGCCCACACACCGAGATCCCCGACCTCGAATGAATGTGGCATCGCCTCACCAGCTTCATAAGCCACGAGGCAGGGAAGGAACGCAACCTAGCCCCAACAGTGAACTTCGTGGGCCGAGAATACCAGGACTTGGGTACCACAACTACGAATGACTGTATGGAGGATACCCTTACACGAACGAATTAGGTGATGCCCAGGGAAATGGGAGGGCATAGATGAAAGTCGGGCGGCCCAAGAAAACCAAAAAGCAGAAACATTGGTCCCCAATCCATGGGTGGGGTGGGTTGGGGACACACAGATAGATCCCCTCAATAGAGAATCGCACATGGACACAGAAAACATAGTCAGTACAGATGTCACATACCCCACCTCTGAACATGATACTGTTGAGCTTTACGCAATCGAGAGGGATCCATTTCCACATCAAACAACAAAGCCATTTACCCACCTGGTGGGACTGCGTGGCCACAATTGGATCCACAAGTACATCAACGGCTTGTTCGATGATGGTGCCATGGTAAACACAATTTGCACATCAACATACCAAAAATACAAAAATCAGCTCGGAACCCTAACTCCCTCACTAAAAAAGTTACAAATGGAAAATGGGGCCAAAGTTCCATCCCAAGGGCACTGGACAGGGGACATCGACCTAGGTGGCATCCACAACCAAGCCACATTCGAGGTGTTCCCCAGCGGCAGCAACTGGGCACTACTATTTGAAAAACTGCTGCTCCAACAGTACAGGGCAATCCACAACTACAATCAAGACACCCTCCTTATACCACATGATGACGGTTGGAGAACACTACTGAACGACAATGCCGAAAGGTCCATCCCCAACTCCGTGCAACACCAGCAACCCAAAAACACCACCCATCCCAAACCTATGTGCCACAACCTTGGCACCAATGCCAATTGCCATGGGAGTCAGCTCTCCTGGCGCCACGAATGCAGACACCAGAACAACATGGAAGACTTGGTGAATGACAAGTCAATGAGCAAGAAGAGCAACATGGCGAAGATCAATTCCTGCAATTCATTTGCCTTGCTGGCAAACCTACAAGACACTAACTATCCTTGGCGACACATTCGACCATGCAAACAACAGGGCAGCCTACCTGCCACCCACCCTCCAGGAATACCGCATGCCAAGACTGGCCCCAAACCGAACCAACATCCCACAAGAACTCAATATCAATGGGGTGATGGAAATGACAACACCAAGGAAATGACAATGGGGATGGCACGGTCGGCAGCGCAGAAACAACAGGAAACCTGATGAGGGACCTACACCAATGCCAGAGAAATGCAATGTGCACGATGCTTCAGAAAACGACCAACCTACATGCAACGCCCCAACGTTCACAACCCTCGACAACAACCAGAACACCAATGATGATATTGGAGATATGCAGCCCGAGGTCGAACTGGACACCGACAACTCCATTTTTACTAGGAAAACCAACCCCTTCAAGAAGGAACATGTCGACGCAATACTGGACAGCGTCAAACTGGGCCCCGACCTCACACCAGCCCAATGAACATGGATGCAGGACCTACTTCGTGAGTTTGCCGATTGCTTCGCACTGTCGGTGAGCAAGGTCAACGCCGTTCCAGGAGCAGAACATCACATATGCATACCTCCTGGCACAACCTTCCCGAAATGTGTATCCAAACAATGACAATTCACGGCGGCACAGCCAGAGTTCCTGGGAAAGACAATCGACGAGTTGTTGGCCGCAGACATCATAGAGCCCATACGACTGGAAGATGTCAAATGCGCATCACCTATAGTGTTGGGACACAAAACACATGACAACCCTGGACTACCATTGGAAGAGCTAAAACATCGCATCAACAAGGAGTGTACCACCCATGGGCTACCACCCATCCACGACCTGGAACCACGCCTGCCACCCGCCCCACTTCCAGCAACACCACCTCAGCCAATCAAGTGGCAGTTCTGCCAGAATTACAACATGCTGAACAGGGTAACTGAGGTGTTCCCTATGCCGCAGGGTGACATTCGCATGAAGCAACAATGCCTGAGTGGGCATAGATGGGTACACAGGTTTGACTTTGCATCCGGCTTCTATGCCGTCATCATCCCAGAAGAAATCTGACCATATCTAGCTTTCTACATTGAAGGGCATGGATTCTTCACACAAAAATGCATGCCCTTTGGCCTCACCGGTGCACCCTCTACGCTTGCTCACGACACAGCCCAGGCCCTGGGTGACATCCTTATGAGACTGCAACTTGAACTGTTTGTGGACGATGGCAGAATGGCAGGGGATGACTTCAAGGACATGCTGGAATGCACACGACACTTCTTCCAATGGGTCCATGAAATGGGCCTCTCCCTATCTGCGAAGAAATCCAAATTCTTCATGACAGAAATGATATTTGCTGGGTCGAAGGTCGGACCAGATGGCGTTCAGGTGGATGAGGCCAAACTGTCAGCAGTGGTCGATTGGAGGGCACCACCCGATCTCTTGGCCCTTTCTAGCTTCCTCAGCCTAACTGGATTCTTTAGGGACCTAATACGAGGCTACACTAGGCTTGCACAACCTCTCTTGGACCTGCTCCGCTCAGTGAACATACCTAAAAATCCACCCAAGGCAGCACTTTAGGGAGGTTCCCATGGCCTCCAAGGGGGGGTTCTTATGTGAGGGAGATGTGGCCTTCGAGGCCTGGGTCTTGGGAGGCTCCCCCCGAAAATTGGCCAACCTCTTGTTAGAGTATATGAACCTCTGTTGATGTAACCGCCATGTATTTTAGATATGTTTTCTGAGCATTTCCATGTTTTGCAATTATATAAATCTCTATTTTGAACCTCCTAGATGTCACTTTTGAGTATTTTCATTTTTCCATATCATTTTCCAAGCTCTCTATCGACTATGCAGATATGATAAAGGGAACGTGGGGAGGGGAGAGGGAGAACATGGCAGAGAGAGAGAGAAGGAGGGAAGAGAGAGGGAATGGGGACCCTAGCAATACCCCGCCACATTGATTGACGTGGGTGTGGTGTTTGCGGGGTGCCCCCTCTTCTCTTGCACCTCGCGACACCCTCCATCACGTCAATTGACGTGAAGGCGGCATTTGCGAGGTGCCGGATGCCCTCCAGCCCTCGCACCTCGCACCTCACGACACCCCTGTTGTGTTGAACATACCGTGGACAGTCTAGCCCGGAGGAGAGGGAGAGTGGGGAGGAGCAGGAGAGCGGGGGCACAGGGAGAGATAGGGAACGGAGAGGAGAGAGAGAGTGCGGGGGTGGAGGAGAAGGGAGAGAGGGAACAGAGAGGAGAGAGAGAGAGGAGAGGAGAGAGTAGGGAGGAGAGGGGGAACGGGGAGGGGGAAGAGGGAGCGGAGAGAAAGACAGGGAGGGGAGAGAGGGGAACAGAGAGGGGACAGAGAGGGGACAGAGAGGGGACAGAGAGGGACAGAGAGCGGAGAGGGAGGGAGTGGGAAGGAGTAGAGAGGGAGGCATCGGGGAGAGGGAGAGCAGGGAGATAGAGAAGGGAGGGAAGAGAGAGTGGGGAGGATAAAGAGAGCGCGGAGAGAAGACGGTGTGTGGGGGGAGGATGGAGAGAGAGGGCGGGGAGGGAAGAGAGAGTGGGAGTGGAGGAGCAGGGAGATATAGAAGGAATGGGGAGAGTGTGTGTGGAGGAGACAGGGAGGAGAAATAGAGAGAACAGGGAGAACTGGCCGTTGTGTTCCTCCTTACTCATTCTCCTCCTCTTTGTCCTCATCGTTGTCCTCATTGTCATCCACAGCTTCCATGGTGTCCTCATCATGGCCATCCTCTTGCCTCTGAAAACCTCTTTTCAGGCATTAGTTTTGGCAGAATGATTGAAAGGCAAAAGGGACTTACAGGAAGTGTGGGTGAAAGAGAGAGGCGCGACAAGAAGAGAACGCGACGCGGTTTGTTGATCGTTGATCAACATCGATCACCTGACTGACTGCAATGTGAGGTATAGCAGCTAGAGGTGGGGAGAGGTAGCTGGAGAGGTCCGGGAGAGGTCTGGGAGAGGTGTCAGAGATCGGCAGCGATGATCAACCAATGAGAGTTTGTTTAACGGTGCACTGACTATGAAAATTCACATATACAACAACCACCGCATCAAAAATCAAGAGAAAAATACCGAGACATTCAGCACTCACTGCCACTCACGCTTGCACTCAATATTACTTGGAGGTTCCGCAACATTGGTAGGTTAGTGCATCCGACGGTCTCTGCTAACCAAACTCATGACTGAACTTCAAGTTAGCCTATTACTGGTACTAGTACGACAAATATTTGCTCGGTGAGTTTCTCCAGTGACTCTCGTGTTCTACCTCTCACTTCCTTGCGGGAGCCGTTTGCACCCTCATCTGACCACACCCCCACTCGCTTTTTTCTGAGAACATAACCAGTGGAAGCAAGGACAATGAGGCAATGAAGGCAATGAGGAAAAAGAGGATGACACCGATGGTGATAGAGACGACAAGGAGGGAAAGGACGATGACAAGAATGCAGACGACAATGAAGAGGGGAACAGCGGGAACGATGGTAACACAATGGTATCCATCCACTCTCCCTCTCCCTGTTCACTCACTCACCTCTACCTGCCCACTCTCCCTGTCCCCACTCTCGCCTTGATCCCACACACTCTTGCCTTGGTCCCACACAGTTTCCCTCCTCCCCGCCCTCTCTCTCCCTCCCATTCGCCTCCCTGCACTCCTCTACTACACCTCCCCCACCAGCACTCTCCCTCTCTCCATCCCCGCATTTCCACTCCCCACTGTCCCATTCTCTCTCCATTCTCTCTCCCCACTCTCAATTCCTCCCTGCCATTTCTTCAACTCTCTGCCCCCTCTCTCTCCTCACCCCACACTGTCTCCTCCCCGCTCTCTGTCCTCCCTCCACACTGTCTCCCTCCCTGCTCTCCAATCAACAACTGCCACAACAATGACTGTGCTGATAACGACGATGGGGAGCATGGAAAGCTGGGTTGGAGGTGTGGTGCACCCACACTCCGGCCCATGGTGTTTCAAGGTCCAGTCCATAGGACCAGAAAAAAACCAGGACCCAACCGGACTGAACTGAAAAAGACCAGACCACTGGTTGCAGTTGCGCCCGATGTGGGAGGCTGCCAGTTGCGGTTGCCCGATTTGGCCCACCCTTATGCACCGAGTTGCAACCAGCTGCAACCGGTTACAACCGGACTTTCCGGTTCACCTCATAGATAGGGAAATTGTATATTTTTTGGGGGGTTGCAATCCTATGTAGATAATAAAACTAAGGGACAAATTATGTATAATAGAGGGCACAGCACTTTGCCCTTCCCTGCCCAATTCTTGTTGGTGCCAATGGTGCATCTCGCCAGTTCAATGTGAGGCCATGGCCCTTAACCCGCCGGTTTCCATGACTTGGGGCGCCACATACCTCGTGCGGGCCAGACGCACGTCAATTGACACAGTTGTCACCCTCGTGAGGTAGATGGGGGGCCATCCTCATTGCCATCCTCATTGGATGTGGGACTGTTGTTGGTTGGGCTGTCGGTGTCCAATGGGGCTGGCTGTTGGGGGGACTGGCGGTGCTTGTCCAGTGGGGCAATGCCAACATCAATTGACGTGGCCATGCTTGTTTGTGAGGTTGGATGGGGGGTCACGAGCCTGCACCTGGCCCTTGGCCCACCATTGGCACATCTCGTCACTTTGTGTTGACGTTGGTGAGGGTGAGGGCGAGGGTGAGGGCGAGGTCCATGTCCATGTCCATCTGTTGTCGGAGACGTTGTCATGTAGTTAGTAACACAGAATAACGGAATAAAAACATAAAAAAATACCTAATGCAGTTGACAATGCTTTTGTTGTGGGCGACTCTCCAGGCTATCTTCATCGTCGTTGTCACTGCGCACCAAGCCCGCAGCCGCTAGTTTCAACGTTTGAGGCCAATGGTTGAAAAACCACAGCGCACTCCTGCATGGTGTTGAGGGCATCCGGGGAGGCGTTCTTGGTGGGAATTGTCACTGTTGTGTTTGCTGTTGTCGTTGCTGTACTTGTTGAGGTGGTGGGAGAGTGGGAGAGTGGTGATGAAATGTGATCACATGTGCTTTTACCACCTGCCACCCCATGTATCTTTTTGTTTCTCTCTGTTTATTTTGTGTAATATGTAGATTAATTTATGAACAGTATTATAATAATAAGAATCAATCTATGATATGTAAAAAAATTTGCACGAAAAGATGGTGGGATAGAGTAGTCATGCTCATCGTTGATGATGATGAGCGCATGTGCCTGTAAGTGATGGGCGATGGCAACAGTGATGGGAAAGCCCAAGCCCATCAGCGCCCCTGTTCCTGACCAGACAAACTGGTTATTACTGTATATAGGACATTACTAACTACAATGACTCTAAGTATTTCTAAATTTTCAGTAGTGAAGACCGGTCCAGACCTGGCGCAAAACCAGTCTGGACTGGTTGTTAACCAGTTCAGGTTGAAACCGGTTTTAACCAGTTAATAGACCGGAAAAAACCAAATGCAACCGGTTTCCATCAGTCCAGTCCAGTTTTTTCAGTTTTTGGAGTGTTAGGCAACTGGTCTGGTCCTGGTTAATGTCCAAAAAAGGCAAAAAACTGGACCAGACCAGATTTTAAAACACTACTGGCCCAGGTATGTTTTTTTCTATCTACTTTTGCCATCCACTTACTCCCTCCTCCTCCTCGGTTACCTCGTGAACACAAGCACACGTCGAATGATGTGTGTCTTGTGCCTTCAAGTTGACGGCAATGAGAGTAATGAAGAGGGGCCAGCACCAGTACCAGCATCAGCGCCAGCACCAGCACCACCCCCGAGTACCTCGCGAGGGCCGGGCCCACATCAATTGACGTTGGTGGCCACCCTTGCGAGGTGAGGAAGACAAAACATACCTCGCAAGGGCCAGGCCCTTGTCAATTGACATGGCCAGCCACCCTTGTGAGGTAATGGAATGCCTAATTGGTGGGTGTGCCCCCACCCACGGTTTGGCCATGAAACCATGCCCAAATGGTCAGGTTGCCCAAGACCCACTGCAGGTATGGTTTCCGAGGGTTCAGGTACGGAGTTGGCCACTCTGACCCTCTCTCCACTCCCTTTTCCCTCCCTCTCTGGTCCCCGGTCCCTCTCTATCCCCTCCCTCCCTCTCTCCACTCTCTCTTCCTGCTCCCCATTCCCTCCTTCTCTTCCCCCTCTCTCCCACCCGACTGGAGCACATCTGGATTGGTTTGTTGCCTTGGATAGTAATGCCTGGTGGTGGTGGGGGTAAGATTCAGATTGCAAAGTATTTTGACAAGGATGTAATATTAATATTGCATTTAATTGGTGCATACATACATATGAGGAACATTGCCCAAGCCTCCAGGGGAGCAACCGGGAGGTGCAAAGGTGACCCGGCAGCAGGCACAAATTAGTACTGATCGGGAAATGTATCACAGAAGCTCTCGAGGGCCAGGCCTCTAAGGCCACTTTCCCATCACATAAGAACCCCCCCTTGAAGGCCATGGGAACCTCCCCGAAGTCCTGCCTAAGGTGGGAAAATCAGCGTACCAATCAGCACTACGGAATGTCAAGCTCACCGGCAGATGGACAGAGAAGCACCAAAAATGCTTCCTTGACCTGAAAGGGGTCCTCACGTCCAACCCCATCCTTGCCGCACTGCACTTTGATGGCACACCATTCATAGTCACATCCGACAGATGTAAGGAAGGTTTCAGCGCAGTTCTCTCACAAAGAATAACAGCAACACGTCCGGGTGGCAAGGTGGTGACAGAACTACACCCCATAGCCTACGCATCGAAACGCACATCTGTGGCAGAGGAATGTTACAAACCATTCATGCTAGAGTTGGCGGCACTCAAATTCGTGCTAGACAAGTTTGATGACATCATCTGGGGATTCCCAGTGGAGGTCAAGACAGACTGCCAAGCCCTGCGCGACGTCCTACTCAGCACAGACCTCAATGCGACACATGCACACTGGTGAGATGGCATCCTAGCTCACTAGATCATCGACATTTGCCACATACTGGGCCGAGTCAACCTAGTCGGAGACGCACTTAGTCGCAGGGACAAGGAATTGCCCCGCATACCTGTGGATGGCAGTGAGTGGTCCGTAACACCAGATTGGGAGGATTCTCGTGGTGTTTATGGTGAGCGAACCTTCTTCAGACCTACACAAAATGCTACGCGACCACTTCCAGAACGAAAATATCTTCATGGAAATAATAGACGCCCTACTCGGCGTCCCTAACAATGACGCGCTGCCCATCATGCTAAAGACTTCTTCATCAACAATGACCGCTTGTGGAAACTGGGAAGTGCCATCCCTGCAAGAGCAACACCATGCCATGAGTGCATTACCAGGGCAGAAGCAGTAGCACTGGCGAGAGCGGAACACAAAAAGATGCACATGGGCCACGACATCATCAAGACCCAGCTGTTAAGCAAGATATGCAGCCCCTTCCTTGATGCTTCAATAACCACAGCAATACACAAATGCGGATGCTGCAAAAACTTCGGAAATCCTCACATCCATGCACTACTCAGACCCCGGCATCAGGAAAACCCAATATGGCTTAATATTTCTTAGCCAATCTTAGCCGTCTTGAATCCAGAATCAAGACAACTAAGACAGCCAAGACAGGAAATATGTCTTGAACAACTCTTAGTATTTTTGGGCTCAAGCATAAACCAGACGAAATAAGAGTTTCAGGAAAGTAAGACTGAAATAAGAGGCAAATTTGACTGGAAGCAAATTAAGAAAACCCATAACACGATTCAAGCAATCAAGCTTAATCAAGAACCAAACAAATGTCCCAAGAGGCATCAAAGACGGCAGACCTCAAAGCTGACTTCATTGCCGGCAACCTCAGTATTGCTAAGGTTGACCACAGGTACGGGTTCACCCACGGTTTTTAGGTCACGGGTGACGCAGGTACGGGTACGGTTGCCAAATTTGGCAACCGCAACCAAACCGTGACCCGCACCCGCGACACCGCGGTTCTTGACGGATTGGCAACTACAACTGGGCGATGTGCCCTGAGGTAAGTTTATTTTGTAATTCAACATTAAACTAACTATATTTTCTTAGACAATCAGTGCAGACAGAGACGATGCAAAAAAACACGCCCACAGCATCTCAAACAGCCACCAACGCATTCCCACTCACCTAAAACAAACATGCAAGCCTCAACACTCTCCCAAGAACCACCACCCCTGCTGAAAACGCGTCCGAATGCTCCACCCCGGCCCAAACACACTTCCAAACGCCCATACTACGACAACCAAGGACCACGCGAATGCCAACCCAAAACCCCACGCCCGTGAAAGAGAACGCGTCTAAACGCGTCCCAGACCACCACGCTGGCACCAATGCCCAACCAACACCAGCTCAAAGCCACGACGCCGCCGCCAAGACGTCGCAAGTGCGAGCCCCGTGGCCTAACGGCATCGAAACGCGAGCCGACGTGTATGCGAAGTCACGGGTTGGTCACCACCACCACCAACTGAAACGACCAGGACCGCGACCGAGCAGGCGGCAAAAAGACCTCAACCGCGTCAACGTCAACCATGGAGGGAGGAAAACGGCCGGGAGGTGGTGCTCCCACCACCCAGCCTCCAGGTACGTGCCCTGTCCCTCTCTCGTCCATCCAGTGCTAACAAATAAATTCGTCGTGGCAATTACGCAACAATGGCGATGACGACGGTGAAAACAATGACGACGAGGACGACGAGGACACGAGGACACGAGGACCACCACCAGTCGACAGCGTCGTCGACATCAGCTCTGACCTACTGGTCAGGCCGTGATGACGATGACACGACGACGACGAGGTGCCGGCCGGTCAGTTGAGGGACCACACGAAAACAAGACGATGACACGACAAACGTCGTCGACGTCGGCTCTGGCCTATTGGCCAGGCCGTTCCATCGACGACGGTGAGGTGTCGGAGGGACCACCAAGCCATCACAGAACACCGCGCCACGTCAATAGACATGTGCTAGGTGTTTGTGACGACTTCTGGGTGCTCCCTCACAACCCGCCGCAACCCGTGGTCAAACAGGTGCAGGTGCGGGTTTTACCCGCCTCGGGTACGGGTTTGGCGGGTACGGGTGCAGTGTCCCAATCTGGGACCCGTGGTCAACCCGTGGTCAACCCTAAGTATTGCTCTTCTTGGTAACAACAGCATGACGAGGAGTAGGTGGGTTTGAGTTTTCCTCCTCAATTGTCTCATACACAGAAGCATGGGCTGTGAGATGCGACATCGGTGACTTGTTCCTAGGGTATAACACGGGTAACCCCCGGGTCACTTTTTAGAACACAAGACCTGAACCCTTTGAAACCGCACCCGGAACGGGTCTCAACCTGAACCTTACCCATTTAGCATGGGTTCTCAAGGTAACCAGTTCCAATTTGGTAACCGCATGAAACTCGGTAACCACAGACATTACCACGGGTTTTCATTGCAAGACAGGGGGCAGGACAATATATCTATGCTACGGGGGGTTCTTTGGTCTCTTCAACATCAGACTCAGCCCATTTCCTCTTCTTCTCCCTGACTGCTGCCAGTAGATCTGCCATCTCCACAAGGCCTTTGCGGCACCAGTCGCCGAGGCAGAGGTTAGCATGAATGGATGCAGGGGTGAGTCGGTTTCACGTGAAATTGAGAAGACCACAACCCTGTGAAAAAACTCACTCAACTGCTGTTGATGTGGCAGGGGCACTGAGATAGTTAGGGTTGACCACGGGTTGACCACGGGTCCCAGATTGGGACACCGCACCTGTTTGACCACGGGTTGCGGCGGGTTGTGAGGGAGCACCCAGAAGTCGTCACAAACACCTAGCACATGTCTATTGACGTGGCGCGGTGTTCTGTGACGGCTTGGTGGTCCCTCCGACACCTCAC
>OY744467.1:564992-820082 GCA_963556145.1 Hygrocybe punicea | reverse complement strand
TAACCGCATGAAACTCGGTAACCACAGACATTACCACGGGTTTTCATTGCAAGACAGGGGGCAGACAATATATCTATGCTACGGGGGGTTCTTTGGTCTCTTCAACATCAGACTCAGCCCATTTCCTCTTCTTCTCCCTGACTGCTGCCAGTAGATCTGCCATCTCCACAAGGCCTTTGCGGCACCAGTCGCCGAGGCAGAGGTTAGCATGAATGGATGCAGGGGTGAGTCGGTTTCACGTGAAATTGAGAAGACCACAACCCTGTGAAAAAACTCACTCAACTGCTGTTGATGTGGCAGGGGCACTGAGATAGTTAGGGTTGACCACGGGTTGACCACGGGTCCCAGATTGGGACACCGCACCTGTTTGACCACGGGTTGCGGCGGGTTGTGAGGGAGCACCCAGAAGTCGTCACAAACACCTAGCACATGTCTATTGACGTGGCGCGGTGTTCTGTGACGGCTTGGTGGTCCCTCCGACACCTCACCGTCGTCGATGGAACGGCCTGGCCAATAGGCCAGAGCCGACGTCGACGACGTTTGTCGTGTCATCGTCTTGTTTTCGTGTGGTCCCTCAACTGACCGGCCGGCACCTCGTCATCGTCGTGTCATCGTCATCACGGCCTGACCAGTAGGTCAGAGCCGATGTCGACTGGTGGTGGTCCTCGTGTCCTCGTGTCCTCGTCGTCCTCGTCGTCATTGTTTTCACCGTCGTCATCGCCATTGTTGCGTAATTGCCACGACGAATTTATTTGTTAGCACTGGATGGACGAGAGAGGGACAGGGCACATACCTGGAGGCTGGGTGGTGGGAGCACCACCTCCCGGCCGTTTTCCTCCCTCCATGGTTGACGTTGACGCGGTTGAGGTCTTTTTGCCGCCTGCTCGGTCGCGGTCCTGGTCGTTTCAGTTGGTGGTGGTGGTGACCAACCCGTGACTTCGCATACACGTCGGCTCGCGTTTCGATGCCGTTAGGCCACGGGGCTCGCACTTGCGACGTCTTGGCGGCGGCGTCGTGGCTTTGAGCTGGTGTTGGTTGGGCATTGGTGCCAGCGTGGTGGTCTGGGACGCGTTTAGACGCGTTCTCTTTCACGGGCGTGGGGTTTTGGGTTGGCATTCGCGTGGTCCTTGGTTGTCGTAGTATGGGCGTTTGGAAGTGTGTTTGGGCCGGGGTGGAGCATTCGGACGCGTTTTCAGCAGGGGTGGTGGTTCTTGGGAGAGTGTTGAGGCTTGCGCGTTTGTTTTAGGTGAGTGGGAATGCGTTGGTGGCTGTTTGAGATGCTGTGGGCGTGTTTTTTTGCATCGTCTCTGTCTGCACTGATTGTCTAAGAAAATATAGTTAGTTTAATGTTGAATTACAAAATAAACTTACCTCAGGGCACATCGCCCAGTTGTAGTTGCCAATCCGTCAAGAACCGCGGTGTCACGGGTGCGGGTCATGGTTTGGTTGCGGTTGCCAAATTTGGCAACCGTACCCGTACCCACGTCACCCATGACCTAAAAACCGCAGGTGAACCCGTACCCGTGGTCAACCTTAGAGATAGTCAAGAGCCATCCTAGATAAGTTAGGGTAAATGAAACGATTGTCATACCACCACGCAAGTGGGTCTTTGACATTCTCAACTGGATGACGCAAGTATTCCTCGTACTCATCCCGAGCCCTTGTGACATTCTTAACAGAGATATTGCTGAAATCATTATCACTGCCAGAGCCCTGACATCGTCACACATTAGCCTTGACCGATAAAATGGTGACAAAACATACATCACCGGTCTCGGATGCCGAGTTGGGATCACCAACGTTCTTCAAATAATTGCGGTTGAACTCGTCTTGAACTAAGTTTTTGGCAGTCTCGATCCACTCCTCCTCCCACTCTTGCTGACAGAAATACTTGAGCTTTAGACCAGGATGAAGCACTGAGAAGGAAATTGTAGTTAGCAGTAAAGAAACAGCCCAAACACTCACCCATAGAGATCCTGTAGATGCTGGAAAGATCTGTGAGAGAGTAGTACTGATTGATCTTCTTGCGAGCCAACTTCATGGTGGTGAGGATTGCCGGATGGTATGTTTTCCCTGTGTGTGCATTGAGATTACTTTCGAGCTTGTCTATGGCCGGAATCACAGCAGCAACACTAGCTACATCACTTGAGAAGAATATTGTCGCCTTTGTAAAGCTGTATACCATTAGAGTACATCGCCACATAGATAAGATAAATGCCTCACCTCAAGGATGGCCACAAGATCCTGAATGATTGCCCAATCATCATCCACAAGCTCATATTTGCGCAGCTTAAGCACCTTGTCGGCAGTGATAGCGTCAATGGCAATGCGATACCTCAGGGCAAAGCACATCATATCATATGTCAAGTTCCAGCGTGTGACGACATCACGTGGAATGAGATTGGGTTTGAGCCCCTTGGCGGTGCAGATGGATCGCCAGGCCGGAAGAGTGATGGTAGTTGAATGAATGATAGCAAAGGACAGGTTCCGGATCTGCTGGGCATTAGTGATGTCCTTGTTGGACATGTAGGTAACATACCTTGGTAACGGTTTCATGGACTGCCACCATGTCCTCCAACAGCTGTTCACACTCGCGCTCAGTCAATTCCTCCAACTCATCCACCCCATCATCGTCATTGTCTTCATGGATTTCATCAGCGCAGTGAAAGCACGGTGATTCGGTGACGTCCAGGCATCGGTGGCAAAATGCAAGCATCCAGGGTGGTCCTGTTTGAGAAATTCGTGAGCTGCGATATGTCTGAACGGATGTTTTACCTGTAGTAATTTGGCAACGCGATCTTTGCACCTCTCGAAAGCAGCCTTGACATCGCATGCGACAGTGATCGGTGAGGGAAGCTCGAGCTTGGGTCGACCTGCCATAAGGAGTTCTTGGAGTTCAGGGTCGTTCACGATGTTTGCAGGATGCCTGCTTTCCGTGACCCACTTGAGGGGAGATGAGCACTAAAGAGGAAATTGTTAGATACCCATATGCCACAAATATAATGTACCATGCTTTGGCATTCGTGTGAGAGCGATGAGAGATGTTCACAGGCTTCTGGCCTTGTCTGGCAAATGAGGCGAAGATGCAACCGTTCGAGGAAGTTTCCTTTGCACCTAGAGTGGAAACATTCTGGACAGCCTCTAGACCCCAGCACCTTTCGGCGTGATGTCTGAGGTTTCCGGTGGAGGACTTGTCCTTGTTGTCCTGATAACGCCATACGCCTCCACCACCTTTACAGACCCGGGCTGCACAGCGGAACCAATGGTAGAGACGTTTCTGGTCATCATATTTGATGGTGACATCGGTTTTGAAGAATTGATAGATTGGCGAGTGCCATGATAGTTTTGCTTTAGCTGAATCCGAAGCTCGTAAGACACTAATCAGCAGAAGGTGAGCACTTACCGAGTTCTTTTTCTGGGCTATTGGGCTTCTCACTGTCAGACTTCTCAGTATTGGAATCAACCTCGATCGGATCATCGGGAGGCTGGATGTGGTAGACAAGATCGAGTGAGTTGAGGGAGTCTTGTGAAGCGAAGTAGTAGTAATGCTCTTTTGAGTGTGTTTAGCAGACGTGGATTCGGAAGGGGTCTTTTTGGCAGTGGGCATGGTGGGTAAGAGATATGGGAGACAGGTTATAGAGACAAAGGAGGAGACTTTATACGCACAGAGATTGGACTGATCCGCAGATCAAAAAAAATTCTGCCAGATGGATCCATGAGTGTGTTGCAATGACTGACAACATCGAAGCGAATAGTGAATGGGATTTGCAGACAGGATTTTGAGAAGTGGGAGGGCAGCATGGTCGACAATGCTGAATGAATTTGGACCCATCAACGGAGAGCAATGAAACACGGGGACTTGTCGAAGTCAGGCATGGGAACCCATGAAACCTGGAGAACCACAATTTCGGGTATGGTATTGCCTGGGGTGCTGAATCAGCAACCCATACCCGGAACCATGGCACCCATTATAGGAAACCCTCGGGTAAACCTGAACCCATGTTATACCCTACTTGTTCCCTGCGCCCTCGATCGTGCCCTTGTCTGGGCAGTGGTTGTTACAGGATGTGTAGCATTCACCAAGATCATATTGAGGTGAGAAAGATCAATGCTGGATTGCGAGCCTTCAGATTGTGAACTCTCCGAGCACGAAAGAGGGGGCATGTCTATGCCAGAACTCAAAGATGTGTGGTATGGACCATAAACAGGGCACAGGGCATGGTCAAGTACTGGCACAAGGCCACCTAGCAAAGAATATGAGCAGGACCATACACCACAGCATGCTCCCACTCACGTGATGTCAGATCCTCCCCTTCAGCAATAAGACAGTTGTCTTCGAGACTTTCTCGTGCTAGAAGACCACATTGAGCCTTGATCATGCACTCCCCGCCAAATTTGGAAGACGATGTTGACATTATTGAAGGCATCTTAATAATTCAGGCCTTGTTTGGGGAATCCTTGTTGCCATCATCATAAGCTGGGGGATAGACCATGTCCTGTAAATTGGCATGTTTCCGCTTCTTTTCGAACTTGATGCAGGGCGATGCCTCAAACGCGGCACCCACAGACCGGCGTCGAACATAGCCACCTCCACCCAGCACCTAACGGTCCATTAGCACAAAAGAAAGGTCATTCAAGACATAAACATCAACCTACACTAATCATTGTATCTTTCACAGGACTACGAATGCTGTTGACACCGCATAGACAGGGGATGGAGTTGATTGTGTGGCAAAAGGTGGTTGTCGAAAAGATGGCCGTGAGGCGGATGCTGTTCATCATCACCAAATACAGAGTTGGAAGACATGGAGGACTGTTGACCAGTCATGTCGAACAGGGAATCACCCATAGAAGACCTCCTACCATTGTCCAGAATCGAATCAAACGACGAGCGATTCCCAAGACCTTCATTTGCAACACTCTCAGGAGGGGACGCCAAAATTGAGGTCAGCAGCATACTCTGCTCACACATCTCAAACATCTTGTCGCCCAGACCAGGCCGTCCAAGGCACATTGCAGAAAACTTGCTTGTGATGATGTTGAGTCCATGGCTGGCACAGCCCTTCTGCCATGTGCCCGATACATTGCGTATGAATGTGCCACCGAACTGGCACTTGCACTCGAGTCGCTCTGTCAATGACCACCAAAGCTCCGGTTGTATAAACTGATTTGTGGTCCTTGGGAGGTGATGGACATAGTTGAGTCATGTTGATGGTGCCTGCGGTTGTATGGCTGCATTACTTGTGACGATGCTGATGCCCAGAAATAGAAGCTTGAGGCGTCACTGTCCACACGCCTGCGAAGGGGCAGTCGATTGATGAACGAGAACGTATCATCAACAGTCACTGACGTGGGCAGGCCATACTCAAATGGATTGGTAGAGCCCAGGTTGATGACGAATCCATAAGACGACACTGAGGCAATGCTAAACAGAGACTCATGCCACCTGTGCACTGCTCTATGCGATATGGGAGGGTAGAACGCAGGACTGCTGGCAAATTCGAAGCCCCGTTGTACTCCTCGAAGGACACAAATCCTGCAAAGCTGAGCTCGGAGGAGTGTCTAGAGTGCCTACTGGCACTCATGTTCTGCAAAGCGTCCCTCGCTTGACGTTTAGAGCTGGAGTCCGAGTTTAGATGCATCCGGGGGACTGCAGGGGGGATGTCGACAGCTTTAGCGAATATGGACTTGAGTACTGCACTGTCTTCTTTAAGTTTGATAATGAATGACAATGTGAGGGCGGGGGGATGATATCCGACAGAGTCAATGGCTTCTTCTGTTGCTTGGTCTCTTGTGGTCGACTGCCAAACTTGAAACCTGTGTTGAGCTGCCCATCAGAAGGCCGGGAACCCATGGATGATTAACTCTTTGATAGCCGGGCAGAAGAATCGTGGTCCAACATAAAGTTGTCCTGAGACTCCTCCGTTACATGTAAGCTGTCAGATCCAGGGAGCAATGTTGGCTCCTTCACATCAACAATCCTCAAAGCTGAAAACTCATCAAAGCCCAGCCCCACACTGGACACACCTTCGGAGCTCTCCTCCTTCATTACCTCGGGTGTGGGCACACTCATGGTGGGTGTAGGCACAGGTAGTGTTGCCTCAACTCAGCTGGTCAGAAATAGCTGATCCCGGTTCTGATTTTTTGGTGCACAACCAGCTCTCTCACAGGCTGATATTTTGTAGCTATGGTCTATAGCTACAAAATATCAGCCTGTGAGAGAGCTGGTTGTGCACCAAAAAATCAGAACCGGGATCAGCTATTTCTGACCAGCTGAGTTGAGGCAACACTAGGCACAGGTGGTAAAGGGGGGATCTCGACATCCAAAAATCCATTCTTGAATCCATACGGCAAGTCAATCTTCGCAGGTGTACGGAACCCATTCTCAAGCTGCTCAACAAAGCTCCGCCAATCCGACCCACCTGATTCATTCAATTTCTTGAGCTCCCCAGTGAAATCAAATGACTTCTTGGTATCGTCCTCAGAAGAAGAATGACACTCCTTGTCAACTTCAACAAGGTTCTGCTCATCGTCAATCAACTGAGCAGGGAACACAGGCAAAGGGGCAGCAGCAGGAGCTATATTGACTGGCATTGGTACTGGAAGCGGCTCCACAGGAGGCAATCCAGGTGACGGTGGGAAGCCTTCACACCCGCTCCAGAAGAAAACTCCAATGTATCCTCCAAGTATTGACCACCCTCCTCATCCGTCCAGCCCACCAAGATGACTTGCAACTCATCTGGGATATCAGAGTCTGGATCTGCATCTAGTGAAGGCTCTGTGTATCCATCTTCTCCCAATGCCCCCATTGTTCTGCTTAATCCCATCACGCACTTCGCCTCAGGTGGGATTGGTATGCTGGCGCCTCCCTGGCTGCCTCTGAGCTCTGTGGGCACCGGGGATGAACACTTCCTCACATGCGAGTAACCTTCAGCTCTCTTGAATACTGGGCTCAGCGAAGGCGACACTCCGGCATCAAAGGAACCAGAATGCGAGGACGAGCAGGAGCCAAAAGTGAGTGACAACGGCGCATGAATAGTGTGGCTGACATGGCGGAGGGTAGGCATTGGGGAAGCCGAGGACGCACTAGTAGCAGGAGTTACCCGTCTTCCCCGGGCGAGACATAGTGGCTGAAACACTGGCAAAGGATTGGCAGCTGGGGACAGTGTCATGGTGCGTTTGTGAGTCAAGTAGAGCTTATGACCTTGAGCCAAAGGGGTCGATACTGAATCTCCAGTCGTGGCTGGAGTGGTTGTCTTAACGGGAAAATTCGACGAAGAAATTGAGTTGTTTAAGGTGGGCCACGGTGCTATTTGTTGGCCGATGAGTCCCATAGGAGTGGGACATTGGCTTTTCCCGAGACTGAGCATATGGCCGCAAAGAGCCTATAGATGCCATGCTTTCATGCAGACCACCTTTCAACAGACTGTCAGGGATGCGATCCTTGTTTGTCGGGCTATTACCATTGGCGTGCCGGTCTGAAGTGAGGGAGGACACATCATATTGGGAGTTCCAGGCGTTGCCTGTAGGTCAAGATGATTGATCAACTCAGCAAGATTATTCATAGCAGCATCTAGAATCGTAGACGGGGAATCAACTTGTCAGGCAACATTCTAGATACAACCGAAATGCAGTAATACACACCATCCTCATCTTCATATATTCCTTGCAGCCTGGCTTTCCCGAGCAGCTGCTCCGAAACTAGTCGCGGCCACGCCCTTCTCACTGGCGTGCCAGGTATCACACGGTTTCCAAGGTCCACCGCCATCTTGTCTTCTGGTGCATCATGCCCATCTGCAGTGGCCTCCTCAACAGTCACAATTGAGAATGTGTGCATGGGTGGGAATGCCTCTGACAGCAAAGTCCGTCTTCTCCCTTCCAAACTGCGTCTAGTCTCCCTCCGCTCCCCTTCCCTCCGTTTCACCTCAACCTCCACTTCCTTATCAGTCTTTATCTTGTCTTCCCGCTGAGGCGCTCGAATCTCTCGCTCCTGCCTTCACTGCTCCTTTGCCGTCTCCAAGCACTCCTCATCCCACCACACAGAACACCCTGATGACATGCAGGACATCCCTGATGCAGACGATAGTGGATGCAGAGATGATCCGCTCGACATCACAGATCCACTACGTGTCTGCGTGCCCACTTGTGCGTTGCCGTGGGGAGGAACCGACTCGACTGACAGTCAATTACTGGATGCAGTAGATCCACTGTGCAGTGTGGGCATGCGGATCGACACGGGAAGCCCCAGACCAAGAATGCTCTGCTTCTTTCCTACCGTCTTCACCTTGCCCACTGGACTTGCCAAACTTAGGGCGCCCACTTCGAACTGCTCGTCGATATGCGTGCCATTTGCACCTTTTCCGGCAACTTATCCTCCTCAATCTCCTTGTGCTTCTTCATTTTCTTCTCCTTGCCTTCCTTCTTATACTTCTCCTTCTTCTTTCCTTCGACCCCCTTCGTGTTACTTTTCTTCGTAGTGCTTGCGTCCTCAGCGACTTTGAGTTGGGCCCAGCTGCCGATACACGCTAGTGAGAGCATGGACCAGATCACGCGCAATGCAATTGAGCCCGAACCTGAATTCCCGGCCAAAGATACAGGAGGGCCAGTGCTACCTGGAACAGCGAGAAGCCCACCAGTAGTGGGTGTTCCCGATCGGGAGTATATCAGAGGCGGGGAAGGCTGACTGCCGTCGTTGAAAGTGGAATGAGCGGGTGAAGATGCGAGAAGGATCCCAGAGTCAAGCGAGTTGAAACACGTGCAGGCTTCTAGCAATCTTACTGGGCTCCGGGGCTGTGAGAGAAATGGTAGGATGTCAGAAGATGAAGGGCAGAAGAAAATAACTTTCATTTTGCACGTGTCTTGAGTTTCTCCTGCTCCTCTCCTTCTCCTTCTCCTTGGAATCCTTCCTCCTGCGGCCGATACTCCACCACTTATCCCTGTCCTTCTCCTTCTCCTGGACCTTGAGCCAGAGTACTGACTGCTTCTGGGGAGCGGTCGATGGTATATTCGTGACCTCATCCAGAGCACCCCAGTTCATCCCATCTAGCCCGACTTCTTCTTCGCCATGACAATATCGCCGACATCTGGGTCATGTGTGGAGTCGACGAAGATCTCGAAACCATTGTGGCCAGAGGACCCATGGCCCACAGCATTCGAGAGATTCCAGGCATGGTTCCTATCCTGGTCCTTGTCCCTGGCACCTACTATGCCAAGAAGGCTAAGCTTGGACTTTTTTAGGATGAGCATCAGCGTCAGAGTGGGGGTGCAAGGGGTACGGCTGAACACAGGTCGATCTGTGGGTGACCTGGACCTGTACCTGCAGGTATTCTAATCCCAGATATCCATACCTGGATCTGCCAGGTATTTGGCACTCTGAGACCCAGACCTGTGGGTAAAACCCACAGGTAACCCACTGCTATTGTAGTGAGACAGGGCAGGCAGTGCAATATGAAGAGAGATGGAATGATAAGTGTCAGGTGCCTCATTAAGGTGCACATGCACCCTACATTGACAGCACAGATGTAAATTCATGTGTGGCATGCTCATGCAAGGTAAAATGCAACAGAAGATATAGCCAAACTGTGTCACAGACACAGTTTGACTGGTCATTGCACCTGCAACTCAGAAGTGATCAGGGTGGATTGTTGGTTCTCTATAGATTTATTAGTCCTATGATAAAGAATATTGAGTGATTCAGTTGAATAAAAGAGCCAAAACACCTATCAGCCAGAGGGTGGGCACACCACTACTCTGGCTGGTTTTCTTACTCCAGAACCCATATGAATTGTTGTTGTTGCTGTGGTGGTGGTCATCATGGTTGTTGTCACTTCTATTGCTATAATATTATCAAGAAAGTATTGTGTCAGCTGGCTGAGTTTGAAGATGTTCAAACCTTCGCAAACTGACCTTGATTCACTAAATAGACTCTATATACAGTACATAATACAGATCCCAGGTACCTGTGGCATTCTAAATCCTAAACCTGGATCTGCACAGGTATTGACCTGTGCTGATATCTCCCAATTTGTGACCTGACCTGTGGGTTTTCCCACGGATCAACCTGTAGGTAACCTGCAGGTGACCCGGACCTGTGTTCAGCCTTAGCAAAGGGTGGAAGGCACACCAGGAGGTGCTGCTGGCGAGAGATGCCAGGGGAAGCAATGAAACTCATCCTGGGAGCTGAGAGGTCGAGGTGGGACTTGGAGGGGTATAAGGTTGATGGCGTTGAAGTTCATATGCCACTCATCAGCGCTCAGCACTCAAAGTCAGACATAAACACTAAAAAAATTAAAATATGGATTCAAACATATGATGATCAGCATATTTGTTGACATAGAACACTCGAAAACTGTCAAGAGAGCGAGAAAAGTGAAAACCAGGTGGTAAAAAACTATTGCCGTATACTCCAATGAGATGTGCAGCATGGACCACACAGTCAAGGTGAATCACAGCGAGAGGTCCATCAGCATTCGGCATGGGTTTCACCATCCACATGCCAATGTCAACATCAGGTCCATCGCCAATGTGTGAGAACCAACAGATCAGGGCACAGGGATAGGTAGTACCATGGAAATTGAAAGAAAAAAAACACAATACACGTGCGATGTCGAGACCACGCATGCCTTCAAGGTCCTGATTTGAGTTCACAAGCATACAGTCATATCGAGATGGGCCCTTTTGCCACGAGGGGGTTGCACAAATACATTCACGACGCATACCACCAATCCCACTGGGATCACTAGGTGCTTAATACGTAGCAACTGCCGATAGGTAAACAGCAACCTTCCCATCAAAGGATGGGCAGGCAGTGAGTGGAACTTCAGAAGACGTTAGAGGGCCATCGAGGTGAAACTGATCATAGAGGAACTGGTGGATAAGAATGGGAAAATTGGGGATGTTGAGTTCAGTGGCTAGCTGTTCCACACAATATCGTTTATAGACGGTTCTGGCGAGATCAACCTGTGCAAGGTCGGTTGGCCCAGCAACAGCTTCGTCCTCCTCATCATCCTCATCATCTTGGTCAACCGAGTTGTGAGTGGTGTCATCGGGATCGTGACCTTGATCCTGCCCTGTGTAACATTAAATAATTTGCCAGCCGAATTGGTGGGCGCTGCTTACTGGCTAGAGAGATGGTAGTGGAAAGACAGGTACCATTGAGCATTCCTCGACTAGTAAAATCAACCGACTTGCTGCAATTTTGTCGAGCCGCTGATTTGTCAGCAGCATTTGCCCAAGGGCTTCATAACAACTTGACCGCCGCCAGGGCTCCTTGACAGCCTTGATGTGTTTTGATTCTGTAATCGAGGAACACAAGCCATTTGGCACACCAAACATCCGGATAAGGTGGAGGTAATGAATAAGAGAGTGTTGTCGTGGAAGGGAAAAATCGGTGGGACGAACTCCGGTTGTCTGGAAGATGACACGATACTTATGGAATCGTTTGACTGCATCCTCCAGCTGTCAAAGGCTTGTTTGGGTGTGAATATTATGCCGAGCAAGGTAACAGAAATCTAAAAAGGCACTAAATGTGCGGACCATGTCCCAAGGTACATGCCCTTCGATTGCTGGAAGGTACACCTGAAGTTTCGGCAAATTAGACTGATAGAAATCAAACTCAGGGCTTACAAACCTTCATCAAGGCTTTAGAGTCATCCCCAGTCCATTGCTTGAAACCTCAACCCTGTGGGAATCACCGTAGACCAGAAAATGGAGCAACAGCCGCAATACTGAATCAGTATAATGAGTGAGACGAAAAACAGTAAAAGAATGGTCAACAGACCAATGATCAATGTCATCCAATATTTCATTAGCTCGTGCTGGGCCATGGGCCTGAATAAGGTAATCTTCTACCCATTCGACCAAATGATCCTTAAATGTGCCTTTGATGACTTGGTGGAGAAGGTCCGGAGCGATGAGTTCATGTATATCAGCTCATGGAAAATCATCTGTAAACGGCTGGGCATCAATAGTCAATCAGCAATGAATGACTGACTCGGACACCCTGCCATAGCAAACAATATCTATGCTACTCACAATTACATCGCCAACAACACCAAACTCGTTCCATAAAACACCTAATTCCAATGTTTCAACCAGCAAATCTGTATGCTCATGGGACCGGCGTCCTCCGTCAGGCTTGCTGTCAAGGTTTTGGCATGGTGCTTGGCACCTAAGAATCCAAGGTTTAGAATAAAATAAATCAAAACCAAGGGTTGACTTACCGTGGACACCAGCCTTGAACGATGCATGAAAGGAGAGCCTGTTCAGGATAATCGGCAATATATGGTCCAAGGCCATATATCACTTGTTGAAAGTGGCCATCCGGGCACCGAGTAACGTCAGGAGTTGTCATCCCAGCCTTGAGAGACTGAAGAATTTAGGACAGGGAGGAATAGAAGAGCTGACGACAAAATTTGCAGAAATTCACATCATTCAGGTACTTCTTATCGGCTACGTCTTTTTCAGCACAATTTCACCAAAATACACCAACTATGACTTACACTTTGGGATGGCAAGAAACCCTATTAAAGCAAGAGCATTGCAGTGCACACGGCGCACATTATTGTGAACATTTCCAATAGACGCATAAAGTGGGTAATATTCATTGTTTCCGGTGCCAACAGAAACTGTGGTCTTGTTGCTGCGAAGGATAATGGGCACAAACATGGCACCGTGAGTGATGGGATCCTCGGCAATAATATCCTTGAAGACAACATAATCAGATATTGAAAGTGCAGTGAGATAACAGCAGACTTACCGCTTGTTTCCAGGCCCAGTCGCCTGACATCAAATTTTTGTATTGCTGTTCGCCATTGGCATCGAATTCACAAAATGGAGCATAATCGATCTCACCATCGAAATCAGCATTACCAAGCATGTTGTGTACAACCGTATGAGGGTCCCAGTACCAGACATCATATCCGCTGTTCATCCATGCAGGAACTTCACTGTCCGGTAGTGTGCCATTGTAACTCATGGTAAAACTTTGCCAGGGCACATCACCAAGTGGTGTCAAGTCAATGGTATCATACAAACCTTTGTAGTCTCGAAAGGGTGGTTGGTCATTGTGCTTGAACAATGTCAATGCCCAGAGGTCAAGTAGCTGGTCAATATTGCCAGCGGACATCTGCTCATGGCAGTAGAGAAACTCGCCAGTTTCAAAACTAACACTGTCAGAGTAGGGGGTCCAGTCATTGGGATCGGCATGGGGCCAGCGAGGAGGAGGAGGGGTATCTGGTGGTGTGTCATTGCCAAGTTTGTCGCAGGGCTGCCCTGGATTAATTTCTTAGCCTAACAATTCAGCAATCATGAGATCACTCACCATATAAAAAAGGATGGAAATCTTTCATAGCATTTGATAGGTTTGGGGGAGGGTCCGAGTCATTGGGTGACGGAACGCGATTGTTGTCACTATCACCAATATCGGCACTCAGAGTTGCAGGGGGGGTACCTCCATTGATATTATACATATCAAAATCTCGATCAGGGTTGTCGCCTTCCACTCTACTATGCTGGGAGTTGACTTCGACATTGTCGTGTCCCTCTGGACGAGAGACTGGTGATAATGGTGGAACCTGCAGTGGGCGACTTGGAGTAGGTCCAGCAGCTGGCTGGGATTGTTGCTGAGAGTGTCGGGAACAAATGTGATTGGTGAGTCCTGCCTGATTTCGAAACCACCACTGACAGCCAACAAATATACATGGCAGGCGGTTGGGATTGTGGGATCTTGAAGGCCTTGTTGTAGTAGTCGTATTATGAGGTCAGGCCATTAGAAAATAGAAGAGTAAATATAGAAGAGGTGGTCAATATGAAGCTGAATGAAGGCCTTAGGTTGCCAGTGCACAGGTGCCTGCCAGCACACAAAAATCAGATGGCGCCACCTAATTTATGATTAAAGCAGGAATTCACGAACCTTCCTTTCTTCCCATCACCATGTCTGAGCAACCTTCGCAGCGTATTGCCACCCGCACTTCAAATGCTAATAAGCATCCAGGGGAGCAAGTACCAAAGCGAAAGCGATGTACCCAGGCAGAAATGCAAGAGTTCAGGAAATCTCAAGAAGAAGCAAAAGAGGCCAAACGAATTGCACAACAAGACAAAATCGACCGCATTGCTACCCTCAAAAATAAAATGGTGGAAGAAGATATAGAGATAAAAAATCCTGCTAGACGAGCTCCTCTACCTCACCATGCTCAGCCTTTTCGTTGTAGAAGCACTCATGCTCAAATCACCATCACTCCAGATACTGAGGATGAGCCCGATGAAAATGAGCCAGAACCATCCCTACTGGACTGGTTCAAGCCAGAGGGAAGTGGGATCCTACTGACATCGAGGACGAAACACCCAAGAAGAAAAAAGTGAAAGTCACAGCAAGGGAGCGAATCAATGCAGCACGTCAAGCAGTACCCACCAGGGGGGGGAAAGACGAGGTAAGAATGAGTTCATCAGCGCTGAACTTGAACGTTTATCTGGAACCATTTTAGCCATCTCGTGATTCAACTCGTGTTGATGGTAACTCACTTCATGTCACGGAAGCAACTATTACACAGAGGGTACGTGTACATGTCAAGTTACACGCTCATGCAGGGTTTATGCAATGTTTATGCTTATGGATTAGGATCGGTCTCGTGATTGTGATATGACACATGATGAGAACGATGGACTGGTCAACAATGGTAACAAGGGCAAACTCAAGTAAGTCGCTCATCACATGCTCATTCTCAATGAGTCTACCCTTTTCTTTTTTAACCTTAGGGCATCTTCCACCTCCGAAAAAAAACTTGCTGGACTCATCCGGGATTGGAGGGTGGATGTCCCGGCCAACAGCAGGTCCACAACACAGAGCATTAAAAGCTCTTCCACGCTTGCTGTTAGCACCACTGCCAAATCAAGGACAACATCTAGGAACAGCGTAGGAACATCAGCCACGTCAAATGCACCCAGCACAGCTGTTGGAAGCATCAATGAGCTTGGTGGTTTTGAGGATGAGGATGAGAGTCTTGAGCGCAAAGCTGCAATGTCCAGTCCTATCAAAGGGAACAAGAGGGTCACTAGCACGGCACGTCATTTTTTATAAACTATTGACCATTGAACCAAAGATAAATTTGGCCTAGGCACTTGTCAAAATTGAAGCGAATGACCGCCCATTGAAAAAGTTAAAGGCTGACCATGTTAGCCGTGTCGCTGTGAAGTTTAATAACTCTCATCTTCCCGATGGGTGTCAAGACGCCAATCGCTGGCGCCGCACCTTTGTGCCAACCTTTCTAGGCTATGTCGCTAGCTACCATGATCCTTGGAGTGTTGCTGATGGTGACAGTGTTCGAGCCATGCAAACTATCTGGAATCAAGTCTACAACCAACCGAAGATAACGCATCAAATTGAGACCCAACAGGCTCTTTATTGCATCATAAGTCAACTCCGTCTTCAGATTGCCTTAACCTCATCAACCACAGGCTGAGCAACGCATCTACGAGTGGCGATCAGGCTTCAACTCTACTGCCTTGGCAATGATCAACCACTTTTTTGAAACCGGCACCAACTTTGACTCTACTGAGGACTGTGTGGCATTCACAACGCTAATGCTGGAGAATCTCAGGTTCCTTTATTCTAAAGCGGATGGTAATAACCCAGAGGTATTGTTCATGTCCCTCGTCATTTTCTGATGCTAATGTGATCCCAGGAGTACCGGGTTCGTTCTGTTCCCAGTTCATATTGCAGACACTTGCCTTCCACTTCAACCCCATCCGTGGCTGTATTGAAGTTCCCAAACTCAAGAAATTGAAGCACAAAGTTGCAATTGCCCTTGTGGTGGCAGCTGTATGTGAACTTCCAGTAATTGCTGTAAATTCTAATCCTGTCAGTAGGTGGAACATGGCTTTACCTTGTGGGTGGCTGGGGATGTTACTCTCAAGTTGGTGGACAGCGAGGGGGGTCTAAAAGTGGCTAAAGCCATCACCAGGGCAATCAATCCAGAGACCGGCAAGGAATCAAACAAGCCAACTGCATTTGGTGAAGCAAACTGGGGTCCTAACACTCGGTGGTATCTGCTTTCACTCAATGAGTTTCGTGATCAATCAACTGACAAGATCGTCAACAAGGCACAGCAATTTGTCAAGAATAGCAGCCGAAACATCGGCTCAATAACCTCTGGTACCAATGAACTTGATGTGGTGGACAAACGTGCCTGTGTCCGGGATGTGTCTGATGATTCCAACGAAGAGTGTAGTTTTTTTCTCTTGCATGCACGACATACTTATTATTCATCAGCCACTATGTTAACAGGATAACACACCACTCAGGCCGTGGCACCAGCACCATGACTGCGTGATGGCATTAATTAGGCTCCCTGATACCCCTCTCATGCCGTTACTCTTTCCTTGATTTGCTTTGTCTCTACCGTTTATTGCCTTTAATTTCTTTGACCTTCACATCTTTCCCTCCGCTACTGGCTGCAGTGCATGGCCTCACATTTTCTCCAAGAACACTAGCAATGAAGCGCTTTGAACCATCTCACCAGCAGTATGTCTATTGTTTTGGTTCTTAATTTGCTGAAATGTGCTTATTTTTCATCTTATTATAATCTTGAATTTTCTTGATGCCATTTCTTATGATGTGTCGTGTTATCTTTATGCATCTTGGTTGGTTTGAACTCTTCATACATTTGTCTTCTTGATTCTGGCTTAGCCATCTTAAGCAATCTACCTTTCTTGATTTCTCTTGACTTAAGAGTTTCACTTGAGAAAAGGGTGACACCCTCCTGGATTCAAGAACTTTCTGTCTTAATAAATTTTTTCTTAGATTGTCTTAATTTTGATTTTAAGACGAGTTAAGATTCAATAAGATTACTTATTGCTGTTTTCAAAATGCATGACATTTTTTGAAAAAATAAATCTTTCAAAGAACAAACATATATATTTGAAAGATTTATTTTTTTACAGCCATTTTTACAGCTGTTTTCATAAAGATGTGGAAAAGTTGTAAAAAGATTTGAGGTGTAAAATTTTTGGACTTGATGAAATTTCTCTTGTATCTCATGGAATACTGCATGGATTGAGATGGTTATAGAGGGAAAGTTGTACTATTTCTCAAGTGCTTTCTACTCTTGTAATTACATTTGGACAATATTTAGTGTATGGTGAGTTGTAGATGAAATCACAGGGAAACCAGCATTTTTTGAGACACAAAATGATATTGTCAAATTATGGCATCAAATGAGCTCCTATGAACAAGATTGTAGGGAGAAAATTGTTCATTTTTGCAAGGGCTAGAAGTACCTATACCGTGTTTTTCTTCATTTTTGTGTTTTGAGCCCATAATTATGATTCTTATAGTGTTTCAAGCCTCATACAATCAAAAATAGTACAGATGTAATATTGGCTCAAAACACAAAAATGAAGAAAAACACGGTATTTGTACTTCTAGCCCTTGAAAAACTGAAGAAGTTTCTCCCTACAATCTTTTTCATATGAGCTCATTTGATGGCATAATTTGACAATATCATTTTGGGTGTCAAAAAGTACTGGTTTACCTTTTGTTTCATCTACAAGTCACCAAATACTAAATATTGTCCAAATGTAGTTATAGAAGTAGATAGCCCTTGAGAAACAGTACAACTTTCCCTCTATAACCATGTTAATCCATGCAGTATTTCATGAGATACAAGATAGAGCACAGAAAATTTCACTAAGTCCATATTGTTTCTTTTAATCAAAATTTTTCACAAAGTGCCAAGATCATTAAAAACGGCTGTAAATATATATGTTTGTTCTTTCAACGATTTATTTTCTTAAATATATAGGTTTGTTCTTTCAAAGATTTATTTTTTCAAAAAATGTCATGCATTTTGAAAACAGCAATAAGACAAATTGAGTTTTCCTGATGGCCCATTAGTAGGGGTCAGAGTGACTGATTCGAGGTCGATTCAGGGACTGATTGGAAAATCAATTCAGACATCGATTCCGACATCCAATTCTCGCTGAATCCATGAATCGACGAAGCGACTCGCGAGTAGCTTCGTGTTGTGAAGCGGCTTTCGATTCATCTGTTCCTTAGTGTATGAAATATAATTTATTTTTTTATTTCCCCTATCCTATCATCATGGCACCGAAAGTGAAGAACCCAACTACAGCTACAGGCAAGTGTACACCCATACCCAGTGCTAGAGCAGCTGCCAGCAACGAGACAAAAAGTAATGAGCCGAAGAACAAGAAAGACACCGGGGATGAGCCGGATGTCAAGATCAAGTATGAAAAAGTGTCTGTTCGTCATGCATAAGTCTTCAGTACTGACAAGTAACAGCTGGAAGGACAAGGACCTCACCTGGCAGCTCATTCACTGTATTGCCAAAGACCCCATCATCCGACAAGGCCTTTTTCCTGGTCCTGGTGCCAACGTGTCGACTACCAAAGGTGGTGGCCTGTCCGAGGCCCATCATCACAAGGAGTTGGCGGCAAGAGTCTTTGGAGACCATCCGGTATATGGTCCTGTATTTGAGCAAGCCCGGACTGCGAAGGAAAAGAACGTGTGGGCGCAAAAGATAAAAAACCGGATTCAGGCGTGAGTTGGTAATCTGTTCTCGCAAGGGTCTGAATGTCACTGGAAAACATCATATAGGCTTGTCAAAGATACCCAGAAGTACAAAGAGGAGATGGGACTCACCGGTGAAGGGATTACTTCTGCAGACCAGATCAACATGGATGTGAAAAACGCGTTCACAAACAAATGGGGTCAGTAGAGCGTTCAACGCACTGATCTTAATACTCACCTGACTCACCCATTCTCTAGAGCTCATCAGCCAGTCATTCCCATGGTATTTCGAGATGTGAGACCTTGTGTCTGAGCGCCCAAATGTTGTACCGGTCAGAATTGGCAACAGTGGATCTGAAATCAATATGAGTGGATACCTCAACTCGACAGCCACTTCCAGCGACTATGAGGACCCAATATCTTTCGGACTTAGTCACGAGGAGGGCAATGGGGAAGCTGTTGCTAGTGAGGGACAAGATGTCACCGAGCCAGATGAAAACAACGCCGAGGTCCACTTACCCATTAAACAGAAAGCTGCCGAGTCCAGCACAAACACCTCAAAGCCTGTAGTTAAGCAGGAACCCACTGGCAAGAAGACTCGTGCTGTTATGGAGAAGTTCAGTGATGTTGCCAGGGCACAGGAAGAGACCATGCAGAAGTCCATTGACATGAAAATCAAGCAGCTTGAACTCACAAAGGACACAGATATCGCTCGGATAAAGGCTCAGGAGTGTATTCAGATCGAAAGAGACAGACGAAAAGCAGAATTAAAGATTCAGAAGATCAGACTGGAGCAAGACAAGATGCGGCTCGAGTACAAGTTCAGGCTAGCCCAACTGCAGGCCCATTGGCCCACTCCGTTCACATCAACATCTTTCACTGTGGTGACAGATCATATTTCAGGCACTTCAAACTCTTCCCCCACTGCATTCAGCTCACCAGCTCACACCAGTAGTCACAACCTCGAACTTGGTGAAGAATTTCATTTTGGTAATATTTCTGTAGGACAAATGGAGCCCCATCTACCCTTGTATCTACCAACTGATCACCCCACCGATGAGCAGAGAGATGTGCACGTCTAGGCATAGTGAATGTCCAAAGTCACCGTTCCAAGAATATGATGTACACACCAGTCATCATCTAATGCACGGAAGAGTTGTTGCTTGATCCTTTCACACTTTGCTTTAGCCTTACAAAGTCTCTGGGTTGCTCGTGAGTATGCTGTACGGCTGCAAAAGCATTCATTTTCAGTATCGGATGGTCCAGAAGATAGGCCTTCATCAATGAAGGGGTTGTGGTAGCCAGCATCAGCATTATCATGGTCTGGGTTCTCGTTGTCTTCACACATCATTGCAAAGCAATGAAGGCCAATGCATGCAGAAATCCAATATGTTGCAAAAATGTGGGTGGCTTCATTAACGATGTTGATGCGAAGGTGTTTGAGTGATGCAAAGCGACCCTTGAGAAAGCCTATAGTGTGTTCTGAATGAATGCGGACCATGGAGACATGGTTGTTGAATCGAGTGTTCTCTGGTCTGTCAGCCTCTGGTTTCTTGTATGGAGCGACCAGCCAGACCTGGATCTTTGTCACGGTGTCAGACAACGACTCAAATTAAGAGAAGACGCACCGGATACGCAGAATCAGCCCAGATCCAGTCACCATCCTCCAACAAGTCATTGTGCTCTTTTGCCATTCGAGTTTCATTCCACACTGTCGAGTCATGAATGCTACCAGTGAAACCATAGCCGAAGTCAATGATACAGAGGTTAGGCAACAATACAATCTAGATGGTAATGTCAATCCTGTCTTCAGACATTTATCCGAGTGCTCACCTGCACATTCATGGAATAGTTGCTCTTCTGATCAAAATAGCTTGATCCATACCAATAGGGACGAGCATAGAGCGGCACCAGAGTTCCATAAACCATACACCAACCATTCTGCCATGCTTCACAAGAATGCGCTGCGACCCATTCCTTTGCAGCTTCCTTCTCCCTGTCATTGGACATACGAACAGCCTCACGCATGAAGTCTGGGCGCAAAATGGCTGTCATCACTCGTCGAGTCGCTAAGGTGACTGTTCCTTTACCCACACCGGCCCAGTTAGCAACTGATTGATGGCTCGCGGCATTTCCATTGTGACCGAAGCGGTAGAGTGTAATGGCCAATTGTTCCTCAACCAGCATTTGGAACTGATTGGACTGGTTTTCAAACACAGGGTCACCAGATATGCGCTGCAGGATGGTGTCAAATGTAGTTTGGGAAACTTGCAGAGCTTGTCGAAAATGGTCTGGTCGGCTATATTTTAAGACAGTGAGGACATGGTGGAGATATGGGGGGGCACGGGGAATTCGATGGCAAGGTGTTTCATATCGGTGAGCATGCATGTTGTTGATCTCGTCCACAACAAAGTTCCTGATCGTACAACAGCTATCCCCACTGCCCAGCCCATCGGATTCATCGTCTCCATCCCAGCCAGAATCAAGATCGTTGTCCGAGTTGCTGTCGATGCCGTGTAGGTGAGTAACAGTGAAATCACCATTATCCAAGGCTGGTGGAATGGCATCCTCCAACTCGGAGTCAGAGTTTGAGGCACTCGACCAACTGTCAGCATCAAATGACCAGTCACTTGAGAGGGAGCCTGAGGATGTGCTGGATGTGCTGGCATTGGTGTTGTCTTCTATTCCAGAGGAAAGGGAGGTGAGTTCAGCAAGATTGAACAGGCTGACCTCGGATACAGGATCCCTCGCCAAAGGTGCAAGATCAACAGGCTAGTTTGTCTCGGACACCTGCAGTTGTTTCGCAATGGCCTTCCGTCTCGTTTGGAGATCTTGAGACAGGTGCCAGTACTGAGTAAATGCCTGGAGCAGAAGCTTGGTATGTTGAGGACGGCTTGCCTTGGGCATGTTCAAGTTGAATGTATGTTGAATAGTTAAAAATATCAATTATTTTATTTTATTTTATTGGTGGGATTGAGAGCAGAATCGAAGGTGAATTGACGCTGTGAATCTGGGTTGGTCAGAGTGAGACCCGATTCTGACCCGATTCTGCCATCCATAATCGACTTTGAATCAACCTTTGAATCAACTCCATCAGCAAAACCTGATTTTAGGTTATAGCAAATCGAAATATCCATAATGGTCATAGCACTACCATAGCACTTATAGCAACAAGGCACCCTACATAGCACTCCATAGCACTACGTAGAATAGCGTCTTCGCTATATAGTTCTAGTCTACATGGCCCCGCTACCCCAATAGATACATCTGAGTGAACTTGAGCAAATTTCTCTTAAGTCCTCACTTTGCAGCTGTTTGTCCACGGTTCATTTTCCTCCACCACCGCACACTCGCATCTTCCCAATATCTCTCGCTTCACCTGCTCGAACGAAATGTCATGCGTAAATCCCGTTTATTTATTTGTCGCGCATGGTCTCCTCACCGACTCAAACAGCGACCACAATCACTCGCTGTCCACCTGTTGAATCCAATGTTGACTGCGTTCCTCGGCTGGATGGGAATGCCCTCTGCTTCATTCTTCGCTCACTTCAACTCAGATTCGTTCATCGACACCATGGGCACCAGCACCAGCACTGGCACTGGCACCAACACCAGCGCCGGCACCCTGCCAGCGCGCTGAGCCAGCACCAATGCAACAGCTCATGCTGGCACAGGCACCAGCATGGGCACCAGCACCACACCAGCATTGATGCCAGTACCACCACCAGCGGCAACCCTGGCACCAGCGGCAGCACCGACACCAGCACCAACACTGACACCAGTGCCAATGTGGACACCGGCACCAGCACCAACACCAGCACCAGTACCAGCGCCAAACGTGGACACTGGAACCAGCACCTGCAAAGCACTGGTGGTGGCGATACCAGCCGGCATGCCATTCTCCTTTACGTTCAAACTGATTGTGCCCGGTCTTCCAAACCCATTTGCTTTGCTCGCGACTGCTAAACCGGCTCAGCCAGTGCCACCATCAAAGTCTCCCGCAGCCGGTTCCAGGCCCACTCGCCAGAGATGTCCTTCACCCACTTCCCCCGTTCTGCGCTCAAGAAAGCGGCGGTGGCAACCTTCCTCCGTTGAACCCAGTCAAACCACAACCATCGCATCGACCACGGGCTATCTCGACACCCCGCACGCAACGCACACAGACTTGATGGCTTCATCACCGGCAGAAAGCGAGCACGAGTACCAGGGCATCGATCTGGGTCAGCAGCTTTCTTGTGCGCTTTCATTAATTCTCTTTCTTTGCCTGGAGGAAACCGCGCTGCAAAACAGACACTGCACGATGGCTGCCGCTGCTTCAGTGATGGCCCAGGAACCACGTGCTTGCGGGATGGAATAGCGGAACTTGCTCCACAGGGCATATATAAACCTGTGGATTCATTTATTTTTTTTCATTTCCATCCTTTCTCCCAGCTCCCAGCCTTATCTCATACACTCCTTTCGAATCCATGTCCACTCATCTCTTGATTTGCCTCCATATAGAACTGCCACCCCCAAAACGCCGTCGCACGCTCGCTGGCTCAATCGTCTCCACCACGCTCAGCGCCTGTCTCATGGGCACCACAGTCGGTCTGACCATCTATCGCCTGTGAGCAACCTTTCCTCTCCTTTCAACCCAGACCCAAGCCAAATCTCACACATACCGCAGTTGGAGAGGTAGCGGCAAACATGGTGGCAGTGAATGCGGTGGAGGTGTGGTGACAGTGTGGGATGGGAGAGCAGGAGAGAAACCATTAGCACATCCAGATGTATACAGGTTTTCAATACAATTCTTTTTATCATAACGAAATGGCATCCTAAGTAATAAATAAGGAATATATATATAATATAATTGGTGTGTTTTGCAGGTGGACAGCAACCTATACACTCCTACATAGTACTCGGTAGGTAGCCTGCAAAGCTATGTGATGCTACATAGAGCCCAGGTGACGCTATGTAGCGCTACAAATTTGGGACCTCACGAGTATGCTATGAGTGCTACGGCTGCTATGACTAAGCTACATAGCTGGCTCGCGGATCAGGCCCAGTGAAAAGTCGATGTTTTAGATAAGATTTTAATAATTTATTTTACACCATGTCATCTGTAAAAGGTTACGATCGATTAATAATAAAGCCAATGTGTTCAAGTTTGTGATCTCTAACCATGCCACCTCGTCCCCGAGAGCATGCCTCTAGAGCAACATTCCGTCGATACTACCAAGCAACTACAGATGCGGCCTTGGCAGAATTTCTGACCTCCTGTGGTCCTCGCCAGCCTTTGCCACCTGCCGATTCTACACAAGATGGGGGATCTGATATGCAGTCAGGCGCAGGGAACTCAGGAGATCATGATGTTGATACCCCAGAAGACCGGGAGACAAGGAGGAATGTCAGGCCACGGTTGGAGCCTGAGGCTGTTGTAGGGCTTGATGTTGATCAGGTTCGTTTTCCTTATTTCTATGGTTGTGTGTATTCCTCAAAAGAATACCAGGATATCGAGCCCTTGCCGGAAAATCAGGATATTGGGCATTTGCTGAGTGATCTGGTGGAAGCCAATGATGAGATAGATCGCGATGTTGATGCCGATGGACTCGAACTCTCTGACAATGATGCCGTTGACGAAAATCCACCACCCCAGGCTGTTGAACAACCTGCCGACCCCTTTGTATCACTGGGAACTCACTCAACCATTGAGAACATTCGAATCACTGCTGAATTTATCAATTCCCTCAGACATGCGACACTTGACGCCAGCAATATGAAACCGGAAGCTATCGAATACCTCCGTGAGGCGTCACCAGATCTCCCATTTGATGTAGAAGACCCCGACTTTCTCTTCTCATTACGGACATTTCTTTCTGTAACAAATGCTTCACAAGAGACGTATCACTCAATCCGAGCAGCAGCCATGGCTCGGCATCCTGAAGATGAGTTTTTCTCATTTGATCAGATGAAGAGACGTGTCGAGATGATTAGTGGTGTCTCTCCAATTGTTCACGACATGTGTGTCGATTCCTGTGCTGCCTTCACAGGGCCATTCAGCGAGCTCGATGCTTGCCCCTTCTGCTCGGAGGATCGTTATCATACAAACATACAAACCCGAGCTGGTGAACGAGTTCCGTGACGACAATTTCATACCATACCAATTGGACCTGTCATCCAAGCACTCTACCGCTCACCAAAGACTGCCGTCATGATGCAATATCGTTCTCAGGAAACGAGACGGATACTTGACTATCTTGATACCCATGGAGGCAGACTGGACATGTACAATGATACGTATTGTGGCCAAGAATATTTGGATGCCGTTCGCAGTGGCAAGATCAAAGATGACGACATTGTGTTACAATTGTCATTTGATTCAGCTCAGTTGTACCGAGACAAGTCATCCGACTGTTGGATCTACGTTTTTATCATCCACAACCTCTCTCCCTTATTTCGATACCTTAAAACTTATGTCGCCCCGGGTGGATTTGCTGGAGGTCCCAACAAGCCGAAGCACTCAGATTCTTTCATGTGGCCTGGCCTTTACCATATTTCTGCTCTTCAGAAAGAAGGCCTGCGCATCTGGAATGCTGCGACCAACTCACATGTTGTGAAAGCGATCCCTTTCCTTGGCTTCAACACTGCCGATGGTGTGGCCATGGCCGAAATGACGGGAATGGTTGGACATCAGGGGAAACATGGTTGTCGTATGTATTGTGGTATTCCCGGCCGTCGTCCACCCAATGACAACCATTACTACCCCGCCATGCTCAAGCCAGTCAATTATACTGTCAAAGGAGGCACACACGATGATGTTACGTTTCAAAAACTCCACAATTTTCGCTGGAACATTACTCAACGATATAACAATAACCTTGCAGAACTAGTTGCTGCTCCGAACCCCACTCGTTTCAAAGCCATTCGCCTTAAAACCGGTCTCACAAAACCGACAATTCTCAGTGGCCTCATGGAGGAACACATTCTCGGTGTTCCGAAGATGAATCTCCTCGACATCATGCATCTCGTCACTCTCAATGATCCTGATCTCATGATAGGACTTTGGCGTGGAACTATCAAATGTTACCTGCCTGATACGAAGGCGACCTGGGATTGGGCTGTTTTGAAAGGTGCTGTATGGGATGCGCATGGTCAGACTGTTGCATTGGCGACATCATTCATCCCTTCGTCCTTTGATCGTGCTCCACGAAATCCGGCAGACAAGATCAACTCAGGCTACAAGGCCTGGGAGTTCCTTCTCTATATATTCGGTCTCGGACCAGCATTGTTCCACTCCATTTTACCTGAAAAGTATTGGCGCAACTACTGCAAACTTGTACGTGGTGTCCATCTTCTGCAACAACGGTCGATCTCGGCTGCGCAATTGACAGAAGGAACAATGATGCTGTGCAAATTCGTGAGGGAGTTTGAAGAATTGTATTATCAGAGGCGACCTGAACGCCTTCATTTTGTCCGGCACAGCATACACCTCCTGACACATATGGGTCCAGAAACAGTCCGCATTGGGCCTATGGCCTGCTATGCACAATGGACGATGGAGACGATGATCGGCAATCTTGGACAAGAAATACGACAGGACCGCGATCCTTATGCAAACATATCACAACGTGGCATTCTGCGTGCGCAACTCAATTCAATGCGTGCCATAATACCAAACATCGATCTTCGAACAAAAGACAAGCTTCCTCGAGGTGCAGTTGATCTTGGAGGAGGCTATGCATTGTTGCGGGCATGCCAGAAGACACCCACTGATGTGACTGAAGTTGAGTCAGATCCAATTCTCCGCTACTGGACGAACAAAGGTTGGGAAAACCAGGATGGCTGGACAAGGACAGTTAAACGGTGGGCACGCCTATCCCTTCCAAATGGACAAATAGCCAGATCACTCTGGTATGAGTCTCGGTCTAAAAGGAATCTTCGAAGGACTCGCAATGTCAAGGTGTGTTCACTATTCTTTTGCTCAAACTTTCTCTCACTTGTTTCTAGATTCGTATTCAAGGCAATAGCAAATCTGAGTTTGCTGAAGTGCAATACTTTTTCCGTCTTCGCTTTGGACCTGATGAGATCTATTCACTTGCTCTTGTCTCTCTATTCTCTGACCCGGATCTCGAACTTCTCAAACTCTCGGAACAGACGGTTTATGCGTGTAACTACCAAAGTGATCAAGCATTGCAAGTCATCGACATCAAAGTCATCGACTCTGTTGTGGCGTTTTTCCCTTTCTACAAGGTGACACCGGAAGGCAGGATTGAGGTACCGGATGCTGAATATGTTCTTGTCAAGAAGCCAGGGTTAGATATTGCTACATTGCTAGGTCAGGAAGACGAAGAGGATTTTGACGAGCATGAGGAGGATGATGACGACGATTTGTATGCTTAGTTGACACCGTGTACTTCAAATATTATAATCTACGATGACGTTGCTGTGTCGCATCTCAATTTTTCATATAAACCAATACCTCTTCTTGTCCCCAATCTTCACGCATCCCCCAGACCCAGACATGGATCACACCAACAGTCTCCCATTCTCCCCTAGCATGCAGTTTTTCTCAAACACACATTCGTCTCCGTTACACAACAATTATCAGCAGTATGATTTTGCTGGCAATAATCCGGGACATGGTCAATTTATGGTGTGTGCGTCACACAATGTAAAACTTTACTAATACCATCCTTTAGAGTACAGGATCATCAGCAGCCTTGAGCTCGTTTACGCCAAGCCAAGCTCTCTCTCCCTGTCGCAGCATGAATTCAATCAGTAATATGAATACGAGTGGCGATAATGCCACATATATGCACCTGAAACAACATATTCTGGCGCTTGAGAAAGAGAACATTGCCCTTACCACTGAGTTGAGCTCAACGAAGTGAGTTTTCCCATTTGAGAGAGTGTATCATTGACTTGTTTATATCCGAGATCCATGTTGTCCAAGGTCTTGGAGAGATTGCCGCTAACGAACTCTGAGGCTACGGGAAATAGCTTACACTCCACCAAACAGCTCGTTGCACCTCTCAACCAAGCGAACTATCCCAACATCAAGTTTTGGACTCAAAAAGCATACAAGAAGGCTCGTCAACACACGATTGGTGATACAAATGCCCTCGCAACCCAGAAGCGCAAACGTGGCCGGCCTAGACAGAACATTGGTGAGGACAGTGACCAGGAGGATAACATTGAAGGTCGACACACATACATCGAGGATATTAACGGAAATCCAGCAAATCGCGACCTTCTCTGGCGTATATCACTCAAAGCAAGGCAATGCTGGTTCTCTATGCGGAAACTCAAGATGGCACCAGATAGTTGGCGAGTAATCGATGCTGACGCTAACGAGTTCTTCAAGCGCGAAATGCAACATGACTTCGTCGAGTTTTGTCTTTGCGAGGGCAATTGGAAACTTGACCACTGGGCGACACTGAATTATCCATCTTGGGTTCAGAATCATCTCAAGGGCAAGGACCCGGAAGACCCCAAAGTAAGGTTGAGTAAGAAGATCAAAACGGACCCAACGACGATACCTGTTACGGCCACTAGCGCTTCTCTTGACGATAAAGGCCTCATTCGCATGGATGAAGACTCTGGTGCAAAGCCTAATCAAGCCGACTTGCCCACCAACAACAAGCAGTGCGAGGACAACATTCAGCGTGAGGACAACATTCCGCACAAGGATGACAATCGACATGACAAACCCACTCCGAGTCCTATCCCAGCTCCAGGTGCGACAAGAATCGTCAACCCACTGTGAGTCTTACTATTATTTGCCATCAAATATTACCAATGGAAATATGCACTAGCGATAACCTCGACGCTCTGATCGATGACATCACGAACACAAGGAAACCGCTTACAAGTACCAACATGGATGACGCACCTATGGATACGGGTAAAGTCATCATGCCTGCGAACGCTACGAGTACCAGCATCATCAGCAGCATGGACGACACGCCTGTAAGCGATCCGACTCGTAAAGTCAACGTGCCTGTGAACGCTACGAGTACCTGCATCATCAACGGCCTAGACGACGCATCTGTAAGCGATGCGACTGGTGAAGTCAACGTGCCTGTGAACCCTACGAGTATCGGCATGGAGGACACACTTGCAAGCTATGCGGCTACTTGTGAAGGTACCACACCAGCTCCGAAGGACCCCTCTCAGCACATAGCTGAACCGACCACGAGTACGAGCCAAGGCGGGAAGAAGACTGGCGCAAAGGCCGAGAAACCTTTTCCGAAGAGCGCTTATGCTGTTCCGGGGGCTGCTGATACTCCGATGTACGTCTTACTTGCTTGTTTGAGACACTAAGCGTTAACATCTTGATATCTAGGAATCTCTGCATGCGTGCATGGTTAGAGACACACCCTGGTGGCTTGAAAGCGGACTTCAAGGAATATTACAAGACTCTCGCAAAGGAAGAGCTTCGGGTGAGCGTTCGTAATATTGATTGGCTTGACAACGCTAAGATGGCTCGGAATCACTTTAGCATTATACCTCGCTGGCAAAGGCTTTGGTATGTACACCGCTCTCTACTGATCTGAGTCGCAGATTCTAACATTCTCTTTAGAAAGGCAAGAAGACTCGTTCCGAGTCATAGATGGTGCTTCTCGACGCCGACCTCATTCACTTTTTTGCACGATTCACTCTCAGACGAGGCACGGCTGGTATAGGCAATATTGGGGGCCAGGTAACAACACATGTGGACACGATTACTGTATATTAGTTTCGGCTTTGCCTAATAGATGTCAAAAGATTTCTTGCAATTACATTAATAGAATGAGAGGAATTGCGAGCAATTATCATAGATTATTCTAATAGAAAGAGCTGAGAAAATCAACGCCATGACGATGTAGTTAAAATATATTCTCTTAAGATTTAATCTGGTATAATCGAGGAGTAATCGAGGATAAAAGAAAAATATCTATCATGGAGCCAATCTTGAATTACCATCTTTCACATCCATTATCTCAGCACACAACGGAAGAAAATCGACCACAATTGACCGACTTTTCACTGGGGATCAGGTTTTGCTGATGTCTCAAATCGGCTACTCTGACCCCTACTATTGTTCGTCGCTGACCGTTCAAACTGCTGGTCGGCGACTACATTTCCATGCCAATGGGAAATGGTGGGTTCACAAAGATTGGTCTCTACGCTGACATGTTTTCCAGGAAACTCTGGGCATTCAAAGCAAAATCAGCAATGGGCAAAACAACTATCGACAGCCTCGAACGAATTTGCAACGCGTTCATAGCACCAGATACGTTCATGATCGACGGAGGTTCCCACTTCGACTGCAAGGCAGTACGCAACTACTGCGCCAGCATCGGCACCAAGCACCACGTAGTTGCCGCATACTCACCCTGGATCAATGGCTTCCAGAAAGCCAGAGCCCTCTTGGGCCAGGCCAAAGCCGGGGCTTCTGGGCCAAGCCGGGCCGTGCACATCACTAATGGCCGCTATAGGTGCTATCCGCTGCGCAGCGCTTGCTCACCAATCAAAGTTTGCTGATGGTATCAAAGAAAATGTCCACCTTTGAACACCCTGCTGCCGAAACATTGGCTACAGTACCAGCAGGACAAGACGTATCGTCCACGATGAGCCATTGCAAGACCATGACGGCCAAAAGGGGGTCCATCGATATCAGATGCGTGTTCAAGATAATCTACACGGAAATATATGAATTCTCAGTGGATCCTTGCAGAAGAAGGACGCTCACGTTTATTGCTCTCTTGTGCAGATAACCTTGAACTCATCGAGAACTCCAAAGAAAAACACCTGCAAAGCTGAGCAAAGCTACAATGATAGCGCAAGCGAAGACACGACGCCAAGTTGTCGCAGGTCCTGAGGATTCCTTCTGAAGAACCATCGAAATTTAACTTAGGTAGGCTTTTCATGAGGCTCAAGACAAAATCTCGCGCCATCGCTTCGCAATCTATACTTAATTACCACAGAATACAAACCAGATGGTAGTTGAGGTATACAACAACGTACATATGAGGCAAGCGGCAGATCAACTGTGCATGGACGAATGGATAGCAACAACATCGTTCTTATGATGGGTAGAATATTAGTACAAGATTGGGATGGTTCCACCAGACTGAAAAAAAAATGGTGTACTCACTGTGGGTATTATATATATCAATCAACCAGTTCGACGCGGGAAGCATTGATTGCATAAATGATGGGTGATTCCTGATAGTGTGTAACGGCAAGAAATGCGCCAGTGTTAATCGCTGAATCGCCACAGGCATCGCCACGTTCGTCGATGTCCCACATTGCCGCAGGCCCCCCAAATTTATAATTCTTGTTATCCCAGATTTCCCTATCGGCCTTAAGTTGAACAAGGACGTCCTTTCGCACCGCTTTCATGCCCTTAAAATTGCGTGCTTTGGGCTTTTCCCAGCCATTCATGTAGAATGAGCCGACTACGACGTAATCTGTAGTTGGCGGTACACCGCGCCAAAGAGAGTAATTGCGAAAGTCGGTGGTTTGGGCATTGTTCCACACAGGTTCCCAATCAGTAATGTCAGCGAGGACGCCTGCTTGAAGTTCTTTGACTATGATTCCATGGCGTCGAACTCCGGAACGATCAGCAGCAGCAGGGCCGAGATGGAACCAGCCTTTTAGATTTTCCACTGTTATGGACAATGTCTAGCAACACCACATTAAACCAGAGGATCGGTGCTTACATGGTGGTTCATAGGTGAACAGGGTGCCTGCTAGGATAGGCCCTTTATTGTTGTAGAGTGGTTCCGAGAACGGAATTTTCTTGACCTGGAGGAGTTTGGAAAGTTCAGCCTGAGAAGAACTTGATGGGGTAATCGGTTCCATCGCGGCACGAAAAGGTATACTGTGAGCCGGGGGTGAGGGAGTTTCACACGACGTGAATGTCCACCAATTGCAGGAATCAATGGGAGTATCGGAATAAGTGATCTGCAAAGAGGACTTAAGATATCATCATCTTGGCGGCATATTTACAAATACCTTTGTACCTCTGGCTTTGTCAGATAATCCCCAAAATAGTTGGGAGTCGCAAGTCGCGATGCTGCATGGAAAAAGAAGAATGAAGAAGAATCTGATTTCTGGGTAATCGTACCGAGAACATACGTATATTGGCCATCAACAGCCGTTTCCTGTATTTCGAATGCATATTCTTGATCCGCCATTTCGACCGCAGCTCCTTTCACAAGCGGCGTTGTTGCGAACAACGATTTGCCAATATTTCGGATGGTACAGAGCCCATCGCTTCCCTTTGTAACTTCCCACTGTAGGACGGAGAACGCAGACTGTTTAGATAAGAGCTATTACAAGAAAAGTGTTGCTTGACCTTTTCTGTGTCAAGATTCTTCTGGAATGTGGCTGTGATAGAAGTCTCTCCTGCCAAAGTGGCAGCAATGGTTTTGTGCCGAACGTTGGCGATAAAGTAGATACCTGACGAGATGGATTTGGGCTCTGTGAATAACCACAAGTTGGAGGGATCGGTAGTAGGTTTTTCGGAGAGTGTGATCTATAATCCAATTATAATCCAATTATTTCTGCTGTAGTAGTGCTTGCAAAAGTCTACATGCCGGCGTGCCGTGGTCGACGTAATCAAGTCGCCAAGATTGCCCATTGGTTGTCCTGATACTGCAAGGGAAGCAAATACGCGCTCTGGAGTTTGCGTACGTAAAATGTGAAGAATACGCACGCGTAGCATTGTTCAGGGCTACCTTGAGTTTGCACAGCTTGAATTGTGAACTGCTGGCGCTGATGATAGGCACGTGCGGCACTGATCGCACCCGCATCATCGACCCAGGCATATGTTTGGTGGTGAGCATTTTGGAAGGCATACATTCCGTTGCCGAGCTTCTCAACATTCCACTATCGACATGTGAGATAAACCAGAGAAAGTACAATATTAATGTGAAAGTGAATCCGTACCTTTTCTCCATTGAGGTTCCGCTGATCTTCAGCTTGGATGGGGGAACCATCGTTAGAATCTGGGACAAATGCAAGGTTCTTATGCCTGTAGTTGATGATCAAGTAGATACCCGGTTTGAGAGACATAATAATGGACTCGAAATGTCAAGCGACCAGGCTGCGACCGCAATATATGCATGTTTACAACGTTCCTAGACCATGCCTATTCGGACATCCTCGTGATGGGCTATGCTGGAACTGAATTGCTTACCGTCAACGAACAAACAGTCACATTTCACTGATGCCCTCGAGATCCTGGGACGACGCAGTCGTGATAACAACGAAATCGACCCCGAGATTCAAAATCTGCCTCAAATCCTTTAAATTACAGTACAGTTATCGGTCGTGACGTGGACTGAGGGTAGAGTGATGGTACTGTTATATCAATAGGAAATGCATTTATACCAAGGAGTCGGCCCCAAGCTAGGCCCGAGGTAAGACGGCAGGATCCTAGGCCAATCCCACAGAGATCGGAGAGGCTCCAATGGCCTGAAGGGAAGGCCAGTTCAGCCTTGAATCCTAAGTTAGAGCGCTGTCCAAGCTCTCCGGAAAACCTAAATACTGAGACTGGATCTCGCTCAAGCCCAGGCTTTCACCCTTGTGATTGGTGTCCAGTGACGATTCTGGCGTTGGGTGAGCTATTTTCATGAAGTTTAGGTAATGAACATGAAGCTTGCATGAAGACTTCACGAGAGAGCCCTTGTCATCATGTCTCAGCCAAAAAGACCGTAGCCTGGATGATAGCGGCGGGACCAAAGTGCGTATTTCCACCAACACAGGCATAACCGGCAGATCTGGTTTCGCTGCCAATGAAGCTTGAAGCTTGAAGCTTGAAGGCGTCAACCGTCCTCAATGAGACTGCATATTCCGAGTCAAATGGCGCTGACTCACGCATGCAAGCGTCGGCGTTGGACTGCACTAGAGAGAAGTCGCTGAAATCCACTGTCTTCCGATAGTGATAGTGATGTGGCTTGGTCTTGTTACTCCACTAACCAGCTAACATTAGGGCCTCGAACTCAAATTCCTACTAGGCTCAGGCTTCACCAGCAAATTTGCAATTATCTGTTCCTCAGACTGCGCCAAATCTACGCCATCAAAACGTGGGCAAGGGCGAGTGGTATGCATATGCCGACCTACCAGTGAAACCGCTTCTCACCCTACTTTCATACAACAGCAAGAAAATGGTCGGATGATCGATGATCGATGATCACTGGCATTCGCGTCCTTGAACTGTTCCATCAAAAAAGCAGTGGACCACACGTTAGTCCTGCTGTAACGCTCAAGTTCTAAGAATACTTTTCACTAGTCTCAGGCTGGATAAGCTTGGGCGTCCACGTCAACTGGAATGTGTTCCCACAACCTGATTCGTTCAACAGGAACAAAAAGGACATATCCAGTTAACCCATTACCAAGTATACGGGATGGAACTGAAGCCCGGCGTTGTCCCATTGGTCAAGATACGTTGGACTATCATCCAAGGCCCAAGGAACTGCACACGCCGCACACCATACGCCACCCAGCGTTAATGTTGTATGATTGTGTATAAAAGGGCACCTTATCGTGCACCGTTTCTTTCCTCATAACCACCAAATCAATCAACAGCTGGACAGGAAATCTCTATTCGCTTGCATTTGCACCACAGAACTCATTTGAAATACTCGTGAGTAGAAATGACGTTCTCCGTTCCTTCTCATTTTCGGCGATACAATGATGGGCTCGTCGTTGTCGTTCGCACTTCTGATGAGAAGCGAGCTACATACTACATTGAGACCATTTCATCACCCTTTCATGACATCTCTACGAATATGAACGGAGGACTAACGTTCAAGCCATCTTCAGATCTCAGCCCAAACTACTACCCAATTTTTTTGTCAATGTCGGGCTACGCTCTGGCTCAACTGCGACTTCGCCTTCCGGGATCCAATGACTATCCTTCTCATCAAGACCATAACTTAAGTTCGGCGGCTGGAAAATAAACCAGCTGGGAAAGAACGCGGCGAGGAACTAGGGAAAATATATCAAACGGGGATGGTTTTTATGGCTCTCTTTTGGTTCGGTGTACGATAGCAATGTTTTGAAAGTTGTAAATGTAGTCTCGTAACGCTACCTGGAATAACACTTGGTTGGATTCTTGTATATAAGACAAATGGTGTAAACAAATTCCATGCTATAGTGTTGCTATGCGTATAATCTTAGGACCACCATTCGCATCCAAGAGAGACGGTAGAGGCATCCATTCTCGCGTAACAAAGTACAAGTACAAGTACAACAACATTTTATACGTACATACACGACGGGGCAATTTTTACATTCTCTCATTCAAAAGTTGTCGTACAATTCAAGAATGCCCTAAGGCTTTCTGCGGTTGGTACGGCTCTTCGAGTAACTTGATCTCATCTTCTGTGAGTTTCACATGGACGGCACCTGTAAAAAAACCAATAAACACAATCCATGCAATGCACACATAGAAAGGCAATCATGCATACCGATGAGATCCTCTAGATTCTTCATGCTGGTGGTGCCGACGATGGGGGCAGTCACGCCTGGGAATACAAATTGATTTGTCTAGCTTCGGATATAGAATGCGAGAGAGAGGAATGCCCACCCTCCTTGGAGAGACACCACGCAATAGCAACTTGGGCCATGCTAATACCCTTCTTCTTTGCTACCTCCTCCACGCTGCATCCCAGTGGTCAATCTTTTCGACAATGATGATTATTAAAAGAGAACGCACCGATCTACAATTGCTGGAGTGCATGAGCTACCAAGATACATCTTGACCCACCTTTGACGAGATGGTAAGTAATACAACATGACAGCAGGATTGAAGGCTGGTGTAACGTACGTATCTGTCTCCCCACGCTTGGTCTGCTCTTTGAGAGGCCTAGTGAGGAGGCCACGTGCAATGGGCGACCACGGGATCGATCCCACACCAAAGTGCTAATCCGGACACTGACCGTCAGCATTACCATAAGAGAGAAAGTCAAGAGCAACAACCTTGAGGGTGGGGAACATCTCCCTTTCTTCTTCGCGATATAAGAGATTGTAATGGTTTTGCATGGAAATGAACGGGGTCAGCTTGTTCGCAATGGCATAATCTATAAGCGATACCAGTTTAGAAATGATATCGTTGCAAGGACAGGCTACGAGAGAACTTACTCTGCATGGCATGGACTGGAATGCGTCGACGAAGGATGAGATCCGTCACCTGTATCAAAAGAAAGATAATACTTGCATTGCCACGCCCAGCACGAGCTCATTCCGATATATCGAACGTAACCGGCTTGCACAATGTCATGAAGAGCTTGCATCTGAGCAAAGCATTCAGCATCATGAGCAACATTCATCTAAAATGCACATACAGTCTCTTCTATCGGCGTATCGTTATCGAATCGGTGGCCTGGGACGCGATATCAGTGCGTGGAAACGACAATCAGTTGGGGGAATCGAACATTGCAAAATGTCGACGTAGTCAAGCTGTAGACGTTCTAAGCTGTGCTTGACTGACTCGAAGATATGCTATTAAATGCCGATACGTATCGAGGAGTTCAAAATACGAAGGAATGAAACTCGAACCTTTCGGCTAAGACCGCGTTGATTGACATAGCCTGCCGCGTCGGGATTTTCGTTGATCTTGACGAAATCTTCCTTGAAGTCGCGAGAAACGGCGAAACGCACCTGCACATATTAGAGACTAAGATAAGCAAAGATTGCGGACTAGAAGGATCGCAGACCTTTGTCATCACGACGATCTCATCACGGGGAAGCTTCAATTCCTTGATAGCTTTGCCTAAGATGACTTCAGACAGACCGTTGGAATACACCTTTATCGGGGTGGAGGACTAAGCACACGAATACACGAGGTGTCAATCGCATACATTAGAAGTGTCGAAAGTCTGGATGCCCGCATCATAGCTAACGGCGTTGGGTGAGATGATTGGAAGAAGAACCAGTTACTATATGACACTTACGCAACTTTGATATGCTTGATAGCGTCTTCCTCCCCAAGCACCCACTCCTGCCATCTTGGGTCACCATATTGCATTGTCCCCAAGATGATCTTGGAGACTTTTAAACCAGACTTTCCCAATCGGACTGCGAAGGTTACGCTCAGAACGCCAACGACTGTTGTCAAAGACTCGACTGACCGTAGGGTACTTTCTGATTCGACATGGTGGTGGTAGTGGTGAGAAAGTCTTCCGCTTACCCTTAGTCATGCGAGTCGATGATGAGATAACAAATGACAAATGAATGACGTTAGATAGTAGCCGTGGTCCACGCGTCTCACTGGCATGTCGTATTGGTGTCGGCACGACATGAGAGTGGGTTGTCCACATGCTCAGTTCATTAATAATACGTACAATGGTTGGCTACAAAACATGATTGTGGTCGACAGAATGTCTCTTCGTTGCTTCTTTTAGAACCTAAGGCTTCCGGGAACGATCTCGACCCAGTACCTAACCATCAATAAGTGAGTTGTCGGTTGGATTTCAGATGTTGCGCACCCATCAGGATCCAGGATGAACGCGATATTCTTCATCTTCCCATCGGTGAGCCGCTTCTTGAAAGGGACGTTGAGCCTCTCGAACCTCTCACAGGCCTTCTCGATATCGTCGACGGTGATGGCAATATGGCCAAATCCTTTACCGGGTTCGGTGTTGCCGCTGACGTATCCTTGGAAATTGTCGTCGTTCTCTGTGCCGTGATTGTGCGTGAGCTCGAGAATACCTGTGCGGATAGAAGTAAGTAACCAAGTCGTAGGGCTCGGAAAGAGGGGCAGACCTTCGCGAGTAAAGCGAGAATTCTCTTTTTCCTCAGCAGTCATTGTCCCGTTGCTGTGATCGTAGCCCAAAAAGAACAAAGTGAAATCATGGAATTTCCTTTCTGCCATCCGAACATGAGGAGATCTTGACTGGACAAGTCCGCAACATACCAGCAAGAAGATCCATGCCAAGGATCTAAAAGGAGCAATCAGAAACTCGTTAAGAAAACTCCAACATTGCCCACCTCGGTGTAGAATGCCAATGAGACCTTTGGATCCTTGACACGGATCATCGTGTGATTGAACTGGATGCAAAATAAGGTGATTTTTCTGCTAAATTTTTGAAGAAATTCACCTTGAAGCTGGCTGTTTCAGTGCTGCGAGGCATTGCGTATGAAGATCTCCGGCCCGGATTGCCGAGATTCCTATTTGTTTTAATTGAAGCTCCGCCTGAAAACGCGTTGGGATAAACGCGATTTCACGTGACGCCAATCTTATCAGTAAACCACCATGTCCATACGCCTTCCGCCGCCCTCAGTACCATCCAGGTACCGCAGAAAGAGTCTCACTGCGTCAGATGGCCGCCCCTCCCCCCCGCCAACCTGGCCCAATAATTACCACCCTTGGTCGCCGTCCTTCTCGCCCCCGCCCTCCTCATCCCCTCCCCCCAGGACCCCCTTCTCCGCCTCCTCTCGTAACGCCTGCGGCTATGCGCGTATCCACGGCAGTCCACAGTTAGCGTTCGATTTCGGGTTCAATATCCCAGATATAGACGAATCCCCACCCTGGTACTCTCGCGCTTCCTACTCTTCACCCAAGGCACCGCAACACTCGTATTCTCTCCCGAGCTTCAACTCTTCCTTCCCCAGCGACGACGAGTTACCCCTCGCATCTGAATATGACGCGTCCGAGTTCTCGGATGAGTACTCCGTTGTCGATGTGAACCTTTTGCAGTCCAGTCCCAAGAAAGCCAACGCCTCAACCGGATCTAAATATTTCATACCGGACAGCGATGAGTGGGACGATGAACAGCACACACAACTCGACTTCCGAGATTGCGATATACGAGGCACATTTTTCACTGTCTCGGCTGAACGTGGGCAGTGGAAGAGCGACCCATCACCATTTATGCCTCGGATGACCTTACGCAGGACCGGACCTGTATCCTTCCCAGTTTCGGAGCCAGTATGCGTAGAGTTGAAAACCGAAGAAGAACGCAATATAATCAGCAGCAACGGGGCCAAGAATGCAGATGTTGCCCATAATACACATCCGCCGTCTATTCCACCCAACCCGCACGACTTGATTGATCACCCATCGTTATTGCCTATCAAATTATGCGCTGAGAATGCTGTCTGCGCAGTATCACTCTTAACCCCGCCATCCCCCATGCCGCTGTGTTCAGCGCCTGAGCCACAGTCCTCTCCATTAACCCATCATCCATTTCAACCAGACTTGCCCCACTCGCCGACACAAATGAGCTCCCCGTTGTCGTCTGCCCCTTCCTCATCCATCTCTCCGATGATCATTGCACCAGCCTATTCGTCGAAACCTGTATCGCCCCTGTCCCTGGTGTTGGGCCTTTGTACTGAAGCGACACCGCCCCGTTTACCCGAAGAAGTACCTCCGGACGTGCAGGCAAACATACCTGACAATGATATGAGTGATGACATGGAACTTGAATTAAACGACGGTGACGATTATATTCCCCTTGATACAACAGTTTGTGAATATATCCAAATACCTACCACCGTAACTTCACACCCCGTGAGTAGCAATATTTTCATTTGATGTTGTTGATCTTGACGCTACTCCGGCTACGGTTGAATTAGGAGACCACACCTGAAGTAGCCAAACCTCGGTCTCGCGTAAGTGCTCCTCTAAAGAAGGTTGCCCTAGTACGTCCAAATTTCTCATATGCCCCCGCACCTCTGAATTGAACGCTTCTCCAACTTTATTTCCCCGTGCCGGTAGGAAATTAAGACGGATATACCGTACATCCGACCGTTCACGATATGTACTGATACGGACGAAGTCTCTCTCGCATCCCCGCTCTCCGATATCCCTCTTTCTCCCACTTTAGATTTTGATGCCGCGTCGTTGATACCAGCAGCGTCATGTCAGGACTCAGAACCATCTGCGTCATCCAAGGCATGCTCTATCTCTGCGCCGGACAGGCCGTGTTGCACTTCAAACTTGAATCCCGTCCAGGTTGCCGTGTCTCCCAAATTATCAGTGGCAATCGTGAGTCCGGCGTCAACAACGGCACTAGTGAGGGATAGTTGTGCTTTCGCGTCAGGTTCAGGTTCAACACTACCTGTCCCACTGCGACCGCGTGGCGGGAGTCCTTCCGAAATCAAATCAAACGCCGAAGACGACGCGGATACGGAAGGTATCGAACCCTCGAGTAAGATTAGGAAGCGGCGCAAAGAGAAGGAGAAGAATAAAGGTCAAGGTGAGAATGAGAACTTTGCGATCAGGCCGGTTGCTGATGCGAGCTGAGAAGCAATGAAGAAGGTGGACGTGGTGATAAAGGAGAAGCGGAAGAAAAATCGTTTGCATGGCCGTGATCAAGAGGGCCCTTCGAGGAAGAAATCACGGACTGTCGTCGAGGAGGAAGTGGAAAGAGACGAACAAGGCGAGGAGGCTCGTGTGCAAAAGAAGAGCAACTCTAAGAAGGGTGAAAGCGGGAAACGGAAGGAGAATGGCGATGTGCACAAGCCCAGGAACCAGGAAGAGAATCTGAAACGAGGGGACGGGGAAGCCAAACCTCGGCGTCGGAATTCTACTTCTACTTCCTTGTATGCTGACTCTAATGCCGAATGCGACTGCGATCCGAAATCACCATTCTCAACATCGGCACCATCGGAAGCAGCATGGACGCGCATTGAACTGCTCGGGATGTTGGTGGAGAGCATGGCGACATCGCGCGCATCATCCCTACCCGCATCATCGCTCTGCCGATCCATTCTGCAAAGCCGGCCCGCCCTTGTGGCGCAGAAGAACGAGCGGGAGTGGCTGGAAGTGTTCGAAGGTGTGCTGGCAGAAGGGTGGAAGGGCTGTGGTGTGTTTGGGAAGGTTGAGAGCAGCGGGAAGGTGGGTCATATTTGTTTTTATTTTTGTTCCTTTATGAGTTCTCGAGCTAAGGGATGTGCGGCGTGATGGGTAGGACGACGCGGGGTGTGCACTGGAGGCGCAATGGTTTTATGTACCGGAACGGGATGAGGACCAGGAACGCGCAGCACTGATACGGAGCATGATGCCGCGCCCGGCAAAGCGTAGCGAGACGAAGAAATATAAGCAGTATTATTATCGGCCGCTGGAGAAGATGTCACGGTGGGACCCAGAGGACGAGATGTAGTATACACCTATGGTTTGCTTGCTGAGTTGATCTTGTCCCCCTTGGTACTTGGTACTTGCTGTTCAGGTGTTTGTTTTCCTTGTTGGTCTTGCATTTGTTTTGTTATTACAGACGCTTGCAAATTGTTATCTTGGAGAATGTTTTGCAGAAATCGTGGACATACGCACGCGGTACCGCTGGCTGAAGGTATGATATCCCGTTTCTGTGGAGGTAAAGACAAATTATTTGGACGGATGGACGCGACTGGTTAGTATCTAATAGGGCCACTCATGTTGTCCAACATACAGTTTACCACATGTCGGGAGGTTTTGAAGAACTAGGACTTCAAGCTTCAATGTTCACCCGTCCATCTCGACTTTGCTTCATAACATGTCCGCCCCTGCCAGTACCAGTTCGCCACGCCATTCATCCCGCCTTTCGAACCTCACTTCTTACATTTCCGGCAAGCTTAAGAAGGTCAAACCTCAACGTCTCCCTACACCAAACCCCGAGTCTCCTCCAATGTTATATCTTCGAGTCAACCGGAAGTTCCTGCATCTACTCCCTGCCGCGACGGCAGATCAGCCCAACCCCCAGCCATTGCCACCTCTTCCAGGCACAGCCGGGAACCTGAACGTCATCATCGCCAATCTTGCCGACCTACGTCCATTCGCAGGCGACACTGTAGACTGGCTCATCAAAGTAGCGAGGCTTATATTTGAGCCACTCGGCACGAGCTCCCTCTATACCTTCACTACCGAATCACTCGAATGGTGGTTGGACAGGGAGATGGAACCATCATTGTGGAGGAAGGTGGTGCATGGGGAGCCGTTGAGGGCCACCATATACGAGTTTTATCCAGAAAATGGTGCTTCTATTTCGCTCACCAAGATGAGTCTTCGTGTCAGGCGAGGTCCGTGACAACCAACACATCGAGACCTCGAGCTGCTGCGCACTACTTCGACGTCACCAGTCACGCATCATTACACAACATCCACTGCAGCGTTCATTGATTGCATCTCACTTAATTCCAAGGCGCCTTGGTGATGCTGCAGTCCAATCTGCCTCCCAACGCTTCACTGGTTCTTCTAGTATAGTCGACAGATACGATCCTCTCGTTGGCGTCCCTCTCGTTGCAACGTTGGATGCATACGTGGATGGTTACGAGTTGGGATTTTGGAACTATGGACCCGTAAGCCTCCTTCCTTATTCTATCGTGTTAATATCTCGCTTACCTAGTCAGCAGGACCAATATGTTGTCCATAGTTTTGTCGACATGCCTCTAAATCTTGGTGGACTGCAGCTAAACCCGAACGACCAAATGTTACATGGTCATCAGATTGCCCTCTCCACGCATGACTCCTCATTGTCCCTCCCACCGGCTGGCGTGTTTGACTGGCACTACATCCAGTGTGTCCTCAAAAAATTCACCACCCATGCATATCAAGCAATCAACAACATACACTATTTCTCCTTGCCGTTCCGTACAAGAGATGATGATGACGACGAAAGTGACATTGACTTCGACGATGAAAGGAACATCGCAAATCCTCCTTATCCATCTTACCTTTGGGAACTTTCTGAGTTGAGGGCGCGTCAGCGCTTGGAGGCACTAGAGCGCAATCGCGGTATCGTGACGTGGAATTCTGGTGTCTCTGTCAGCTGAAATCTGAAACTCGTTCCACTTGGAGACTACGTTACCGTTCTTTACACGGACCATGTAGACGAAACATTTCCATTTCCATTTTGACCCTCAAATTCGTTCATCTACTTCGTCGGGACTCGCCGGCCCTACTCGACAGCCTGGATACTGGCAATCTTCTGCAGGCCTCTGCCCAGTCTAGAGTACCTTGTACAAGCTCTATGACCGCCTCAATAACATTGCCTATAGGTTCGATACGCTGATCCATGATCTCACATCTCCGGCCAGCTTAAGAAAATCAAACCTCAACGTCTCCGATATGGGTTGGGATGCCCCCCGTGAGCAGTTGGATTTTTTTGCAGATCAAGTAGTCCGATCATCAATTCCGCTCTGCCAAAATTAATGGTGTGTGTTAGGTAGATGCCCAAACATGTGCATTGCTCTCTCTTGTGGCATTCCGAGAATTGGGTCTGGGAGAGCGGAGGACGACCCGATTCTTAGATTCTTACATAGGCCATCCTCTCTTCACAAGGCCACAAGCTCGCCCCACAGACCATGGAATGGGTTTTTGGAAATGTTACTCTCTTGTGAGTGTCGGGATTTCTACTACATTCAAACATATTTCTTTCATGATCCTGACTTGCTCTCTCTCGTTGATACCAGCTTATTCTGGCTAGGTTTGTTCGTGCCAATTCCTAGGATTCTGTTGTGACCAATATTGTTGATGGGCAGAGCTTCTTTCACGACTTCGTCTATATACCTCGGCAGCCTATCTGCGCAAGAATTCTCCGTTGGAAATTCTCCGTTCCGCAACACAGGTAAACTACTCAAATCACCATCATATTGAACACGAATTTCATGCACCCCCAGCTAGAAACGAATATTTACACTTTGTGCGGTGGCTGCCGCCAACCATGGTTCTATCCTGCCAATGCACAAAGGATCGGCCACCGGCTGAAAGGAGGTTATGCATATTGTCGGCAATGTCGTGCGTATCCTGTGAACTGCTCAATTTGGTGCGTGGTTTTCAATATATATATGTATGTTCTCCTCTGTTCTCTAACCATTTCCTCTGTATATTATTCCTCTTGAATCGACAGCCGCCTCCCTGTGAGAGCATTGCTGTTCCGGTGTTCTGTCCGCGCGCATGGAGGTCACCAAGAATGCTACCTACGCTACTACGCGGAGTGGCCGATGGTGGACATCCCTTCATCGATTTTACCGTTAGGGGCGGTATTGCGTCAACTATCAGTTCTTCTGCGAGTCGCGGTGGTGGCGGGCCGGATGACGAGAACGTTACTGGGCCAGACAGTGTGGCAGAGAGCCTGAGTGATAGCCCAATCCAGCACCATCAGGTTAATAAAGTAGAATAATACGAACGTTGTATATACATTTGGCGCTACTGGATACAATTCGTCTTTCAGGCTAGTGAAATAAATATCATAGAGCGCCTCTCATATTCACTCGGTATCCGTACTAAATCCCGTGACCGAGAGCCTCGAGCACCGCGATGACATCGACTCGCGAGAAGCAGAGAGATGCGCCATTTCAGGCGACAGTAACGGCTCCGCTGATATCTTTCTCGCGCAGTTACATCCGGGTAAGCACGGCGAGGGATGTGCTGCCCACGCCGAGAAAGTTTCCGTCCGTTGCGAGGTTCCAGAGGTGCGGGCGGTGATCTAGAACGGGGAAGGACATGCATCAATGTCCCGCCGGCCAGATGTATTTGTCGTGCACTCGAGAGGTCATCATTGCTGCGGTGATGATTCCAATCGTGTACATTCCAACTGAAGCAAATCCGAGTCCGTGACCACTTTATTAGTCTTTAATGGGGGTGCTGTTCATGGCACGTGTGACGCACCAAGTACATCGTTGATCAACAGGAATATCTCGAGAGCGAGCAATATTGACGGGGAGATTCCGTCCGTGGCCGGAGCCAGAATCCAGATAGAGCAGGACAGAACTGCATCATCCAGATTGCAGTCAGAAACTGGCACAAGATGGTTTTTGTATGTGAAGAACAGACCAGATCCTAATAACGAGACCACGAACGCGCCAGCGGCTTCGTGTGCAACCAACTGTCGGGACTGAAACAAATGTTTCCGGACAATCCTGCAGAATGAACGATTAGGAAATGAATATGACGGATGAAGTTGTGCAGGCGTACGCGACTAGGGCGGCAATCACGACAACAGCCGGAATGAGAATCAAGACCCAGACAGACGATGTCTGCCAGACCAAGGGTAGGATGTATACGGATAAGCTGACGCCCACAGATGATACGAGGGCCACGACACCCGGATGGGGAGGTCAGTACCAACAGCCGGCCGCTGGGGATATGACCATACCCTGCGAAACGTCCGAAAGTTCATGGACATGATTTGGTCAGGATGCAAGGGGTAGACTGCCTCGATGGTAGAAAGGACGACTGGAGGAGAATTGGAGGAGAGATTGCTAGAGATTGACGAAATAAAGCTTTAGTGGAACTAGAGCGGTCCGGGGGAGCCGTTGCCAAATGTTGGCGGAGCCTGAGGCAGTGCTCCTTCAGTCTCCCTACTAGGCTACTAGTAATCTCGTTGATGATGCTGAAATGGCTGAAGAAAGTTGTTGACGGCCCCAGTGAAGGCAGAGCAGAAAGGCTTCCTGGGGGTGCTACGGGCCCGGTGAGTTCTTCTGTCCAAGCATTCTGAACGACAACGACAACGACTCTTCCAGAGTGCAGTTATGGCACCCAATCCAGTTGACCTACGTCCGCCTCCCACTCTCACATTGAGCGCACATCATATCAGTGCTCCCGGTTCAACGTTCAACGTCGTTGGAGGCGATCAGCACAATTTCCATGGAACTCCTTGTACGTCAAGTTGCGGGACAAGCAACATGCTTTCATTCACGCAATTCGAAACTCATTGTCAAATGTGTTGATCGTAGTATCCAACATGTCCCTGAGCACCCTTCCATATGCCGAAGGCGCTTCCTGGAACCCGAGTCTCGTGTGCTTGCCTGGCACACGCACCGCCCTCCTCGATGATATATGGAAATGGATCAACGAAGCTGATAGTACCAAGAGAGCGGAAATATTTTTCTTGTCTGATGTGGCCGGCGCAGGGAAGAGTGCGATTGCTCACACAGTTGCTCGCAACTGCCACAAGGCGGGTTTTCTTGCCTCGTCTTTCTTCTTCGACCGAGACATCCCGGATAGAAGTCGGCCTGAGAAGCTCCTTAGCACCATTGTACGTGACCTTGCCGGACTTGGCAAGGATTTTGCGGAACAGATTGGCGTCATTCTCGAAAACGATCGCAGCCTTGCATCTGCGCCGCAATTTCGTCAATTCAACGAACTCATTCTCAATCCTTTTCAGGTTCACAGGCATCGTATTCACCGGCCTATCGTCCTAGTCATCGATGCGCTGGATGAAGGCTACGATCCTGAGACTCTCGAAATCCTATGCAACAAGGTTCCTGACCTTCCCGGGACCTTCCGCATATTCCTAACCTCTCGCCCGAAGGACGACATTTTCACGGATTTGTCCACTGCGAATCATGTTCACTGCAGATCAATCAACATTCACGGCGATAGCAATCAGAGAGATATCGCTATGTATATCCAGGAGAGGTTGCGACATATTGCAGCGCGGAAGCGCTTGGGTGCAGATTGGCCTGGTTTGCAATTAACCAGGGACTTTACGGTGAAATCAGACGGCTTGTTCATCTGGGCGTCCACGGTCAGCAATTACTTGTCCACCACCACGTATCCGGAGAAGAAGCTCAGGCAACTCTTGTACAAGAATGATCCAGCAGGTCTCCATGCGGAGGCAAAGATGGACAAATTGTATGCAGAGATCCTCAACTCCTGCGACTGGAGCGACGAGGATTTTGTACAGGGGTACAAGTTACTCATCGGCGCAATTGTTGCAATCAAGACACCGCTGTCTATGTCAGCTCTCCAGTGCCTTCATTGGACCGATCCGACACTGAAAGTCGATGAAGTTCTGCGCCCACTCAGCTCGGTGCTCACTGGCTTGGACGATCAAACTCGACCTATCCAACTCCTACATCTCTCCTTCCGAGATTTCCTAACTTGTCGGGCTCAAACATCCCTGGCTCATGAACGGTTCTATGTCAACGAAAAGGAACATAGTCGGAGGCTAGCATTCTTGTGTCTTCATGTCATGAATGAACAGTTGAAGCCCGAAATACCTGGTACCGGGTACTTAACGGGACGAAACCAGGTAGAAGGCATTCCTAAAATCGATGAATCAAGTGTCGCGGAAGTGCTATGGTATGCTTGCAGATTCTGGGCGGAGCACATAATCGAAATCGAAGGGCCGTTATCAGAAACGTTTCTCGATGCAATGCGCACATTCCTTGGGAGGCGTCTTCTGATCTGGATGGAGGTTTTGTATTCCATGTTTGACTTTCAAAGTTTGATCAAAGTACAAGTCTGGCTCCAGGTTAGAGTTTGGATTGGAATGTCGCTGCTACCAACTAATGCGGTGATCCTGGACAGGGAACATGTCCAGCACTTGTAACTTTGGTTTCTGGCGAAAAACAGGGTGCAGCGCTTGTTGAGCTGTCCGAACGATTTCGGTACATGGGTCGCCGAGAAGATGCCATGAAAGTGATGGAGGAAGCAGTCGAGCTGTACCGGCCGCTTGCTGCTGAGCGTCCTGCCACTTTCAATCCAGATCTCGCTTCGTCACTCAACAGTCTCTCTAATCATTTATCTGATCTGGGTCGTCGAGAAGAGGCCATGAAAACAATTGAGGAGGCAGTGAAGCTACGTCGGCAGCTTGCTGCTGAGCATCCTGCCACTTTCAATCCAGATGTCGCAGCGTCCCTCAACAATCTCTCTAATCGTTTATCTGATCTGGGTCGCCGAGAAGAGGCCATGGAAGCAATTGAGGAGGCGGTCGAGCTGTACCGGCCGCTTGCTGCTGAGCGTCCTGCCACTTTCAATCCAGATCTCGCTTCGACACTCAACAGTCTCTCTCTTCGTTTATCTGATCTGGGTCGTCGAGAAGAGGCCATGAAAACAATTGAGGAGGCAGTGAAGCTACGTCGGCAGCTTGCTGCTGAGCATCCTGCCACTTTCAATCCAGGTCTCGCCATGTCCCTCAACAATCTCTCTAATTGTTTATCTCATCTGGGTCGCCGAGAAGACGCCATGAAAGCAATTGAGGAGGCAGTCAAGCTCTACCAGCAACTTGCTGCTGAGCGTCCTGCCACTTTCAATCCAGATCTCGCTTCGTCCATCGACAATCTCTCTGTTCGTTTATCTGATCTGGGTCGCCGAGAAGAGGCCATGGAAGCAGTTGAGGAGGCAGTGAAGCTACGTCGGCAGCTTGCTGCTGAGCATCCTGCCACTTTCAATCCAGATCTCGCCATGTCCCTCAACAATCTCTCTGTTCGTTTATCTGATCTGGGTCGCCGAGAAGAGGCCATGGAAGCAATTGAGGAGGCAGTGAAGCTACGTCGGCAGCTTGCTGCTGAGCGTCCTACCACTTTCAATCCAGATCTCGCTTCGTCCCTCAACAATCTCTCTGTTCGTTTATCTGATCTGGGTCGCCGAGAAGAGGCCATGGAAGCAATTGAGGAGGCAGTGAAGCTACATCGGCAGCTTGCTGCTGAGCATCCTGCCACTTTCAATCCAGATCTTGCCGTGTCCCTCAACAATCTTTCTCTTCGTTTATCTGACCTGGGTCGCCGAGAAGAGGCCATGGAAGCAATTGAGGAGGCAGTGAAGCTATGTCGGCAGCTTGCTGCTGAGCGTCCTGCCACTTTCAATCCAGATCTCGCCTTGTCCCTCCATAATCTCTCTATTTTTTTATCTCATCTGGGTCGCCGAGAAGACGCCATGAAAGCAATTGAGGAGGCAATCAAGCTACGTCGGCAGCTTGCTGCTGAGCGTCCTACCACTTTCAATCCAGATCTCGCTTCGTCCCTCGACAATCTCTCCGTTCGTTTATCTGATCTGGGTCGCCGAGAAGAGGCCATGGAAGCAAATGAGGAGGCAGTGAAGCTACGTCGGCAGCTTGCTGCTGAGCATCCTGCCACTTTCAATCCAGATCTCGCGATGTCCCTCAACAATATCTCTGTTTGTTTATCTGACCTGGGTCGCCGAGAAGAGGCCATGGAAGCAATTGAGGAGGCAGTGAAGCTACGTCGGCAGCTTGCTGCTGAGCATCCTGCCACTTTCAATCCAGATCTCGCCATGTCCCTCAACAATCTCTCTAATCGTTTATCTCATCTGGGTCGCCGAGAAGAGGCCATGGAAGCAATTGAGGAGGCAGTGAAGCTACGTCGGCAGCTTGCTGCTGAGCGTCCTACCACTTTCAATCCAGATCTCGCCTTGTCCCTCAATAATCTCTCTATTTTTTTATCTCATCTGGGTCGCCGAGAAGAGGCCATTAAAGCAATCGAGGAGGCTGTCAAGCTACGTCAGCAGCTTGCTGCTGATCGTCCTGCCACTTTCGAATCCGGTTCTTACTCTGTCCGTCAATAATCTCTCTAATCATTTATCTGGTCTGGGTCACCGAGAAGACGCGTTGAGAGCAATTCAGGAGGCAGTCAACCTACCCCGGCGGCTTGCTGCTGACTGTCCTGCTGTTTGTCCCGACCCTTGCTAGGTCCCTTTCGGAACCTCTTTCATTGTTTATCCCTTCTGGGTCACCAAGACGATGCGCAGATAGCACGGGCGAAGGCAGTCGAGCTACTCCCACAAAACTACTCTTTTCATCCCAATTTGCGCAGGGCTCTTATTATAATTTTGTCACTTTTTATGTGACGGGGAGATGTCCCAACATGTGCATTGCTCTGTCGTGGCCGCCCGAATATTGCGTCTGGAGGGGCGGAGAACGATATGATTCTTAGATTCCTACATAGGTTTGTTCATGCCAATTCCTAGGACCAATATAGTATTTTGTTGATGGGTCACGTCAAAAGCACGGCAACCTGGCTTCAAGTTACCGGAACATCATCATGCATCGTCCTAATGCTAGCTTGGTCTCTAGAGCCCACCGAAAACATCCTCCGCTCGATTGTCGTGACGAATACGGTTAGTTTGGGCAAGGTTGCGCCTTTCAAAATGCCCACGAAGCCCCATAAACCTTCGATTGCAAGAAGCGGCGCCAGAGCAAACTTGTTACACATTATCAAAACTGGTAATCAGACGAACAACCAAAGTGGCCTCAAAGGCTGGAATAAACCCAGCTTTGATATCGGGCGTCCACAGATTGTGGCCTGTCCACCTCAGGTTCATTCTTAACGTGTTTGACTCTCAACTTCCAGTATGAAGACATTGACAGCTTACCGACATTGACGATGGACTGGAGGTTCCCAGGTAACGCGTGTCCGTTTCATGTTGAACGGGGTCAAGGCTAATTAATACTCACACGAGAACTTATTGAGTCCACTCGTGCAGCGTCAGACTCCTTCGGTGCCACCGGTATAAATGCGTTTGGAAACGATGAAATAATTGAAGACGCTCGCGCCCACATCGACAAGGAACTGAAGATATTATCTGGTGCCGCTTTCGCTATGCAAGACCTCAGATTCCGCCGTAATACGCTCGCCCTCGTTTCACGATTGCCACCCGAAATGTTGTCCGAAATATTCCTTATGGTTCGGGCTTTGGCTGGGACCTCGGAAGGGGGGGAAGAGGAAACTATTGTCCGGCCGATGAACTGGATAACAGTCACACATGTCTGTCGCTACTGGCGCGAGGTGGCAATCAACTTCCCCATTCTCTGGAACGAGATCGATGTCACGAAGCCACATTGGGCGTTGGAGATGTTAGGACGGTCCAAATTGGCGCTCCTTGATATCATGGCGTCAATGAACAAGCACCGCGATGACGTTCATCTAGCACGCCTTCTCCTGGTCATGGGTCATATTTCTCGTATCAGAAATCTCCACGTCCGGGCATCGTCCCTAGTCGTGAACCAAGTGCTCAAATGTATGAGTACCGCCGCCCCATCCTTGGAATCCCTTTTGCTTGCAAGCGTGTTCGGCTCGTCAGCCATCCCAGTGTGGATTTTCAACTGCAATGTGCCACGACTGCATCGGCTCAGTGTAGAATACTGTGATGGCTTTTGGCATCTGCCACTACAAAACTTGACAGAGTTCACGATTCGCTTCCCGCGAAGCGGCTCAATGTCGATCTCCCCCGAGGAATTTCTCCAGAAAATCTCTATGATGCCCCGGCTGGAGACGCTGTTCGTGACGAATCATTGGAAGTCTCAATATCGTCAGGACACCGCCCCTTCCGCGGACCACGTAGTTGCCTTGCATTCTTTGCGCAAGTTGACTGTGATCAGCGATATCTGTCATTGCGCCCTGTTATTGCGCGGCATCTCTTTCCCCAGCACGGCTTCTGTCAAGGTCCAAGCCGACCCGTGTCCGGAACCGGACATCCATCATTCCAGTATATTGTCAGTCCTTCAACAACAATACGGCCATGGAAACAATCGCGATCCATGGATTACCGTGCACATCTCCCTCAATCTATGGGACTATGGGTTTCGTTTCCAGGCTTGGACAATATGTTGCAACGATGACGAGATTCTCCAAAATGAGGTGGCCGCACTAGATGTATCCTCAAGGTTCTCTGACTCGGAGGACGAGGGCATACGCGTAACGAAGGCGCTCTGTTCCTTGAGGCCTCTGGAACAGGTCCGCGTTCTGCGCCTGGAAAACTTTGATCTCCCGCACAGCTGCGCGATGGAAATCCTGTTGGGCTTCCAAGCCGTGCACACTTTAAGTGTATCGGATGGTCCTGCCTATCCCCTGATACAAGCCTTGATGGCCCACAAGCCGGAGCCTGGAAACCGGACGCTTCTTTTACCAAACCTCCACACAATGGAGTTCAAAGAAAGTGATTTGGCCACCAACCACTGCGAGATCATGAACAGAAATGTGCATCTTCAGGAGTTTCTAATGAAAATTCGTCGGCGGAAAGCGAAGTTGAAGTTGCTGCGTCTTCAGGAGTGCCACCATGTCAGTGAAAGGGACGTACAGAGGATGAAGAAGTTGGTGGATGTGGTTGAGTGGGATGGGGTTGAATATGACGATGACGACGACGATGACAGTACCGGCGGGCATTTATTTTTTTCACGCCAACAATCAGTGGAAATATGAATTCTGTTTCGTCTGTGATACTAATGTGTACTACTGCGTTCGGTGAATCCGACTTGATTGGTGTTGTCAGTCCCTGTCGATATTTCAATGGCCAGACGTCTAAGAATTTTGAAAGTATTGCAATTGTGAACAGATACATTAGGTTCCTCCTATCCCGTCCATCCGTAACCCACCCCCCCACCTGTGCACGGCTCCGCCCCCAAACCTTATGCGTCCCCGTCACTTCCCCGTGTTTGCCCACATCCACCCGGTGCACTCCGACGCCCTGGCGTTGCAAATGAGGCCACTCATGCTTAGCCCAGGCCGAGTCGGGGTGTCCGCTATGGGGTGCTCCTTCTGGAAGTAAGACATGCACTTTGCCCGATGCCGACTTGGCCAATGCTTGCGAAGCGTGATTTACAAACTGACGGTGATCTCCTGCATGATTAACGAATAATTGTTCTTGTCCTTCCATGAATCCTTGAGTCTGTGCAGACCGTGGTCCTTTGCGTAATCTGTGTGTGTTTTTCCCGGCACGCCGGAATAGAATAAGGACTTGTCTTTGTGGACATTGAGATGTTAGGTTTGGATTTCGTGTACGCTCGGTACTGCTGGCCGTGCAGGCAGAGGAGTCGCGATCGCGCTCAAAATGAAGGCGAAGAAGGATAGGATGACGATGAGAGATTTTGAGAATAGCATAGTGAACTTGAAGAGGGCAAAAGCGTGAATGATGAGAGGGAAACTGACAACTGATTACCAACTCACCAATGTTGGGATTTGATTACTGTAGAAGGTTCGTGACTGAGAGTACTAAGGTGAGCACCAGTAGATGGGCGAGCGCAGCTGAGGGAAAAAAAATTGAGCATTCATGCACACCCTCTTATTCTGCAGGACCTCGACTTGGCAACGAGCGCGGACACCGTATCCGGACACAAAACCATGACGATTCTAGACGGGATCCCCAGCGTTAGTAACTGTTTTGTATTCAATCCATGAGGTGCGGCATCAGGTGAGGTCATCTCAGACAATTCCGTGTCGTAAACTCACACATCGCCCGCGGGAACAATGGGCTGCACCGCGTAGTATCTTGGGAGCGCTGTCGATGCTGTTCAATATTTTGGTCACCAGTCAAGAACATGACAAGACCCACCTTTCATGATCAGATCAATAAACGCAGAACGGAGGGAGTGGCCTGAAGCATCGGTGTGCCCTACAGAACTTTTACGAAAGACCGTGCTCAAAGGTAATTGCAGTGCAATAATTCAATCATAAACCGAGCAAAATTTGGTTGGAACAATCGAGTTCTTCCGGCATGCGGTGGTTCCCCATCACAGTGTTGGTGTATCACGGTGCGAACAGCCGTGTATTGTATATCCGTGCCATTCTGCGGTAGTCAGTTGACCCTGCTCCTTGGAATAAAACATATACGGGTCCACTGGTCGTGACGATTACGTCATTCAGCACTTGATAATTATTCGCCGGATTCCCCGGGGCGACCATGATCATGATCAGATATCAATGTACACTGGCAGTTTGGACTGCCTTGTGAAAGCGCTCATCTCCCTCGATGTCAGTCTGAGTGGATTGCCTAGGGGACAAATTCATAAAGCATAAGTACTCTGGGCTGCGCGGGCACATAAAATCTCCAACACTGGGTGAAAAACATACACAGCAATGGAACAAAAAGGTGTGTCTCTGACGCTGCCTGCAAACTCGACCACGTTTATTTACGATGCCGGATTCTTCAGAACAATTGGCTCTTGAGGCCGCTAGCTCAGCCGGTCAATATGACAAGGTTGTGGCCATCTTGGACAAACAGCCATCGCGGAATCATTCTGCAACTCCCGATTCCGCTTCCCCTCTTCAATCGTCCCTGTACGCTGCCGCTCGCCATGGACACGGCAATATCGTATCGTTGCTTCTCCAAAGAGGTGCCAAGTACGACCGTGAGACGGTCTGGGCCGCCTTGGAGTCCAAATCAACTCCCGTCTTCAAAGTACTTCTCGACGCTGGTTGGGACCCAAACTGGAGCCTTAGCCACTCAGGCACCGCACTCATTCGTGCTGTCATCGAAAAGAATCAAGAAATCGTGGCGTTCCTGCTCGAGCACGGTGCGGACCCCTGCGCTGGAGAAGAATCGCAGACATACAGCACCCTAGCCAGAGCCGCCATCCATTCCTCGACCGAGATCGTCCAGCTCTTGCTTTCGCATGGCGTACAAGTGAAGCAATCGGGCGCACTGGATGCCGCGGCGTTCTATGGTCGCACAGACATGATACAACTCCTGCTCGATCATGGTGCGGACATCGACGAAATCTCGGACAATGACTGGACGAGCCCTTCAGAGCGGGAGGCAGGACTCGGGACGGCGCTACACACCACTGCAGCACGCGGGCAGATGGAAGCTGCCAGCGTGTTATTGGAGAGCGGGGCGGATTCGTCCTTGAAGGACACTAAGGGGAAAACCGCACTTCAGAGGGCATGTGAGAGTGGGCACGAGGAAGTCGTTGAGCTGTTCAAGAAACACGGTGTTGTCGAATAATTATACTGCTATCACGTGATCAACTTCCCACGGTTCCGATGCCAATCCTTCTGATCATCTACTCTTATCCGTTTATTACATTATCCGCCTGGATGTGCTTACAGTTTCATTATCAATGGCTGGCTCACAATCATTTGGAAGTGGAAGCCGTAGAGACAGGAACGAGGGTAAACTTCCGAAGGGAACCTGCAGGAGGGAGAGAATGACTGAAACTTGAAGGAGTTATCGTTTACCGTCCTGATTCTGCTCCCCAATCCGCTGCAGCGCAGTCACTATGACAATAGTATAAGAACTTTCTGGTGCTGGTCTGGAATATGCTCTTTGTTTCCAATTTTATGGCAACAGTACCTGGCCAGCCCCAAAAAAGGAAGGCGATAAGCGTGCCGTTTACATGTCCGACACGGCACTACAGTAGGACCCAGGGCACTGTTCTTTCGATGTTTAAATTGGGTAGCGAGTGGCCGTGCTCATCGTTGGCAGTAGTGAACTCACCTGAACCTGTTAGTTTATTCCACCATTACAATTACACATATAAAACATTAGAACTACATGGTATTATTAATCAAAGTGTGAGGGTAGCCTGAGGGTGCTCGAAAATAATGGGGGAGAGGAATGCGACCGGGGGAGGGAGGTAGGGGATATTGGGAGGGTATATCTGATAGGGAGGTCAGCAGAACTAGGAAAGGGGGTGGGGGGTAGAGAGGGCAAGGGGACTGGAATACTGGGAGGTACTTACCTGAATAACTCAGCCGTTTCCCATTGTTCGCCCTCGATGCCCTTATCCCAGACCTGTCCGGCCATCATCATCCCAATTGTGCAGTAGTCGTGCAGTGGCCATGCCTGTTTTCCCTGCCCGTTGCTGGCTATTCAACACCATCAGACCCATTCCCCTGTAGCTGCTGAGTGACTGGTGGAGAACACTGGCACAGGCACACATCTTCGTGTATTTGTTGTAGCTATAGGGAAAAAATGAACTGAGTGTCTGTTGGTACAAAGAGGATGGATGTACATGAACATGCTGCACCAAGCACTGGGATCGTGAAACAGGACATGGGTTTTTTGAACAGCTGCTGGACTGACCCTGCTGGTGAAAACTGGCACTGTCGCTAGTCCCTGTTGTGTCCGAGTCGTTGCACATATGTTCCCTGTTGTATGTTATATTCTCAGTCGAGGGAGGCTGCGGTGGATGCCCAGGAACGCGACCGCGCCACACGGTGTAGTAGTTGTGCCTGGCATGTCACGTGACATCTTCCTTAGTCAGTAGCAGTTCCTGATGTGGTAGTGAGTTCCTCATCCTATCCATCTCACACCTTTCCAACTGATTCTGTCCCCGATTCCGTGAGGTCCCTCGGACCCACTCCATCGTGGTGATGAGAGCGCGATTTGAGCCACGCCACCGGAGACCACAACATTCCACTCACACAGACCCTTTTTGAGTACAGCAACAGAGATTTTCGAGCACAGAGTACCCCCCCGAGAGCCCACCTGCACGATTCCATGCAGCACACCCATGCAAAACACTACAAAAAACAATCTCTGATGGCCCCAGTGTTATGTCTGCATCATTCTACATGCCCCACGACCATCTTCATGACTTTTTGTCCATCCTCACCATTCCGCACAGCCACCTCATGCAGCCACATCACCAGCTTCGCCCAACAGAAACTCGACCAACCACGCCCAACCATGGCACCCCACGCTCCTTACAAGACCCCCATGAGGCTGCCGAGCTGGATGATGAATCCAACAATGCCGTCACGCAGCAAGACGCGCCCTCGACCTCACCGTCCCCATTTTCGACCTTCCCTTTTATATCCAGACCCCTACAGGTACATTACTGAACATGCAGACCCTCGCAATGCCCCCACGTCCGTACCACAACCCCACCGGTCCCGTTGCCACCTACGCTGTCCTCACCAACCCCGTTTTCACGCCCACCCATCCGTTGCTGCGTCGTCCAACAGCCACGTCACCAGATCGACTTGCACTTCTCGCCCACGCTGGCACCCACTTCCTCGACCCCATGGGCACGGCGCAACATGCCTGCATCCACTCCCTCATGCCTGCCATCTCCGTACCAACCCAGCGGCCCACACCCGCACGAATGACACGTCCAAACCCACCCAACGAAATGAAACAACGGGCTACCCACGCAAGAGGCTGCAGACCCCACGTTAACTCGCTTTATAGCCCCGCACGCCCATTTCCAACACGATCAACCTCGACCGCACAAGCTCCAGGCAGCAAAACCAGCCCAACGCCATTAGCACACCCCACCCCTCTATACCCCATTTCCACACATGCAACCCCACGTCCCACACCCCTACACGTTCATGCACCACCGCCAGGACCCATCCAAGCGATACGGCCACCCCCATCCGCGTGCCGAGCAACGCCAGCCCATTCGCAACACCCCCATGGCCATGGCCCCACCCAAACGGCGTACCACGACGACCACACCCCAAACGGACACGTTCGCGCCCCTGCCCACACATCGTACAGTGACCACATGCCCCCCGCGTCGACCCATGGCCAATGACCCATTCACTGTCTCCATGCCATCTTTTCCCACATCCCTTTCCACGTCCCACTACCATTTTTCCATTTTTTAGCACATTTTCCCAGTTTTATTCTCACCTAGTGGAGGACTCCTTGTTCTTAGACCCCCACAGAGTAGACTAGTTCCTTCTTCTTTCTCTGGTTTGCTCTTTTTGCCTTTTCCCTTCCCTTTGCTTCGTCTTTCCCTTTTTTGTTTTGTTCCTCTTTTGTTAGCGACGAGGGTGTTGCTACAGAGGAGGGGGGCACTTGTAGTAGTTGTGCCTGGCATGTCACGTGACATCTTCCTTAGTCAGTAGCAGTTCCTGATGTGGTAGTGAGTTCCTCATCCTATCCATCTCACACCTTTCCGACTGATTCCGTCCCCGATTCCATGAGGTCCCTTGGACCCACTCCAATGGGAGACAAAGGTGCAAAATGTAGTCATTGATACACATGGCCCTGGATCGCCTGTGATCACGGTTTATCTTGCTGCAGTATGGTAGCTGGTGGAGCTCATCAAGAGCGGCATGAAGGGTGGCAAAGAGAGTGGAGATACAAAGGTGTGATGAACGTCACTGACAGATGACTCACGTCTCAATCTCAATATCCCGGTTTCTTCTGTTCCTTCCTCTCACATCATATGGTCAAAATGATTAAAATTCAATTCCCTAAGCTAAGGCATATGAGTGGGAAGATGAAAACGACTGTGAAGTAAGTATCGCGCAATGAGTGACTAAGAAAAATCAGACAAAATGAGTGTGGTGTTCAAAAGACGAGACAGGGAATGGAAATAAATCAATGTTGTAATGTAATAATGGGTGGTAATGTGGAGGATAGGGAGTGACAAAAGGAGGACAAAAGCTGTCAATAGCATGCTGACAACATAAAAGAAGCATGAGTTCTTTTTCAAGAGATCACAGGTAAAAACTCACAATGTATTAGTGGGAGTCACAACTGTTGCATGAAGATTCTGAAAGAGCAGAGAGTGACGATTGCGAGTAACATGGTTGAACTTGATGGAGTAGGTGAAGGGGTATGCAAACCAATATGATGTCGAACGATGTGGGAATGATCCACCGAAGGTATTAAGCAGAAGATTAGTCGATGGATTGGTCGGCGGATTGGTCGGCTTGACCATAAGATAAGGATAATGCTGAGATCGACATTTCACGAGTTCGAAAGTCATCTAAGACCCTCCCGCTGAGAATGCTTTGTTCAATGGCTGCCTCCTGGACATCTTTGGGGTCCACTGTGTTGTACTCCCTGTCTTTGACAGGCAAGTCAAAAAAGTGGCAGAATTTGTTGCATAAATGGTCATTTTTGAACTGATTGTGTGCATCAGCAAGATTTCCAGACACAAAGAGCATACCGAGGGTGCTTCAGGATATCATCAGTGATGTGTGAGATCAAGTTATTGGCAAAATACCTACCTGTCTGTTACAATTTGTGGATCAGATAACAGATGGTCCCCTCCTGATAAATGATGGTGTGAGCATGCTCGAAACTGTTGAAAAATACACACACCCTGATAGTCGGTTACAAACACCAGTTTGCTCGTCTTCCAATACTGAACATGTTGGGAAAACGCTAAAAACTCGGCTCGATCGGTATCCTCGAGGTCGCAAAAGAAGAGAGGGGTTGCTGATGCATTATGAATGTACTTTCGGAACAGTCCTTCAGTCTCAGCTGCAACAACTTCCTTGACAAGGAAAACATGTTTCTCCCCTCCCTGTTCATATGCTAGCGCTGACTGGACAAACTGCATATCAGGAATTGACATTGGCAGCTTTCCACGAATGGAAATCTGCTTATGCTTATCGACAAATCGGTAAACCAAGTCTAACAATGCATGACCCCAAATGAAACAAGTGATTTCGGTGGTGAGGTCCCTCAGCTGTGCATGGCTATCAACAGCGATCCTTTGTTCAACAAAGACACAACGTCCAAGTGAGTTGACCGTTTCCTTCCTTTTTGATGTGAATATCTGCTCAACACAAACATCCATGCTCTTCCCGAACACAGGTTCACTTGCTGTTCCTAGATAAGCCATTTTGAAACCACCCACTAATTGTTGCCCAGGACTCATGTTCAGATGCAGGTCGACTTGCTTGGGTCAGTTCCAGTCCAAATTGTCTCGGTAGTTTGGTTTTTGTTGTATTGCTCATGTTGTGCCAATGTCCCCAAATTGGATCCAAGTGCTGGTGCATCCAGGTTCTTGGCATACGGTATGTCAGAATTCTTTTCATCAGCCTAATTTCATGCTTCCAATAAGTGATTGTCTATATGTGGTGCAACATGATTACACGTACATTGTTGGCATTTTCAAGTGCATCACTCCATGCTTCAAAGTCAGCAAATACCTTATCTGGCATGTGGAGAAAGATTAAAGCTTTCCCGGTGCGGAATTTTGGTATCCCATTCTTTCCTGGTCTGAAAAATTGGCTAGAAATGGCATCTCTGTCCTGGGTTAAGGGCACCCAGTCCTTGTTTCGCAATATGACATCGGTACTGCGCAAGGGGAAACCCTTTGAAAAATCCCTCCATAGATGCTCTATAGCCATGAATACGGTCTCTTTCAGGTCCTTTGTGCTGATATGAACTGGTATATTGTCGATCGCCTCAAAAATCCCCTGTTATACAATCTGAGGAGGATAACTAGTTGCTAGAAATGATACGCCAAGTAAGGTTTTGGTAGTCTTTCCGAGAGGAATGTGTACTAATCTGCATTCCACCATCACAACCTTGCCGGCATTATTTGCATATGCCTGTTTTGCCATCTTATCTCGTAACAGGGCATAAACAGCGTGGTTGCTTGTGTATCCCATGGCCGGCAACACATTTGACATCCCAGGGGTAAGTACCGGTTTCTGTCCTGGCAACTGTACTGTAGGGTGTGACCCACTACTTCCAGGAGCATGATATTGCTGAATAAATGTCGGAGGGAATGCTGGGGGAGGCATCAGCAGATGATTTCCAATGGCTTGGACAGGGTGAGATTGCCCTGCATATTGATTCAATTTTGGGAAAAGGCATGGACAGGATAATGAAATATACCTCCTCGTTGCGCTTGTGAAATCTGTGTGTGAACTGTCTGTCTGTCCATATGTGAGCTATTCTGACTTTCATCTATAATGACAGGACGGGTGAACATGGCTTAGAAAAACTTAAAGATAAATACCAACCTCTACGTATTGTGGTTTTCTTTTTCATATAATGAATAACATACACTGCAAACAGCTCTTCCTGGACAACCTGGATCGGCACTGCACAGATATTCAAGACCAGTGCCAGGTGGAAAGACCTTGACTCGGCAATCCTTCCGACCACAAATAACAGCTTGATTTGTGTCAGGGTTGGTGAAGTGTGCAGCATACATGGTGGTAGAATGTTGCCAAAAATTGCAGATGAAAATTCTCACATTTGTAATTTCCATTGGTCAAAAATGATTTAACAAAATTTGGTCAACAGAAAGTAGCTATGAATCATCATCATCTTCAGATGGGGTGAAGTAGGCATACTCCCACACATCCATATCACCATCAGTAGCAGCAGGAGGGTTTACTAATCTGCCCATGTAACAGTAGCCATCCCCATCAACGTCACCGTCACCATGAGGTAAATCCTGCAAGCCCATGAGAAGCTCGATCTCCTCAATTTCTGCTTGTACATTGTGTAGAGATTCATCAAGCAATGGGTTGTCAGATTTCTGAATCCAGCCAACATTCCAGCATATACATCCCAAAATGTGGTCGAAGTAATGGCCGGTTGTCCAAGGCTATTATAGATAGGAACCATGCATGCTTCAAAGGTGGCTGGAACAAGTAAAAAGACAGGATGCTTCAGATTGGCCCATTCCCTTTCCATCTCGTCAAATAATTCCAGGGGCACAATAACCTTGCTTCCGAGTCAGTCGATATTTCATATGTCTCCCATATAGATGAGGTTTGGTGAAAATGAGATCGGGGATACCAGAAGGTAAAACTTTGTTCTTGTTGGCTCTTCGAGGTGTTGAGTTGAACCTTCGCATCCAGGCATCAAGCTCAGCCTGAAGCCAGGGGATAGCAAGCCAACGGAAGACAAGCCTACCCCCATAAGTTTACGATAGGTTCACATGGCAAAAATATTGTGCTCACCACTCAAGAGGATCATCAGGATCATATAAACCACTGTTGAAGCCGGAATCTAATATATTCTCAAATCCAGGTGTAAATTGGCATCGTAACTGAGACCAGCCTGCTTCTGGCTTTACATTCATCTTATCCTTTTTCCAGCGATGTTGAATAGTGTCAGCGAGAGTGGGATCAAGGCGGTGGCGTATGAGCATATGACAATTTGCAATTCCATATTTCTCTGAACCCAGGTCGCTTTGCATGATGAGTGGAACACCTGAAAAAGTATAAGCCTGAAGTAGTTTATGAAATTAAAGTTGTACCGCCCAATGCTTGTCCTGCCTCCAGATAATAACTTGTGATAAGACAAGGATTATGGTTAGTCCACCAAATTTTCAACCATGCCAACTGGCCAGAAAATGGGTCAAGGCCCATATGTAGCCATAATCCGAAACGCTTCCATTTGTCATGTTGGTCAAACACAAGAATGTCCATTACCCCAGCCGCCCAAAATCGCTTTCTCTTAAACCGACGTTGTAGAGACTCGACGTCCCTCTGAGTCTGTATTGTCGATATATCACAAATCCAGACAAACCCGCTGCCTCCATTCAACTCACATTCGAACCCGACGTAACCCGACGTGATGTGACGTGATGTGACCCGACGTATGCCGCTTTGTCACAGCCGCTCTCGGACCAAATCTGGCAGCCTCAGAAGCCCCGGAGTTCTAATTATAGAAGATGGTTCTCATCGGACTCAATCCCCGACTTCGGAGTTACCTTATTTGTGCATCCCCTTGTCCTTTTGGAGATATGTAGGACTTTTTAGATCTTTTTCTTGCATATTTGTTTTCCCCTCCATTTTCCTGTCTTCGTCGCATTGCAACCCCCCTTTTCACATCTCCATTCAATCTTTTCTTTGTAGTTTCTATCGGCCGAAGTAGACATGTCTGAAAGTAGCTACACACACATGTACTATAAAAACGGTCCCCGACAACCGTACAAAAAGAGATACCATTAGTCCCCATTTCCCTATAGTCAGAATCATTTTAATCACTTCAAATGCTCGTCCTCGTAGACCCTTAGATTATTATAGTTCATTTCATCATCTTTATCATTGTTCTTGTTATTTGTTCATCGTTTCTGACCTGACCCGACCCAACCCGCCATACCCGACATCGTCGGCATCGTCGGGTTCATCGTTATTCATCCGTTTTCAGTCTGTTCATCGCCAGGTTTGTTATTATTAGTCCAGTTTTACGTGGCGGCTTTACTTTTACTTACAATCCCTTCCTTTACTATTATCCCCGACACTGATTATCCACAGTCACTTCTACACTGACACCCCTCTGGTTAGGATCATCTTTCCTTTATTGTTCTGAAGCCACCCCGAACCCACATCTACAATGTCTCAAACATTGCTTGACAGCATCACATTCCACTACATTCAGCCAACCTAAAATGGTTTTTCTTGTGTGAACAATCAGTACTCAGTGTTGGAGTGCATGCAAAAAGAAAACCATCAAACACGCACTCCGCAACTTTTATACCATAGTCTTGCCTCAGAACAGATACCATCTGGTGTGCTCCCATTGATGGAAAACGTGAGCGAATTTTGGCAACAAATGGTGCGATGGTGTCAAAGGAATGTTGCTGCTGCTTGGTGCTCAATAACCCCCACTTCTTTCGAAGTCGCTTGAGGGATTTGAGGCTGGCAGAAAAAGATATTCAACCTAACTAACACAGACTGACACAAAAAGCAGTACCTGAGCCCATAGATAGCTGTATCGTAATGGTCCTGAACATGTCTGAGGATGGCAGGGTCCAGTAAACCAAGAGACCAGTAATAACAAACAACTGGCTCCAGGTCCTGCTCTGGTGCTGGGATGTGGCATGAGAATTGGAGACAGGACAATTCTTACAAAACGTACACAATGGCTTGTGTTGGTTTGAGGAAGACATCGACATACAACCCAACATGTGCCAGTGCAAGCCAAATGTCTCGCACTTTTGTCGTACCCACCTCACTGCTGTAGTAGTTGTGCCTGGATGATCACGTGACCAGAGTCCCACGGTTCAGTTGATAGTTGACCTTCCAGATGTAGTAGATAGTTGGACTCAGACGACGAGGACAGGATCTTCTCTCAATTTTGGTGTCTTTCCAGAAGCGACCTCAGACCCACTCCAACGTGGTGATGAGAGCGTCTTTCGAACCCCACACGAACAAATACTAGAACAGAACAGAACACCCAGCACCGCACACTGCACACCAATCCGCACACCAATCCGCACACTGACACTGCACACCGAACACTGAACACTGAGTCCCCAACACGTACCGACACCGCAAAGAACCACGAACTGAACAAACAAACCGCCCCCAAACCACCAAACAAAGACCACAACGTCTCACTTACATCCATATCGCAACGCGTGGGACCACTGGAGGGTTCCCCAAACAAACCGACCCAGAGACACACACAGCCAATACACGTCCTCACCGGCAACCACCCCTACCTCGTCAGAATCATCCCTAACACCAACATCTAGTAACCCAGCAACCCCAGACCAAAGTAACCCAAACACGCCACCGACATCGCCAGCACCACAACCACAAAACGATCCCACTCCCGCCCAAAACCACTCAACCACCATGACCGAATCAAGGGCCTTACGCTGGGACGGTGGCCCCAACGAAAAAATAGCACCAGGCCAATTCATGCGTGAAATAAACATTAAAATCGAAGACAAGGCATACACAACAGACAAAAAGAAAATCGACTGTTTCCGCAATAACCTCGACTACGGGGGAACAGCCAACATATGGTTCGACGACCTACCAGACGATACGAAGGGAGACTGGGACAAACTCGTAGAGGCGTTGGAGAGGTACCGAGGTACCTCTCCGGGGGCTCACGCAGGACTTGAGGTGGAAGTCGACTGGATAGGAAGGATGAACTGACTACTACATCAGGAACTGCTACTGACTAAGGGACTGGTCACGTGATCTACCACTACAAGTGCCCCTCCTCCTCATGGCGACGCCCTCGTCACCAACAGCTACTGAAAGAAAACAAAAACCAAACAGGACTGACCAAAACAATCTCCAAATCACAACTCCCAGTCCCTCAGAATGCCCCAAGTCGCAGTTGAGGCCTTATATCGTGAAGCGGGACAATATTGTCCTCCAAAACCAATCGCGGTGCAGGGTGTGGGTTCTCATAGTCCATGAATAGGCTGGGTGGTTGGGCATAGGTAAATAGAACGGGATGATGTCGTGGGCAGTGTATAGATAGTGTACCGAAGAGATGGAGGAAAACTGGGTCGAGGGAGAGCAGTGAAAAGCTGAAAAGGAAGAACTAAGGAAACAGAGAATATATACTGGGCGCTAGAGCGGGCGCCGGCGTCGAGAGACCTCTTCGCGTGAGCTCTGGGAAGCGGTTGCGAGGCCGCGGGGGGCCTCGCGAAGCTGCAAGGGCCGGGGTGCGGAATGCGGGGGCCACGAAGTAGCGGTGCGGCAAAGGGGGTGGGGCCTGGAAAGCGGTGGCCCAGGTGAGCTGGGTGCTCCAATGCATCAGGCGCGGGTGCGGCGAGCTACGCGAGCGGGTGCGTGACCGTTTATGCTGGAAAGTGGGGCCGTTTATGCTGGGAAGCGGGTGCGCGTGGCAACGACGCGGTATGTAGCTGGGGAGCCTAAAAAACAGTGGCGGGGGCTCGTTTGAGGTAACGAGAGGCGGCGTGGGGCTCTAGCACATGGAGCAAGGCTGCGGGGGTCCGGTGTAGCTGTACGGTACTGGGGATAACGAGAATGCGGGGTCGCAATGTGGTGACGTGGCGCAATGTGCTGGGACGTCCAAACATGGCGGGGCGGCTTCGTTTGGGGCGACGAAGCGCAGCGGGGGGTTCCAGCAGGTGGAACGCGGGCACGGGGGGTCGAATGAGTGTGGGTTTGGGCTGGGGTACACGAAAAAACAGGGGGTCTGACAGTGGTGACGTGGCAGATCCGTGGGGTAACCAAAAGGCCGGCGGCCGCAGATTTGGGGCGGCGTAGGCGAGCGCGGAGCTCTGGTACGTCGAACGGGGATCCGTGGGGTTGGATGAGCCTGCCTGGGGCTGGGAATCGTGAGATAAGACAAAAAAGAATGAAAAAAAAAACGGGGGGTCGAAAGTAATGACGTGGCCTGCCGCTTGGGTGCTGAGAAGGGTCGCGGGTGTGTTTTTGGGTCAACAGGGAGCGACGCGGGGTCCCATTGGGCTGAACATGAGCGCCGTGGGGTAACTCGAGTGTTGTACGGCCGTGAGTGAAGGGAAAATGCGCGGTTGTGCAGCAGTGGGTGGTGAGGCCGAAATAAGTCGTCTCGCGAGAAAAAGTGGTAAAAAGGGTAGGGAACTGAAGAAAAAAGGGATCCGCGAGTCGATCGCACTCTCATCACCACGATGGAGAGGTACCGAGGTACCTCTCCGGGGGCTCACGCAGGACTCGAGGTGGAAGTCAACTGGATAGGAAGGATGAACTGACTACTACATCGGGAACTGCTACTGACTAAGGGACTGGTCACGTGATCTACCACTACAGCGTTCGAGAAGGAGTGGCCCAAAAACGCAGTACCAAAGCCATCGAAACTCGAATGCATCCAAGCACTTAAGGAATGGGTCCTCACCGTGGAGGAACTAGGTACAAAGACAAAAACAACAGGATCCAAAGAAGTTTGGACACATATCAAGTGGGTGAATGGACTAACCGCCAAAGCCCGCGACGCCGAGGACAACGGAGGACTACTACTACAGGACGTCTTCCATGCCCTACCCGAACCAATCTGCGACCTCACAAGGGACAAACCGCACACCAACTACGATGAACTCGCCGATGCTGTCCGCGCAATCGACGTCGTGTACCTGCGCAAAACAGTAGAAAAGTACAAGAAAAACAAGGAAACAGCCAGATTAGCGTGTGCCGCTAACTCACCAACGAAGAGTCTACGTGACACACTCGCCAACACACACCTCCAAATACCCAACAGCACCTGCCCGTACGATAACCCCAGACCCTACCAAACACACCCCATGTGAGGCCCCACGTTTGACCCATTCAGTGGAAACACGGGCAGCCGCGGTAACTTGTTTGGCGCGAGGGGACCTGCAATGCGACCTTACAGGCCGGGAACCCCAAACATGACCCGTCAAACCCTGGGACCCTTCAGACCAGGCACTGGAGGCCACCCCATCATCACCAGATACAACAACCTACGAAACATCACACTCCAACACCATCCCAACACTGAGACGGGACGCAACGCATACAAAGCCCAGGTGGAAGCCTGGCATCACGCAAACCCAGGTGGCCAACCCGACGAACGTCAGCCATTTCCCTTAACTCCTGGGACAGCCCCCCTCGCATTGCGCAAATGCTGGGAGTGCGTAGGGCACAGCACGGGTACAGGTTTACCCGCGGTTATTCCAAAACGGGTAATTCAGGTACGGGTACGGTGTTTCGGTTTGCACACCTTGTCAAAACCGTACCCGTTATCCGCGGGTGACGGGTTTTCACGGGTCTGTCAACCCAAGCCCCAGGTAGGTTTTTTCTTTGTTATTTACTTTATTTTCACATTAATTTCTTTACTTTTGCTAAGTTCGCGTGATATTTGCTACCACAACCGTGACAAGCGCAAACACAACAACAACGACAACAAGAAAACCCACGAACGACAACGACAACGACAACCACGACAACCCCGCACGCCAAAAACAAACCACCAAAGTCGCGATGGCGACGACAACGATAGAAAGGAAAGCCGGGAGGGTGGTGCGCCCACCTACCGGCCCAGGTACGTCCCCCCAATCCAGTCCCAATGACATCGGCTAACGAGGGGAATGGACGAGGCGAGGACGAAGACGGACACAGCAACAATGGTCCCACCTCGCGAAAACGCCCTGGCCGCGTCAATAGACGTGCGGACGCCCATGGAAAGTCCCCGGCCCCATCCAACCTCGCGAAAACAGACGGAGCACGTCAATTGACGTGCTCCCGTTGTTCGCGAGGTAGTTAACACGCGGGGACGCCCATGGAAAGTCCCTGGCCCCAACCCAACCTCGTGAAAACAGACGGAGCGCGTCAATTGACGCGTCCCCGTTGTTCACGAGGTAGTTAGGATGGAACACAGCGGGTACCCGCAGATAACGGGTACGGGTTGTACCCGTCATCGAAGTGGGTACGGTTTCCGTGGGTACGGGTGCGGTGTCGGGAATTCTGACCCGCGGTATACCCGTGCCGTGCCTTAGGAGTGCGTGCAACTGGGCCACAGAGCGGGCAACCCCATCTGCCCACGCACCGAGATCCCCGACCTCGAACGAACATGGCGTCGCATCGCCAGCTTCATAAGCCGTGAGGCAGGGAAGGAACGTAACCTAGCCCCAACAGTGAACTTTGTGGGCCGAGAGTACCAGGACTACAGGTACCACAACTACAAACGACCATATGGAGAATACCCTTACATGAATGAACTAGGTGATGCCCAGGGAAATGGGAGGGCATAGACGAAAGTCGGGCGGCCCAAGAAAACCAAAAAGCAGAAACATTGGTCCCCAATCCATGGGCGGGGTGGGTTGGGGACACACAGATAGATCCCCTCAATAGAGAATCACACACGGACACAGAAAACGTAGTCAGTACAGACGTCACATACCCCACCTCTGAAAATGATACTGTTGACCTTTACGCAATCAAGAGGGATCCATTTCCACATCAAACAACAAAGCCATTTATTCACCTGGTGGGACTGCATGGCCACAATTGGATCCACAAGTACATCAATGGCTTGTTTGACGACAGTGCCATGGTAAATGCAGTTTGCACATCAACATACCAAAAATACAAAAATCAGCTCGGAACCCTAACTCCCTCACTAAAAAAGTTACAAATGGCAAATGGGGCCAAAGTTCCATCCCAAGGGCACTGGACAGGGGACATCGACCTAGGCGGCATCCACAACCAAGCCACATTCGAGGTGTTCCCCAGCGGCAGCAACTGGGCACTACTATTTGGAAAACTGCTACTCCAACAGTACAGGGCAATCCACGACTACAATCAAGACACCCTCCTCATACCACATGATGACAGTTGGAGAACACTACTGAACGACAATGCCGAAAGGTCCATCCCCAACTCCGTGCAACACCAGCAACCCAAAAACACCACCCATCCCAAACCTACGTGCCACAACCTTGGCACCAATGCCAATTGCCACGGGAGTCAGCTCTCCTGGTGCCACGAATGCAGACACCAGAACAACATGGAAGACTTGGTGAATGACAAGTCAATGAGTGAGAAGAGGAACATGGCGAAGATCAATTCCTGCAATTCATTTGCCTTGCTGGCAAACCTACAAGACACTATCCTTGGCGACACACTCAACCACGCAAACAACAGGGCAGCCTACCTGCCACCCACCCTCCAGGGATACCACATGCCAAGACTGGCCCCAAACCAAACCAACATCCCACAAGAACTCGATATCGACGGGGTGACGGAAATGACAACACCAAGGAAACGACGAAGGGGACGGCGCGGTCGACAGCGCAGAAACAACAGGAAACCTGATGAGGGACCTACACCAATGCCGGAGAAATGCAATGTGCACGATGCTTCAGAAAACGACCAACCTACATGCAATGCCCCAACGTTCACAACCCTCGACGACAACCAGAACACCAATGATGATATTGGAGATATGCAGCCTGAGGTCGAACTGGACGCTGACAACTCCATTTTCACTAGGAAAACCAACCCCTTCAAGAATGAACGCGTCGACGCAATACTGGACAACGTCAAACTAGGCCCCGACCTCACACCAGCCCAACGAACGTGGATGCAGGACCTACTTCGTGAGTTCGCCGATTGCTTCGCACTGTCAGTGAGCAAAGTCAATGCTGTGCCGGGAGCAGAACACCACATACACATACCTCCTGGCATGACCTTCCCAAAACGCGTACCCAAGCAACAACAGTTCATGGCGGCACAATGAGAGTTCCTGGGAAAAACAATCGACGAGTTATTGGCTGCGGACATCATAGAACCCATACGACCGGAAGATGTCAAATGCGCATCACCTATAGCGCTGGGACACAAAACACACGACAACCCTGGACTACCATTGGAAGAGCTGAAGCATCGTGTCAATGAGGAGTGTACCGCCCACGGGCTACCACCCGTGCACGACCTGGAACCACGCCCACCACCCGCCCCACTCCCAGCAACACCACCTCAGCCGATCAAGTGGCGGTTCTGCCAGAACTACAACACACTGAACAGGGTAACCAAGGTGTTCCCTATGCCACAGGGCGACATTCGCATGAAACAACGACACCTGAGCAGGCATAGGTGGGTACACGGGTTCGACTTCGCATCCGGCTTCTACGCCGTCGTCATCCCAGAAGAAGTCCAACCATACCTAGCTTTCTACATCAAAGGGCGCGGATTCTTCACACAAAAACGCATGCCCTTTGGCCTCACCGGTGCACCCTCTACATTTGCTCACGTCACGGCCCAGGCCCTGGGCAACATCCTCACGAAACTGCAACTTGAACTGTTCGTGGACGATGGCAGAATGGCAGGGGATGACTTCGAGGACATGCTCGAGCGCACACGACACTTCTTCCAACGGGTCCATGAAACAGGCCTCTCCCTATCCGCAAAGAAATCCAAATTCTTCATGACAGAGATGATATTTGCCGGGTCGAAGGTCGGACCCGACAGCGTTCAGGCGGATGAGGCCAAACTGACCGCAGTGGTCGATTGGAGGGCAGCGCCAGACCTCTTGGCCCTTTCTAGCTTCCTCGGCTTAACCGGATTCTTTAGGGACCTAATACGGGGCTACGCTAAGCTCGCGCAACCTCTCTCGGACCTGCTCCGCACGGTGAACATACCTAAAAATGCAGGAAAATCAGCATACCGATCAGCACTACGGAACGTCAAACTCACCGGCAGATGGACAGAGAAGCACCAAAAATGCTTCCTGGACCTGAAAGGGGTCCTCACGTCCAGCCCCGTCCTTGCCGCACCACACTTCGACAGCACACCATTCATAGTCACATCCGACAGATGCAAGGAAGGTTTCGGCGCAGTCCTCTCACAAAGAATAACGGTGACACATCCGGGTGGCAAGGTGGTGACGGAACTACACCCCATAGCCTACGCGTCGAAATGCACGTCTGCGGCAGAGGAGCGTTACAAACCATTCATGCTAGAGTTCGCAGCACTCAAATTCGCGCTAGATAAGTTTGATGACATCATCTGGGGATTCCCAGTGGAGGTCGAGACAGACTGCCAGGCCCTGCGCAACGTCCTGCTCAGCGGACCTCAACGTGACACACGCGTGCTGGCGAGATGGCGTCCTAGCTCATCAGATCATCGACGTCCGCCACATGCCAGGCCGGGTCAACCTAGTCGGAGACGCGCTTAGTCGCAGGGACGAGGAATTACCCCGCATACCTGCAGATGGCAGTGAGTGGTCTGTCACACCAGATTGGGAGGATTCTCGTGGCCTCGTACACGACCTGTTCACGGTGAGCGAACCCTCTTCCAACCTACACAAAACACTACGCGACCACTTCCAGAACAAAAATATCTTCGTGGAAATAATAGACGCCTTACTCGGCGTCCACAACGATGCCTCGGAACGTGACCGTCGATGCGCTGCTCATCGCGCTAAAGACTTCTTCATCGATGAAGACTGCTTGTGGAAACTGGGAAGCGCTATCCCTGCAAGAGTGACACCACGCTGCAAGTGCATTACCAGAGCAGAAGCAGTAGTGCTGGCGAGAGTGGAACACAAAAAAACACACATGGGCCGCGACCTCATCAAAACCCAGCTGTTAAGCAAAATATGCAGCCCCTTCCTCGACGCTTCAATAACCACATCAATACGTGAATGCGGACGCTGCAAAAACTTCGGAAATCCCCACATCCACGTGCTACTCAGGCCCATTGTTCATCGCCGACCATTCGAACTACTGGTCGGCGACTACATTTCCATGCCAATGGGAAACGGCGGGTTCACGAAGATTGGTCTCTATGCTGATGTGTTTTCTAGGAAACTCTGGGCTTTCAAAGCAAAATCAGCAACAGGCAAAACGACTATCGACAGACTCGAACGAATCTGCAATGCATTCATAGCGCCGGATACGTTCATGATTGACAGAGGTTCACACTTCAACTGCGAGGCAGTGCGTAGCTACTGCGCCAGCATTGACACCAAGCACCACGTCATCGCTGCATACTCACCCTGGATCAACGGCTTAATAGAGGGGTCAAACAAAGTCCTCCTGAACACATTGAAGCGGTTGTGCGCCCCCGGCCTCGGGGAAGACGAATATGAACAAATGGCCACAAAAGACATCCCAAAAACCTGGCCGAAACACCTCGACACCACAGTAAAGAGTCTATCCGACCGAATACTACCCTCCTTCCAATTCTCCCCAAATGAACTCCTGCTTGGATCAATAGCAAGCCCCTGGACTATGGAAGACCCAGCGTCCATACCCCTGCCGTCGGACGAAAATGTAGCAATTCACATGGCGCATACAGAACAATTACGACTCGACGGTCTAGCTTGTGCAGTGGACCATGCAGTCCAATGGAAAGCAACCTTCGACAAAAAGGTCTTGCAAAGGGCCCCAAGAGAAGTCATATTCAAACCTGGTCAACTAGTACAGGTTTACCGCAGCGATCTAACTAATGTTTTTGCCAGCGAACGCAAACTAACACCCTTCTGGTCACCCCCACGCTGCATACTATCCCGAATACGCAACTCCTACACCTTGGAAACACTTGATGGTGTCCACCTCACTGGCACTTTCAACGCTTGCCAAATCAGGGTGTTCGAACCAAGAGATGGCACAAAGATGGCGCAGACCGAACAAGCCAGACTTGACACACATGACCCACTTCCACCTTCCGACCACGCCGAACCCGAAACGGAGCTAGAGGTTGGCGATGATATGGATGCAGGGCTAGAGGTTAGTGATGGGATAGACGCCGAGCTAGAGGTCCCAGATGATGAGAGTGTTTCGTAGTGACGAGGGCATCACTACAGAGGAGGGGGGCACCTGTAGTAGTTGTGCCTGGATGATCACGTGACCAGAGTCCCACGGTTCAGTTGATAGTTGACCTTCCGGATGTAGTAGATAGTTGGACTCAGATGATGAGGACAGGATCTTCTCTCGATTTCGGTGTCTTTCCAGAAGTGACCTCAGACCCACTCCACCGCTCTTGATGACCTCCACCAGCTACCGTTGTAGAGGGTCGACATCCCTCTGAGTCCGTATCCTCGATATATCACGAATCTGGACGAACCCGCTGCCTCCATTCAACTCGCATTCGAACCCAATGTAACCTGACGTAACCCGACGTGACGTGACCTGACGTATGCCGCTTTGTCACAGCCGCTTTTGGACCAAATCCGGCAGCCACAGAAGCCCCGGAGTTCTAATTATAGGAGACGGATCTCATCGAACTAGATCCCCGACTTCGGACTTACTTTATTTATGTATCCCCTCGTCCTTTCGGAGATATGTAGGACTTTTTAGATCTTTTTCATGGATATTCCTTTTCCCCTCCACTTTCCTGTCTTCGTCACTTTGCAACCCCCCTTTCCACTTCCCCATTCCAGTGTTTCTTTGTAGTTTCTATCGGCCGAAGTAGACATGTCCAAAAGTAGCTACACACACATGTACTATAAAAATGGTCCCCGATGACTGTACAAAAAGAGATACCATTAGTCCCCGTTTCCCTATAGTCAGAATCGCCTTTTAATCCCTTCAAATGCTCGTCCACGTACACCCTTAGCTTTTTATAGTCCACTTCGTCGTCTTTATCATTGTTCCCATATATTCTTTCATTGTTTCTGACCTGACCCGACCCGACCTGACCCGCCATACCCAACATTGTCGGCATTGTCGGGTTCTTCATTATTTGTTCGTTTTCACTCCATTCATCGCCGGATTCGTCGTTATTTGTTTAGTTTTACACGGCGGCTTTATATTTTACTTACATTCCCTTACTATTACTACTACTCCCGACACTGACTTATCCACCGTCACTTCTATGCTGACACCCCTTTGGTTAGGATCATTATTTTTTTCTTTATTGTTCCAAAGCCACCCTGAACCCGCATCTACATCTGGAGCCCATGGCGAGGATAATTCAGTGTCAAGAAACATTCATTCCATAGCCCTTCATTTTCTTTTGTCATCTCGAAACAAGGCTTGCCACAGCACTCTACACATCCAACACCCATTACCCGACTTCTTACATTCAACACCCAACACTCCGACATCCAATCGCCAACTATCACCCTATCATTTCGGTTGGATTCTCATAATATTTTCTCTTCTTTAACGACTACGATTGTCTAGTTTCATGTACAACTTCGAACCCACTCTTGTGCAGCTGACCCAATGGCCATTTACCGCTTTAGGAAACTTGCACAGCCACGACCCGATACACCCTCATTTGTTGACTCGACGTCTCAATCCCCATCACATCCACCCCCCACACTTGTTTTGGAACCCCAATGCACTCGGAATTCCACGCCCCACCAAATCCGGTTGAAAAGCTGTGTCCGGAAAGCCCCAAAACAGCCCCAACGACCGCGTGCAACAAGGACCGCCGTTTACGCATAACACATGAAATGGAGACGAAATAAGCTATGAAACAGATGGAAAGCGTGTGCCATGCAACAGGTGTTGCATGTGCACTCACAGAGGCCAGCCAGGACCTCTCCCCACCTTCAGAACTTGAGCCATCCCCAGAAAACTGCCCTGGCGCCTAGCAAACACGATCTTCCACGCATTCTAGCTCATCCCCCACCATTTTGTCCCCGTTTTGTCCCCGTTTTGTCAGCCGCTCGCATCTACGGCCTCGTCGTCATCAAGCCCGGACCCGTCCTCAGTGTATGGACCCGCACAGTTACCAGAACACGTCAGTAGCTAGCAAACTCGATTCTCAACCAGACCCAGTGCGTCTACCCCCGTTTCACCCCCGTTTCGCCAGCCGTTCGCATCTACGTACTCGCGGTCATCCCCGGATACAAGCCCTGACCCATCTCCAGCGTCTGAACTTGCACCATTCCCAGGAAAACGTGTCCACGCGCACATCAATGCGCCCCCCCCCGTTTCAGACCCGAATGAGCCCCCATTTGCATCTATGGACTCGCCGTCATCCCCATAGTTGTGAATCGTGATACGACCCCACCGTCTGAGCCTGCGCCGTCCCAAAAATGCTACCATCATCGGCTCCCCTCGTCACCACACGTCCTACGCCCACAGACCGCATCCTACGTGTTTGTATAGGCTCCCAGCACCCCACAGCGTCCTCCGCGAGACCTCACGAGCCGTCTTCACTGTTATCGAGTCCCCATGTCGTGCCATGTCACTCCGCTTCGTGCCCACCCAATACGACATCTCCGGCTGCTCACACCCTTGTTGGACCTCCCCGTCGCCTCACACTGCTTCCTACAACCCCACGACCCCAGTCGCGAGCCCTCATTTGCCGTCCTTGCCATTATCAATACCCCACGCCGTGCCAAGTCAACCTGCCTCATGCACCCGCTGTATACGACATCCCCAGCCGCTCATGCCTTCGTTGAACCCATCCGCCGCCTTGTACAGCCTCCCAGAGCCCCACACTGTCATTCGCGAGCTCTCACGAGCCATCCTCGTCATCATCGATGCCCCACGCTGTTGCCACGTCATCCTTCCTCGTGCCCCCCTGTACTCGACATCCCCGGCCGCTCACATCTTCATTGAACCACCCGCCGCCTCGTACCAGTTCCCAGCACGCCACATCGTCCCTCGCGAGCCTGTACTACCTGTCCCCCGTCGTGTTCAGGCATCATACCATGCCGCCTTGTACCCGCATTCCCAGACCCAGCACCAATGACCACTGCGTACAACCACCTCCCACACCCATATTCACACCCCCGCACCTCAGCATGGCCCTTATCAATCCCAAACGAGTCCGCCCCCGACCCTCTTCATCCCACGCGAGCCGCCATGTCACCCCTCGTCGACCCCAACCCCGACCACCCATTACCTGCATTCCCCGACCTCCTGCAGCCTCGTACGACCCCACATTACCACGAACCATCTCGTACAGCTCCATGGATCCACGAGCCACATCACACAGTCCCATGTTTTGCCCCATTCGCCCGTGCCGTCGACCTCCGCATCAAAAACTCGCCCTACGCCATACCAACCTGACCACTCATTTACTGCTTCCCCGAACTCCAGCACCCTCGAACGACCTCACACAACCACGATCCACGTCACGCAACACCACATCCCATCATATCCGCCCAAGTCATCCGCCTCCGTCACCCAACATCGTCCTATCCTGTACCGCCACACCCGACCACCCATTTCCTGCTCCCTCGACCTTTTGCCACCTTGAATGGTCCCACGTAACCACAGTCAACCCCACGGAGTCCCATGTTCACCTCCGTCGCCCCAAATTCGAGTCCTTCTGCTAGTCAAGACACCCGCGTTGTCAGATCCACCACCCAGATCACCCAGATCACGTCAATGACACCCAAAGCACAGACCCAATGCCCTGCAATGTCCATGCCGCCCCCGTCAGCGATCTAGCACCATTGTCGTCACCATATGCACCCGACATCAGACCCGACACCTGCCCTCCAACCCATTTTCAACCTACCCGCTACACCGGGTTCTGGATCCGGATCCGCGACCTGCATCACAGCACCCGACTACGAACCTGGATGCATTCCCAACGATTCTGCAGCATCCGCTGCCGGTTCCAGCTCCATTCGAGCAGCGGCACTCAATTCGAGCCTCTGCTTCCGGTTCTGGTTTCACATCCCGTACCCGCCACCTTCGCACCCCCGTACCCACTGAACCCGACCCTACGAAAACCCCTCACCATCCATCGGCATAAGAAATATATACATAGATAGATTAAATAAATAAAAAGAAAGAAAAACGTCAGAGATAAAAGAAAGATAAAAAGAAATACACTCATTCCCGACACACCCGGCACCTGCATAATACACCCAACGTACCCGACACACCCGCTTATGAATCCGTCGCACCCAACGAACCCGCTTACAAACCCGCCGCACCCACTTACAAACCCGACGCACCGCTTCACTCGTTCCCCACGCACCCGACTAATCCGCTCACGCACCCGCATTAAACCCGTTGACATTGTTCTCCGCTTTCCATGACCCACCGTTTCCGCCACCGTTTCGACCCAGACACAATGTTCCCTGTCTCGGCTTCGATTCCCAACCCACCCGACCATTATTTCTCAGCTCCATGGGGGGGAATGCTTCCCCATGGGTCCAAGCCGGTGCTGAACCGCCCAGTATGAGGCTGATATCACATCCGTTGATGATCACCCCATATTAGTATTGACATATCGAACCTCCGCCGCTGTCTATCGAACCTCCGCCATTGTATATCGAACCTCCGTTGTCATCCATCAAACCTCCGTTGTCGTCATATCGTATCGAACCTCCGCCATTGTCATATCATGTCTACCGTCATCATCGTATCTCTATGCTCACGTCACCAAGCTTATCGTTTTATGCTTTCCGCAGCCTATGCCACTGTTTCTGCCACCCGTTGACACAGCCACCAAAGCCGCCGCCCCTAACTCGACCTGCCTAGATCGTCTTTGTCATCCGCTTGCGTTTTATTTTCGTTTCTGCTCATGCCTTACTCGTCTCTGTCACCCGCCCCCAATCCTATGTCATGTTTAGTTTTATCCCGACTTCATTTCTATCGTGTCCCCTCTTTCCGATACCCGACATTTATTTATTTTCTCATCTAATTTGCATTTCCGCTCTCCATTTGTCCCGTTTTTGTAGATTTCCATCTCTTCTTTCATTTCCGCTCAGTTCCCTTTTCCCCTGGTTCTATGTACTTTGTTTCCCTTTCGCTCGACACCGGCTTCACCCGTTTTGTTCCCCATTCACCGCTCTCAGCCTCTGACCATCCATCGAGCTCCGCTAGTCACCATCCGCTGTCCCCATTCGCGTCTTCCACGACCCGCCTCGTCCTGTCAAACCCACTTCCACGACCACCGTGTCGGCTTCATCTCATGCATCCGAATCCTGAGTCCATGTAGTATCGACCAGGGATGGTCTTTATTTAAAGTACCCTGGAGATGTAGAGGGTCGACATACCTCTGAGTCCATATCCTCAATATATCACGAATCTGGACGAACCCGCTGCCTCCATTCAACTCGCATTCGAACCCGATGTAACCTGACATAACCCGACGTGATGTGACCCGACGTATGCCACTTCGTCACAGCCGCTTTTGGACCAAATCCGGCAGCCACAGAAGCCCCGGAGTTCTAATTATAGGAGACGGATCTCATCGGACTAGATCCCCGACTTCGGACTTACTTTATTTATGCATCCCCTCGTCCTTTCGGAGATATGTAGGACTTTTTAGATCTGTTTCTTGCATATTCATTTTCCCCTCCATTTTCCTGTCTTCGTCGCATTGCAACCCCCCTTTTCACATCTCCATTCGATCTTTTCTTTGTAGTTTCTATCGGCTGAAGTAGACATGTCCGAAAGTAGCTACACACACATGTACTATAAAAACGGTCCCCGACAACCGTACAAAAAGAGATACCATTAGTCCCCGTTTCCCTCATAGTCAGAATCATTTTAAATCACTTCAAATGCTCGTCCTCATAGACCCTTAGATTATTATAGTTCATTTCATCATCTTTATCATTGTTCTCATTATTTGTTCATTGTTTCCGACCCGACCCGACCCGACCCGACCCGACCCGACCTGCCGTACCTGACATTGTCGGCATTGTCGGGTTCTTCATTATTTGTCCGTTTTCACTCTGTTCATCGCTGGATTCGTCGTTATTAGTCCAGTTTTACGCGGCGGCTTTACTTTTACTAACATTCCCTTCCTTTTACTACTATTCCTGACACTGACTTATCCAGTCACTTCTACGCTGACACCCACAGGTTAGGATCATCTTTCTTTATTGTTCCGAAGCCACCCCGAACCCGCATCTACACCGTACTGCAGCAACATAGACCATACTGCAGCAACATAGACCGGGATGGCAGGTGATCCAACACGTTATGAGGGCGAAGGGGACGACAGCAGAAATGACGAACAACGGAGAATACAAGATGGAAACATATGATGGGGAACATATGTGCAATGACACAATGGCGACTAGCTACAGCGCGGGTTTTCACTGGCAGAGTCAGTCCAGCAACTGTTCAAAAAACCCATGTCGTTTTTCACAATCCACAGCAGAGCGAAGACAGTGACTAGTGCTCATGTTCACGTACATCCACCCTCTTTGCACCAACAGACACTCATTTTCACTCTTTTGTTCCTATAGCTACAACAAATACACGAAGATGTGTGCCTGTGCCAGTGTGCTCCACCAGTCACTCAGCAGCTACAGGGGAATGGGTCTGATGGTGTTGAATAGCCAGCAACGGGCAGGGAAAACAGGCACGGCCACTGCACGACTACTGCACAATTGGGATGATGATGGCCAGACAGGTCTCGGATAAGGGCATCAAGGGCGAACAATGGGAAACGGCTGAGTTATTCAGGTAAGTACCTCCCAGTATTCCAGTCCCCTTGCCCTCTCTACCCCCCACCCCCTTTCCTAGTTCTGCTGACCTCCCTATCAGATATACCCTCCCAATATCCCCTACCTCCCTCCCCTGGTTGCATTCCTCTCCCCCATTATTTTCGAGCACCCTCAGGCTACCCTCACACTTTGATTAATAATACCATGTAGTTCTAATGTTTTATATGTGTAATTGTAATGGTGGAATAAACTAACAGGTTCGGGTGAGTTCACTACTGCCAACGATGAGCACGGCCACTCACTACCCAATTTAAACATCGAAAGAACAGTGCCCTGGGTCCTACTGTAGTGCCGTGTTGGACATGTAAACAGCACGCTTATTGCCTTCCTTTTTTGGGGCTGGCCAGGTACTGTTGCCATACAATTTATCTGCAGAATTCGATAGTTTCTGCAGTTTCAGATATACTTTCGTGCATTCCATGAACAACGCATAGCAGAGCCAACCACCTTCATGCCATCCTATCGTACAAGTCGAACATACAATCTTACAAGAAAACTCCACCATAATTTCGCTGCCACCCTGTCAGACAAGCGCTATATACGCGGCTGCCATGGTGTACAGGCGAGAACCACCCCACGTAGAGATACTCCAATCCATCCCCTGTGCCGACACGTTCTCCACTTCCATATGCATACGCATACTTTGCTCGCGATCAATATTGAAACTGGTGAATGTGGTGAACACCATTGGGGTACGTTCAAGCACCATCGAGAACGTGACAGAGCCTGCGTACGATTCTGACGTGGTGTAGTCGGCGCTAAATGTGCCATACTGGATGCCTTCCTTGTCGGACGGAAAGGCAACCCATGTTGCTGAGCAACCATAAATGTCGGTGCTGCCCCACTTGTCCGCATGCAATGTGAACCCAACCTGGGTGATGTCAGTGGCATACACTGAAATCCAAGGATTGTCGCCAATGTCAAGCCTGCAAAGCCCAACAAAGACAGTCGGCGAATCGTCGTATCGCCAATCAAACGAGACAGATGCCGTGCCCTCCCCATCGAAGGAAACTACACCACACTGGAAATCCACGTCAGCAGTGGCCAACCACAACCACAACATGCCTCCGTTGATCCACATGTTACATAATTTGAATTTAGCAACTACTTAAAATACATATATTAAATTAAATAATTATTTTACCTACATACATGGTATTCTACTTTATCAGGGGAGTGGCAGGGAGGTGGAGGAGAGGGGGGAATGCCAGGGGGAATGCCAGGGGGTGGGCAGGGGGAGAAGGGGCAGGTGGTGGATGGGAGGTGGGGATGGTGGATGGTGGATGGTAGGAAGGGGGAGAAGGGGCAGGAAGGGGGAGAAGGGGCAGGAAGGGGGAGAAGGGGTAGGAGCCAGTCAGGGGGAGAAGGAAGGGAGGAGGGAGGAGGGGAAGGGGAAAGGAGGGAAAGGGAGGACCAACAAAATTACATATCGGTGTTCCCCTGGTGTCCACGGCCCTCTGCGTCCTCGCCCTCGTCCCCGTCGTCATTGTCGTTGTTGTCCCCATCCCGGTCCCCACCCTCGTTGTTGTCCCGGTCCCGGTCCTCATCCTCGTCCCAGTCCCCGTCATTGTTGTTGTCATTGCCATTGTCATTGCCATCCTCGTCCCCATCCTCCGTCTCCTTGTCGCCCACACCGTGTCTGCTTGTTGTGTTCGCGTTCATTTGGCGCGAGGGTGTGGCAAAAAACCTACAAATGTTTAAGTAGTCAGTAGAATGAAGATAAAAGATAAAGAACACTTACCTGGGGTGCTCTGGCATCCACACCCGTTGTCGCGTCGTTGTTGAAAATGACAAGTCTTGTTGAACTCGTGTGCGAGAATTTCAACCGGAATTTGCCGATCTCCCAAACGGGGTTGAGTTGCCATATAGGGAAGGGTGGCTGGATTTTCTTATTATTATTACATGTACTACAATACCTCAATGGCCAGGGCAAGACCATGAAGAGATGTAAGTATGATATACCTACCCCGAGGGGAGTTTGTGTATTTTATTTCATTTTATATGTGGAGATATTCACCATGCATTTTATGCCTCTGCCAAAATTGGACCCTTGAACAGCTAACTTTGCGAGTACACATCTGAAAAATCTAAAATTAATTCTAGGAGTGCTAAGTAAGGTATACATTGTGTTCCAGACAAGTGCCTGGTAGTTGGTGGTGCAGGGAATGTGTTGGGGCCAAAATGGAGTTGGATCTTTGTAGACAATCAAAAGTCTGTATAAACAGACATAATCATGAATGGATTGTGAGTGACAAGTTCATCATATTTTGGCCCCAACACATTCCCTGCACCACCAACTACCAGGCACTTGTCTGGAACACAATGTATACCTTACTTAGCACTCCTAGAATTAATTTTAGATTTTTCAGATGTGTACTCGCAAAGTTAGCTGTTCAAGGGTCCAATTTTGGCAGAGGCATAAAATGCATGGTGAATATCTCCACATATAAAATGAAATAAAATACACAAACTCCCCTCGGGGTAGGTATATCATACCTACATCTCTTCAGGGTCTTTCCCTGGCCATTGAGGTGTTGTAGTACATGTAATAATAATAAGAAAATCCAGCCACCCTTCCCTATATGGCAACTCGACCCCGTTTGGGACATCGGCAAATTCCGGTTGAAAGTCTCGTGCGCGTGTTCAACAAGACTTGTCATTTTCAACAACGACGCAACAACGGGTGTGGATACCAGAGCATTCCAGGTAAGTCTTCTGTTTATCCTTTTCATTTATTCTACTAACTAATTATTAAAAAAACAGTTTTAGTTTTTTTTGGCCGCACCCTCGCGCCAAACGAACATGAATGCAACAGCAACAACGCGGTGCGGGTGACAAGGAGACGGGGGATGCAGCCATGAACGGGGACAACCCAGGCCAACCACAACAGCAAGAATGAGGATGACGGGAGTGACAACGATGGCATAAACGAAGACATGAACAAGGATGAACGCGACGACGGTGAGAACAGGGAAGACGACGACACAGCGGGCGTGGGAACTACGACAACGGGAAGATGATAATGGGCAGGGCTGACGAGGAGGGCAGTGGGCACGGGCACGGTGGAGTGGGCAGGGGAGCCCACTCAGGGTGTCATGGGGTGAACATCATGGTATGATAAGCTGAGTCTCTACAAACAAGTGTACTCTACTATGTAATCCTACGAACCGTGGGATCCTATCACGTGACCTCCTACTACATCTACCCCCCTTGAAAAAAACAGTGGCGTCCTCGCCACTGAAGCCTGAAAACCAGAACCAAAACACAGAAAAACTCTCTAGACTCCAACTCAAAACTCCAACTCCATCGAGGTCTTATGAAATGCTGCCAACAGTGGTATGCCCCCCAGTGGACGCCACCACCAGCTCAAGATACCACCTGCTGACCAAATCGCCTGTGCTCAGAGTGTAACTCGCGAAAAAACGTAGAAGACTTCGTAGTGAGATGGTGTGGCCTAAGGTGGGGGTGCGAAGATGACGGCCGTGAAACGGATGACTCAGGAATAACATATGGATGCTTGGGGATGGACTTGTGAAGGCATGGAATGGTGGAGATGGGGATCGCAGTGCGTTGAATATGTGGGGACCTAGGGTGACGCGGCCGGTGTTGTGGGGTCTAAAATGGTGGTGTTGTCTCAATTTGGTGAACTCGGGGGAACGGGAAGCTCTGGGACGCTGAACGGGGTTGCGGGGAAGTCGAGGAAATATTTGGAATGAGGGGGAACTCGAAACAACGTGGCCAGGCGTTGGGGTGTCTAAAAGGTACGGGAACGGTGCTCTCGGGGTGACGATAGGGTGCTTGGTGCTTTGCGGCGTGGGACGAGGACTCGGGGAGTTGGGCGAGTGCGTTCGCGTGGGTGGGTGGTGAAAAACCGGGGGTCGACTGACGACGACGCGGCAGGTCCGTGGGGTGGCCGTAAAGGCCGGTGAGTGTTCATTTGGGACTGTACGAGCGAACGGGGGTGTTTGGTACATCGAACGAATGCCTTTGGGGTCAGTTGTGTAGGCTAGAGGGCTTGGTTATGCGAAAATGGGGGATGAGGGCGTGGTGACGTGGCAGTGGCCGTAAAGGCCGGCGAGCGTTCATTTGGGATGGCACGAGCAAATGGGGATGTCTGGTACTTCGAACAAGGGTTCGTGAGGTTGGTAGGGTGGACCAAAGGACTTGGGTATCTGAAAAGCGGGGGCAAGACGTTTCTTGACGTGGCGTACCACGGGGGCTACTTCTTGGGTGTTGTGGACTTTGTTGTTTTTTTTAAAAAAGGGTGTCATCGGCTCTGCAAAGGTGATGGACTATTAAACGACGGTACGGGGAGTCGAATGCATGCCTGTGGGGCTACGAGTGAGGAAGACGGGGCGGCTTGAGACGGTGATGCCGGCTGTGCGCGGATTGGCCGTTTTGTCTTGAAAAACGGTGGCTGCAGTGCTGTGCAAGACGCAAGTGCTTGTGGGGTATCCGATGAGAATGCAGGTGGTCGTGTAGCTGGCCATGGACGAAAAACGGGTGTTGGCTTGCAACTGGGTGGTGAGACCGCGTGAAGAAAACTGTAGTCGCGAGAAAACTAGTAGAAAAGCTCAAGAAAGCTCAAAAAAGCTGGAGAATGGTGAGAAAACAAAGGTGAGATGAATCACACTCTCATCACCAGGTGGAGTGGGCAGGGGAGCCCACTCAGGGTGTCATGGGGTGAACATCATGGTATGATAAGCTGAGTCTCTACAAACAAGTGTACTCTACTATGTAATCCTACGAACCGTGGGATCCTATCACGTGACCTCCTACTACATCTACCCCCCTTGAAAAAAACAGTGGCGTCCTCGCCACTGAAGCCTGAAAACCAGAACCAAAACACAGAAAAACTCTCTAGACTCCAACTCAAAACTCCAACTCCATCGAGGTCTTATGAAATGCTGCCAACAGTGGTATGCCCCCCAGTGGACGCCACCACCAGCTCAAGATACCACCTGCTGACCAAATCGCCTGTGCTCAGAGTGTAACTCGCGAAAAAACGTAGAAGACTTCGTAGTGAGATGGTGTGGCCTAAGGTGGGGGTGCGAAGATGACGGCCGTGAAACGGATGACTCAGGAATAACATATGGATGCTTGGGGATGGACTTGTGAAGGCATGGAATGGTGGAGATGGGGATCGCAGTGCGTTGAATATGTGGGGACCTAGGGTGACGCGGCCGGTGTTGTGGGGTCTAAAATGGTGGTGTTGTCTCAATTTGGTGAACTCGGGGGAACGGGAAGCTCTGGGACGCTGAACGGGGTTGCGGGGAAGTCGAGGAAATATTTGGAATGAGGGGGAACTCGAAACAACGTGGCCAGGCGTTGGGGTGTCTAAAAGGTACGGGAACGGTGCTCTCGGGGTGACGATAGGGTGCTTGGTGCTTTGCGGTGTGGGACGAGGACTCGGGGAGTTGGGCGAGTGCGTTCGCGTGGGTGGGTGGTGAAAAACCGGGGGTCGACTGACGACGACGCGGCAGGTCCGTGGGGTGGCCGTAAAGGCCGGTGAGTGTTCATTTGGGACTGTACGAGCGAACGGGGGTGTTTGGTACATCGAACGAATGCCTTTGGGGTCAGTTGTGTAGGCTAGAGGGCTTGGTTATGCGAAAATGGGGGATGAGGGCGTGGTGACGTGGCAGTGGCCGTAAAGGCCGGCGAGCGTTCATTTGGGATGGCACGAGCAAATGGGGATGTCTGGTACTTCGAACAAGGGTTCGTGAGGTTGGTAGGGTGGACCAAAGGACTTGGGTATCTGAAAAGCGGGGGCAAGACGTTTCTTGACGTGGCGTACCACGGGGGCTACTTCTTGGGTGTTGTGGACTTTGTTGTTTTTTTTAAAAAAGGGTGTCATCGGCTCTGCAAAGGTGATGGACTATTAAACGACGGTACGGGGAGTCGAATGCATGCCTGTGGGGCTACGAGTGAGGAAGACGGGGCGGCTTGAGACGGTGATGCCGGCTGTGCGCGGATTGGCCGTTTTGTCTTGAAAAACGGTGGCTGCAGTGCTGTGCAAGACGCAAGTGCTTGTGGGGTATCCGATGAGAATGCAGGTGGTCGTGTAGCTGGCCATGGACGAAAAACGGGTGTTGGCTTGCAACTGGGTGGTGAGACCGCGTGAAGAAAACTGTAGTCGCGAGAAAACTAGTAGAAAAGCTCAAGAAAGCTCAAAAAAGCTGGAGAATGGTGAGAAAACAAAGGTGAGATGAATCACACTCTCATCACCAGGTGGAGTGGGCAGGGGAGCCCACTCAGGGTGTCATGGGGTGAACATCATGGTATGATAAGCTGAGTCTCTACAAACAAGTGTACTCTACTATGTAATCCTACGAACCGTGGGATCCTATCACGTGACCTCCTACTACATCTACCCCCCTTGAAAAAAACAGTGGCGTCCTCGCCACTGAAGCCTGAAAACCAGAACCAAAACACAGAAAAACTCTCTAGACTCCAACTCAAAACTCCAACTCCATCGAGGTCTTATGAAATGCTGCCAACAGTGGTATGCCCCCCAGTGGACGCCACCACCAGCTCAAGATACCACCTGCTGACCAAATCGCCTGTGCTCAGAGTGTAACTCGCGAAAAAACGTAGAAGACTTCGTAGTGAGATGGTGTGGCCTAAGGTGGGGGTGCGAAGATGACGGCCGTGAAACGGATGACTCAGGAATAACATATGGATGCTTGGGGATGGACTTGTGAAGGCATGGAATGGTGGAGATGGGGATCGCAGTGCGTTGAATATGTGGGGACCTAGGGTGACGCGGCCGGTGTTGTGGGGTCTAAAATGGTGGTGTTGTCTCAATTTGGTGAACTCGGGGGAACGGGAAGCTCTGGGACGCTGAACGGGGTTGCGGGGAAGTCGAGGAAATATTTGGAATGAGGGGGAACTCGAAACAACGTGGCCAGGCGTTGGGGTGTCTAAAAGGTACGGGAACGGTGCTCTCGGGGTGACGATAGGGTGCTTGGTGCTTTGCGGCGTGGGACGAGGACTCGGGGAGTTGGGCGAGTGCGTTCGCGTGGGTGGGTGGTGAAAAACCGGGGGTCGACTGACGACGACGCGGCAGGTCCGTGGGGTGGCCGTAAAGGCCGGTGAGTGTTCATTTGGGACTGTACGAGCGAACGGGGGTGTTTGGTACATCGAACGAATGCCTTTGGGGTCAGTTGTGTAGGCTAGAGGGCTTGGTTATGCGAAAATGGGGGATGAGGGCGTGGTGACGTGGCAGTGGCCGTAAAGGCCGGCGAGCGTTCATTTGGGATGGCACGAGCAAATGGGGATGTCTGGTACTTCGAACAAGGGTTCGTGAGGTTGGTAGGGTGGACCAAAGGACTTGGGTATCTGAAAAGCGGGGGCAAGACGTTTCTTGACGTGGCGTACCACGGGGGCTACTTCTTGGGTGTTGTGGACTTTGTTGTTTTTTTTAAAAAAGGGTGTCATCGGCTCTGCAAAGGTGATGGACTATTAAACGACGGTACGGGGAGTCGAATGCATGCCTGTGGGGCTACGAGTGAGGAAGACGGGGCGGCTTGAGACGGTGATGCCGGCTGTGCGCGGATTGGCCGTTTTGTCTTGAAAAACGGTGGCTGCAGTGCTGTGCAAGACGCAAGTGCTTGTGGGGTATCCGATGAGAATGCAGGTGGTCGTGTAGCTGGCCATGGACGAAAAACGGGTGTTGGCTTGCAACTGGGTGGTGAGACCGCGTGAAGAAAACTGTAGTCGCGAGAAAACTAGTAGAAAAGCTCAAGAAAGCTCAAAAAAGCTGGAGAATGGTGAGAAAACAAAGGTGAGATGAATCACACTCTCATCACCAGGTGGAGTGGGCAGGGGAGCCCACTCAGGGTGTCATGGGGTGAACATCATGGTATGATAAGCTGAGTCTCTACAAACAAGTGTACTCTACTATGTAATCCTACGAACCGTGGGATCCTATCACGTGACCTCCTACTACAACGGGCACAGGAACAACGGACGATGGAAACAAGGACAACAGGGACAGGGGAACGGGACGATGAGGACATGGAGCCAAGGACGACGGCAACAGGGACAACGAGGACAGAAACGGCGAGGACGGGACGGCAAACGGGATGGCAATGACAACACGAACGGGAACAGGGCCACGCGGTAACAACAAGGACGACAAGGACAAGGACAAGGATGGGGACGACAAGAACAAGGACAGGGACGACAAGGACGGGGAGGGGGATGGGGACAACAATGACAATGATGGGGACGAGGACGATGGGGACGAGGATGAAGACTAGGACCGGGACCGGGATGACAATGAGGATGGGGACGGGGATGACAATGACAACGACAACGACAACTGGGATGACGGCGGGGATGGGGACGGGGACGGGGACGACGATGGGGATGGGGACAATGAGGGTGACGAGCACAGGGATGAGGGTGAGGACGCGGAGGGGCGTGGACACCTAGTGTTTCAAGGTCCAGTCCATAGGACCGGAAAAAAACCAGGACCCAACCGGACTGAACCAAAAAAGACCGGACCACCGGTTGCGGTTGCGCCCGATGTGGGAGGCTGCCGGTTGCGGTTGCCTGATTTGGCTCACCCTTATACAACCGAGTTGCAACTGGCTGCAACCGGTTACAACCGGACTTTCCGATTCACCTCGTAGATAGGGAAATTGTATATTTTTTGTGTATGTAGATAATAAAACTAAGGGACAAATTATGTATTATAATAGTGGGCATGGCACTTTGCCCTGCCCTGCCCAATTCTTGTTGGCACCAATGATGTGGCTTTCACTCTCGCGAGGTAGATGGGGGGGCCTCATGTGAGGCCATGGCCCTTAACCTGCTGGTTTCCATGACTTGGGGTGCCACATACCTCGCGCGGGCCAGACGCGCATCAATTGACGCGGTTGTCACCCTCGCGAGGTAGATGGGGGGCCATCCTCGCTGCCATCCTCGTTGGATGTGGGGCCATCCTTGATTGGGCTGTTGGTGTCCAATGGAGCTGGCCGTTGGGGGGACTGGCGGTGCTTGTCCAGCGGGGCCATCCTGTTGGCCCTTTTCGCGTCCTTCATTATTACCATGCCAAATTCCTCACAAACGACGTCTGCGTGTCTGTTGACGCATCAGCCCGCTTTTGCGAGGTGTGTGGTTAGCAAGATGTCGATGGGACAAAGGTGGCATACGTACCTGGGCCGGTAGGTGGGCGCACCACCCTCCCAGCCTTCAACTTCCCTGTCATTGTCATTGTCATTGTCTTCTTGTGACGTGGGTGTTGGTAGTGGTCATGGTCTTGTCATCATGTGCCTTTCTGTGGTCCGATCTGTGGTTCCTGTGGGAGATGGTGGTGGGTTGTATTATTCATTGTCATTGTCGCAGGTGCTGTACTTGTTCTTGCAGAATCTTGTTGTTGTGTCACGGTTGTGATGGCTGTGTGAATTGTCGTCGTCGTTGTGCTGACCGATGTCGCAGTGAATATCTACATTAGAAAGGTAAAATGTTAGTGAAATATACACAGTACAACGAAAAACAGAAGACTTACCTTGAGCAGAAGGGTTCGCAATCACGAACCGTTCTGCTTGACGTTGTGGTCGGAGACTCGGAGTTGAGGTAGTGTCACTTATGTGATGAGAAGTCACACTTACAATTACAATTCAATATTCTAAGCTTTGAATAGTATAAACCGGTCCAGACCTGGTGCAAAACCAGTCTGGACTGGTTATTAACTGGTTCAGGTTAAAACCAGTTTAAACTGGTTAATGGACCGAAAAAAACCGATGGCAACCGGTTTCTGGCAGTCCAGTCCAGTTTTTTTCATTTTTGCAATGTTAGGCAACCGGTCCAGTCCTGGTTAACTTCCAAAAAAGGCAAAAAACTGGACCTAACTGGACTTTAAAACACTATGGACACCAGGGGAACACTGGTATGTAATTGTGTTGGTCCCTTCCTTTCCCTCTTTCCCCTTCCCCTCCTCCCCCCTCCTTTCCCTTCTCCCCCTGACTGGCTCCTATCCGTTCTCCCCCTTCCTAATCTGCCCCTTCTCCTCCTGCCTACCATCCACCATCCCCACCTCCCATCCACCTCCTGCCCCTTCTCCCCCTGCCCACCCCCTGCCATTGCCCCTGCCATTGCCCCCTCTCCTGTCCTCTCCTCCACCTCCACCTCCCTGCCTCTCCCCTGATGAAGTAGAATACCATGTATTTAGGTAAAATAATTATTTAATTTGCTATATCCATTTAAGTAGTTGCATGTCCCAGGTCTCTACTGGGCTGTCCCAGGGCTGTCCCAGGGACGTCCCAGGACTCTAATGGGCTGTCCCAGGTCTGTATGGGGATGTCCCAGGGATGTCCCAGGTCTCTACTGGGCTGTCCCAGGGACGTCCCTGGGATGTCCCAGGTCTCTAATGGGCTGTCCCAGGTCTATATGGGGATGTCCCAGGGACGTCCCAGGTCTCTAATGGGCTGTCCCAGGGATGTCACTGGGACATCCCAGGATTGTAATAGGATGTTCCAGGACTCTGATGGGATGTCCCAGGACTGTAATTGGATGCCCCAGGTCTCTGATGGGATGTCCCACTGCTGTTCATGGGATGCCTCAAGTCTATATTGGAATATCCCAGGTCTGTTTATGGGATGTCCCACTTCAGTTCATAGGATATCCCTGCATGGTACCAGAGCCAGCAAACATGTATACAAAGAATCTTCTACTATCATGCTTATAATAACTCAGTGTCAGACATGGGCTATTCTACTGTCCTTTCACAAGATATCTCTACACTCTCCCAGTTCATTCTCTTGAATCTCAGAACATTCTGGAGACAAATCAACATGTTGCATTTTGATTGGCTAACATCTAATATTTAGTTTGAATAGTAGATCATACAGTCAGTTCCATGAGCAGAATGTTCTTTAAGCAGCTTCTCAATATTATGTCAAAGAATATTAATTGTTCTCTTCTAGTTCAATTCCTTTTCCTTGTCCATCATAATTAAATATGCTATGTCATAAAGACTGAGTAGCTATATGATTGCAACTTTGACAACCAACATCATCCACCTGAATTGGCTGTGGTCAACCGGAGTCTACAAGTCACATGCATGTAGCTATACAGCTATCATATGTTGTATATGATGGCTACTAACATTCCATTGACTAATAACCACACTATCATTGTGGCCACAGCAAAAAAAATATTTCAAAAAAATTAGTTTGGGACATCCCAAATGACCCCCTGGCACCAGGGATGTCCCATGTCCCTGGGACAAGCCCACATCATTGTCCCATTGTCCCAATGCTTTGGACCAGGGACAGCCCAGGGACAGCCCAGGGACATAGATATTAGCCCTGGGCCAGACCTGTTATTTCTCAACATGTAGAAGTAACATACGACCCATTCAGTTACATCTACAAGTTTAGGAAATCGGGTGGCCTGAAGTGTATGCTCACCCAATTATCAAACAAAAAAATGGTCATCTGTGGCGGTCATTAGAATGATATAATACTTAGGAAGTCCCTGATGATATTAACCACTTGTTTCTTGATGAAGAACTGGGGATTTTTTTTTACAAATGGACACAATAACTAACCAAAGCCAAGGTATCAGACCTGCAAGGTAGGTAATGTTGACTAAACTAGCATTGCAAAGTATATCCGTCCAGACTCTAAGTGACTCATCTTATATACAAGAATCAAACCAAGTGTTATTCCAGGCAGCGTTATGAGACTACTAGTGTTGCCGTAGTTCGGTTCCGAACCTAGCCGAACCCGGTTCAAACCCCGAACCGAACCCTAGGTTCAGTCTAAGTTCAGCCAAGTGCTGAACCGGACCGCGGGTTCAGTTCCGGGTTTCAAGGCCTGCCGGATTTCCTGAACGGCTCCAAACCGTGTCCAAACCACGAACGCGGATATTTTTAAGGTATTTATTTCATTTGTTTTTCGTATTTCTTTTACTTACTTTTTCATGGTAAACAGTATCATGTGACCATTACACGTAGGTTTTCTTCATCAACACTGCAACAACGCAAGGCCAATGAACGCGACACATTGTCGCGTTCATGAACACAGGTAAGTCTCATAAAATTTCTTAACTTTACTAATATTATCTGCCACAGGCAACTTGACCACGACGCACACGACCCAGCACAACATGGATCCCAGCGCCAACGCAATGCCAACGGACGCGGGACGGCCGCAACACCACCACCACCACCACCACCACCAGCGGTGGCAACGGCAACGGCATCAACAACGACGGCAATGGCCATCAGCAGCGCCGGCAGCAGCAGAAGCGCCTGCAACAGCAGCAGCAACACCGGCAACAGCAGCAACACCGGCAACAGCAGCAACGCTGGCAGCAGCAGCCGTGGCAGCAACACCACCGCGACCATACCACCACCCGAAGAGGACAACAGCAGCAGTGCCGGCAGCAGCAGCTGCTGCTGCTGCTGCACCAAGCCATCCAATGCCAACGGACACGGGACAGCCGCAACACCACCACCACCAGCGGCGGCATGGCAACGATGACGGCGACGGCCAGCAGCAGCAGCAGCAGCCGTTGCAGCAACACCACCACAACCATACCACCGCCCCGATGAGGACAACGGTTGGCAGCAGCAGCACCGGCAATGCCACGCAGGGACCACAGGACAAGACCCCATCCCTCCACATCCCTTGGGGACACCGGAGGGCTCCCCCGCACCCATCTACCTCGTGAAGTGCAGCGCCGTATCTATTGATACGTGCCTGCCATTCGCGAGGAGAACGGACGGGGTGAGCCCACCTCGGTCTGGGTTTCAGACCACGTCTGAACCCAGACCGAACGCGAAGAGACGGTTCGACACCGTCTGGGTCCAGGTTTGGCCATGCGCCAAACCGGACCCAAAGTTCAGTTCGCGGTTCCGCCAAAAAGGGTCGGAACCGGACCGAACTGAACTTCGGCAACACTAGAGACTACATTCACAATGTTCGAAATATTGCTATCATACACTGAATGAAAAGAGAGCCATAAAACCATGGTGTAACTTGGGACCATGTAGTGTATGTAGCTTTCTTCTTGGTCATCAGAATTGTGAATGAAAATGGTCATTGGATTGCCGAAAATGAGAAGGAATAGAGAAAGTCATTTCTACTACACTGTCCGAGGGCAGGGCCATGACCCTCTGGCCCTAGGGTTGACCCTGGCCTGGCCCCAAAGGGCCAGGGCCGGGCCAGAGATTTGCTGGCCCTGGCCCTACTAAGCACTAACCCTAGGGTTAGGGAGTAAGCTGAGTTTGGATCATCGACCTGTATCTTAGGAGGAATTTGAGTTCGAGGCGCTAATGCTTGCCGGTTAGTGGCTTGAAGTGCACAAGACCTTGAGGCCCAGTTCTCACATCGCTATCGCTATCAGAAGATTTCAGCGACTTCTCTCCAACGCCGACGCTTGCATGCGTGAGGCAGCGCCGCTTGAATCCGAATATGCATCGAGCCAAGTCTCATCGATGATAGACGGGAGGAGAACTGATGGCCACCGATTCAACACGAGAAAAGATTCAATTTATACAGAAAGTACATGAACCGTACAGGACAGACATACGTAAATGCCATCAACAATAGAGGGAGGCGATCCACACTCAGACAGGCGTTGGGGTTGACCCCTTCGTCATATGTGATGCCGTTTCGGCCACCGTCTTCTCTGAGCGCCTGTAGTTGACTAATAATACCCTTGCGTTATGCGTAAATCCGGGGATTGGAATGATGAAACGTACGAATTCGGGAGAAGAGAGGTTCTCGGGGTTTGTCGAAACCTCCCGCTCCAAGACTCCCAACAGTTAGAACTGCCTAATCCGGGCTATGAGCAAATATATTCTGGATAGTGCACATTAAACACATACACAGATTGCCAATATGCAGACACAAGGCATAATGCCAACATAGTCTTGACAAAAAGAGTCAGTCAATAGTTTGCGTGCTTATAGCTCAGCAAGCTCACCCATTATGGTACCTGAAGCGGGTACCATCGGTGAGCAAGTAAATTTAAGATTAAGTGGTGAAGCATTCGTACCAACTCCCGGTGCACCAGGAAATGTGGTGCGAAGTGCGGCAACGGTAAAGAGTGTTCCGATAGGAATGCCGAGAAATGCTGATTCCGTGGTCCGCCCAAATCCGACATTCATCACAGTGCAGAAAACGAAGATCAGTGAAATAATCCCTAGCAAGTAAAGCATCCTCAGATACAAGATTACAGATAGCAAAGAAGAACGAACAAACTGCTAAGACTATTATGGTGGTGTACACTTTGACCAACGGTCCCCGCTTGATGCTGATGTTCTGAAATAGCAACTCGGGAGGGACGGGGGGCTCGCCGGGACCAGGGTTGGGATTGGCTGCAACATTGAACCCACTGATAACCCACCTTGCTCAGTGCATGTCCGATTAGAGAAAAAGAGACGTACACTGCTGCCCCGTTTGCAATAGCCAGCTCCACACCAACGGTTTCATTAGAATTCGACACTCGGGCCTCAATAACGATTTCAGATATGTATCTGGCACGGACACACGGTGAGAGATGAAGGTAGACACTGAGTGACCACTGACCCGTCCCAGGGGTAAAACATAAGTGAGCGAGTCGGTGTCACTGTTATGGACGTCATGAAGCTGGCGGCATTCGCGTGCACATTGTTTGCATTAAGCGGGTTCCAGATGAAGATCGGTTTGGTCTGTATATCGTTTGTTTGGGTCACGCCGGATCCATCACTGCTAGCTACCAGATTCCTTGATGTGTGTGAGGACACGCCGAAGTTTAAAGATACGGCAGCCAAACTCACGTATCAAAGAAAATGTCCACCTTTGAACACCCTGCTGCCGAAACATTGGCTACAGTACTAGCAGGACAAGACGTATCGTCCACGATGAACCATTGCAAGACCATGACGGCCAAAAGGGGGTCCATCGATATCAGATGCGTGTTCAAGATAATCTACACGGAAATATATGATTTTTCAGTGGATCCTTGCAGAAGAAGGACGCTCACGTTTCTGCCAACGTATTGCTCTCTTGTGCGGATAACCTTGAACTCATCGAGAATTCCAAAGTAACCTGACAAAACACCTGCAAAGCTGAGCAAAGCGACGATGATAGCGCAAGTGAAGACATGATGCCAAGGTGTCGCGCGTCCTGAGGATTCCTTCTGAAGAGCCATCGAAATTCAACTTGGTCGTAGGAAAGGCATTTATACCAAGGTGTCGGCCCCAAACTAGGCCCGAGGTAAGACGGCAGGACCCTAGGCCAATCCCGCAGAGATCGCAATGGCCTGAAGGGAAGACCAGTCCAGCCTTGAATCCTAAGTTAGCTCTAAGCGCCGTTCCAGCGCTCCGGAAAACCAGAGCTGAATCTCGCTCGAGCCCAGGCTTTCACCCTTGTGATTGGTTTCCAGTGACAATTTTCTTGGATTCTGGCGTTGGGTGAGCTATTTTCCTGAAGTTCAGGTAATGAACATGAAGACTTCACGAGAGAGCCCTTGTTAGCGCATGTCAGCCAAAAAGACGGCAGCCTGGATGATAGCGGCGAGACCAACACACATCAGCGTCAGGCAAGAGTCCACGGCATAACCCGCAGATCTAGAGCTTTGCGGTTTCGCTGCCAATCCACTTGAAGGCGTCAACGGTCAAGAAAGCTCCTCGATGAGACTAGGCTCGATGCATATTCCGAGTCAAGCGGCGCTGCCTCACGCATGCAAACGTCGAGAAGTCGCTGAAATCTTCTGATAGCGATAGCGATGTGAGAACTGGGCCTCAACTTCAAGCCACTAACCGGCTAGCCGGCTAGCATTAGCGCCTCAAACTCAGCAACTTTGAAATTTTGTTCTTCAGACTGCGCCACGGCTGCGAAATCTACGCTATCAAATGTGGGCAAGGGCATAACGGGTGAGTGGTATGCATATGCCGACCTACCAGTGAAACCGCTTTTCACCCTGCATTCTTATAATCAACAGCATTGATCAAGAAAATGGTCGGATGATCGATGAACGATGATCACTGGCATTCGCGTCCTTGAAATGTTCCATCAGAAGAGCAGTGGACCACACGGTTAGTCCTACTGTAACGCTCGAGTTCTAAGAATACTTTTCACTAGTCTCAGGCCGGATATGCTTGGGCGTCCACGTCAACTGGAATGTGTTCGCACAACCTGATTCGTTCAGTAGGAACAAAAAAGACATACATATACAGTTAACCATTACCAAGCATACGGGATGAAACCGAAGCCCGGTGTTGTCCCATTGGTCAAGATACGTTGGACTATCATCCAAGACCCAAGGAACTGCACACGCCGCACAGCATACGCCGCCCAACGTTAATGTTGTATGATTGTGTATAAAAGGGCACCTTATCGTACACCGTTTCTTTCCTCATAACCACCAACTCATCAATAGCTGGACAGGAAATCTCTGTTCGCTTGCATTTGCACCACAGAACTCATTTGAAATACTTGTGAGTAGAAATTACTTTCTCTGTTCCTTCTCATTTTCGGAGACACAATGATGGGCTCGTCGTTGTCGTTCGCAATTCTGATGACCGAGAAGCGAGCTACATACACTACATGGTCCCGAGCTACACCATGGAGGCCATTTCATCGCCATCTCTGCGAACATGAACGGGACACTGACGTTCAAGCCATCTTCAGATCTCAGCCCAAACTACCACCCAATTTTTTTTGTCAATGTCGGGCTACGCTCAAATCAAGCTTGGAGGATCCAATGACTATCCTTCTCATCAAGACCATAACTTAAGTTCGACGGCTGGAAAATAAACCAGCTGGGAAATAACACGGCTAGGAACAAAGGAAAAATATATCAAACAGGGATGGTTTTATGGTTTCTTTTCGTTCGGTGTACGATAGCAATGTTTTGAAAGTTGTAGTCTCGTAACGCTGCCTGGAATAAGACTTGGTTGAATTTTGTACATTCCCCGCGAATGTTTTCAAACTAGTTTTACATGTAGTCTATTCGCTCGCTGAGCGATTAGTATCATACAAGCTCAACACCATTATTCCGGTTTATTCTACCGATATCAACATTGCCTCGGAATGTTACGTCTTGGTAGTCAATTGCCGTCAATACGTGAACGCCATTTCTTTGTAAGAAATCCTCATCACCGCCAGGTTGTGACGCGACTTTAATCTTGGAGTAGATATTTCTTTGACAGTGTCGAGGAATATCTGTGTGCAATCCAGAACACTCCTCGTGGCCGAACATTGCATGGTAGGGCCATAAAAGGTCAAATTCTTCAAAGGCCTTGGCTGCCACGAGTTCGACGGCTTGTTTGTTTGGAAACAACTAGTGATATTCGGGAAGGGTCAAAGTATCTCCCACCGGTCAGGTTCAAGGGTAAATTGATTAATCTGCGGATTTCGTGGCCTTGTGTCCCACCTGCAAAATAAATGAGAGGAATTCACCCAACAAAACGAGACGTACAACGGTCATCCATGGCCATAATCGAAAAGATGCTCAATGGATTGCAAGTAACTGTTGCTGTAGCCCCAACTCGACAGTTCGTATGTTGGTCAAAGACGAAGGCTATAAAGGGTCAATGCTTCGAGCTCGTATCGAAGTCGCAGAGACGACGCTACACTCAAATGAGGTTTGTTCATGCCAGGCAATGAAACTCACCGTTATTAGGGGCAGGGGTAAAACAAGGCATTTATTTCCGAGTCTCCGTCATGAAAACGACGAGTAGCAGGTCTGCTGTGGCCTGCGATCGTAATTTTTTGGCTTGTTCGGCATCGTGCAAAAAAAGGGTCATCCAACTTGAAGTAAAAGCATGAATGCACTGTGTAGGTATCTGCCAGTATATTCCGAAACATAGATTGCTAGTTCGCTCCATGTAGACTTGCCCGCGTCTGAATGACCGGAAACCACCGACACGCTCCAACTTCGAATTCTCAGAGGAATCCATCATTGACGGCGATCTCAGTCAGTCACTATCCTATCTTGGCTGAGCCAGATGACCAAAACAAGGCACACAGCTGCCGGGCGCTTGCACGGTGCACCAAGACGAAGGAAAAATCGAATATGACTGCCTTCCACCGGAACCAAAATGATATTGTTACCTCACGCGTCTCCTGTTGCGGATTTTTCAAACAAGAGTTCCAACACACCTGCTTGCCCTACCGTCGACGGGCAGCTTTCATGGGCGACTCATGTCGGGCGTCTGTGGCGCATTGTTCAAATTAAACTTAATGAACAAACGATGACTACATTTAGGTTAGGTGAAGCGGCGACAATCCAAAGTCACCTTTTCAAAACCCCACCCACATGGTGACTGTCGAAAGTCTGGACTGGCATCGCTGGGAACGTCCATCTCCAGAGGCCTTTCGTCAATATGCCAAGGAAGGATCGCTCAAGCCACAGGGTGGCAACAGAAACATTGAGCTGGACTTTAGCCTGATTGATATATCTGGATTAGACGAGAAGTCACATTGCGTTGAAGTCAATTTCTGGATCGAGCTGCGGTAAAAATTCCAACCATATGTGACAAGAATCGCTCAAAAGATTGCCGTTGTTTTTACAGGTGGGAGCCGGCTGTCGCGGCGTTTATTTCGCAACAGGAGAGAAATGTGGGGCACAATATTTTTGTCAAGCCACCAATTTCTGGCGTTTGATGCTATGGCGATTGCAGGGTGAACCCGACAAGGCAGACGTTTTCCCCATCGGCCAGGGGCGTCTTGCTAGGTTGTGCGTAGAATATGCCGCCGATATGTGGGAGTACCATGTCGATGTTCTTGGGGCGATGACGTTGGCTCCGCAAAGTCATCCTCACTTATATGCCAAAATACGAGACTATGAAGGAGTATGGAAACCCTTCATACACGTTCGGGAGCGATGGTCTGGCACCGTTCAACACCATTCACAAGTGCAAAGATTCCCTTTCGATAGTCAGATGATTACTCTCATCTTCAAATCCAAAAATCATGCCAAGAGTGGTAACATTGGCATCCTTCTTCTTCCATTAAGTGACCTCATACAACTCTTAGAGTTTTCATTCCGGCCCTTGGACGAAAATCGCAAGAAAGAAATCGAGAGAGGTGCTCGGTGCACACTGAAGGGAATGAGTGACTGGTCTTTCATTGGCAAGTTATATTGAAATCTGAAACCCCATACCAATTCTTGAACGACTTGAATGAAGGCTGTCAATTTGACTGTGTCGGGAAAACTCATGATCAAGAATTTCACGGGGAAAGAGACGAAGTGAGTCTTGTGTGTCATCAGCTCAGGCAGAGCTATCGACTGATCTCATTATCCACGCTTATCAGCTGATTATCTCTTTCATCTTTCGCCGCCGGTGGTGGTACTGGGTTTCCAAGTACGCCTTTGTGATGGATCTCATTGTGGCCACAAGTTGGGCACCTTTCTTCCTTCACCCGACGGAGACCTCAGATCTACTCTCGTCATTGTCAATTGGCGTGACCGTACTGTTAGCATTGGTACGGAAGTTCTGTGCTTTGCCCTGAGTCATCCCCACATAACAGCTTTCGTTATCAGGCTGCATACTCTGTTTCCCTGAACAGTGAGCTTCCAAAAACATACTTCAATACGTTATTGGATCGCCATAGCACTGTATGCTTCATGTCAGTAATCATTCCCTGTCGTGGTCGCCGTACACCTGATATGCCGCTTTATGTAGTATTATCTTCCTTACTATTGCAGCACTGGCCGACACACCACCGAAATTGTGGGCGAGGCTGGCGAAATGGCAACCTCACTCTCCTGTTGCCAAGTTGTCCATTTTATTTGGTCTATGGCACCTTGCTGTCGTGCTTTTCCTAGCCGTCCCGTGGAATCGAATGGCTTTCACCCCTGGGGCGGTCATGTTCTCGTCACGCTCGTCAAAGAAGAATCGGAAGATAGCAGCGCAAACTCCTAGCTCCTGAATGGTTTTTTCTAAATCATACCATGCCCCGGCCTTTCAAGCTTTTACCAAGTATAATAATAATAGGGCCTAAATGGTGTTCTGTGAATGCCGGCAAGTCAAAATGTACAGCTATGTGTGGTGGATATACGACCTATCAATACAGTACATACAGAACCCTGTCCTCAACCGCACCATTCTCGAGCACTCTGAAACAACTTGAACCAGGGACCCCTACCCTGCCAGGACTCTGCAAACGATGACGGGTACCAGCTGTTACCTTCCAAGGTGACGACTCGTTCCGGATGTGGCATAATGGCGAGAACGCGTCCGTCGGGTGTGTGAACGCCCGTTATACCAGCAGGACTGCCGTTGGGATTCAACGGATATACATCCGTGGGAGCACCCCGTGAGTCAACGTAGCGCACGGCCACAAGGCCCTTCGACTCCAACGACCGTTGGTGATCACCATTCGTAAAAGAGGCCCTTCCCTCGCCGTGGGCCACCGCAACAGGAAGCTTCGAGCCGGCCATATCGCGTAAAAACACAGAAGAACGAGCGACATCGCTATTGACAATCTCTACCATTGACACACGAGCTTCGAACCGTTCACTGCGATTTGGTTTGAAGCTTGGCCAATCCTGCGCTCCCGGTATGATCTCCTTTAGGTGGCTCAAGAATTGGCAACCGTTGCACACGGCAAGGGTGAAAGTCCTGTCATTCTCGAAAAATTCGACGAACACCTTTCTTGCGGTCTCGTTAAGGAGAACAGAGTGTGCCCAGCCTTTCCCAGCACCAAGGACATCCCCGTACGAGAACCCTCCGCAAGCAACAAGTCCCTGGAACTCGCTGAGATTCGTCTCGCCACGCAGGATATCGGACATGTGCACGTCAACTGCATCAAATCCCGCAGCGGTGAATGCCCACGCCATTTCTACATGCCCATTGACGCCTTGCTCCCGAAAAATCGCTACTTTTGGTCGGTGGGATATGTTGCGGGAAGGCTGGTCTTCAAAGGTAAGATCATAGAATATGCCCATGTATGATGGGTCACTGATGAGGTTGAATTCCTCCTCGGCAGCGATGGCATTGTCACGGAGTGATTGCATCCTATAAGAAGTCTCAGCCCAGGCTTGTTGCAATTCGTGTCGGGTGCTGCTGAATATAGGTTTGTGGTCATGGATGATAACGAAGGCGTCGTTATGGGATTCGTTAATCCTGCCGACAACATGTATCGCTGACGCTGGGAAACCATCATTGACAAACGCGGAGATGAGCTGGTCGACTTGTGATCCGCGCACTTGCATAATGGCTCCGAGTTCTTCATTAAACAACGTCGATATCGGATCCTGTGGAGGACTAAAGGCGTCGAGGGATATCTCAGCACCCACACGTCCAGCAAAGCACATCTCCACCAAGGTCGTAACCAGCCCACCATCAGACCTGTCATGGTAAGCCAGGACCAGTGTAGGGTGATTCCTCCGAACATTCTGACATGCATTGAAGAAGGATTTACAAAGTGCTGGATCCTCTACATCGGGACATTCGGATGAGATCTCTTTGAATACCTGTGCGAGAGCTGAGCCGCCGAGCCGTTCTTTTCCGCCTGCAAGATCGAAGAATACAAGAACAGTGGCTTCCCCAACATCGTTACGTAGCTGAGGCGTCCACGTCGCGCTGACGTCTTCTACCGCAGCAAATGCCGTCGCAATAAGCGACAACGGTGAACTGACTTCACGTTGCTCGCCTCCTTCTCTCCACTTCATTGACATTGACATTGAGTCCTTACCAACCGGAATACCAACTCCCAAGGCAGGGCATAACTCCATACCAATGGCTCTAACGGCTTCATACAATCCGACCCCTTCTCCTTCTTTTGAAGCCGCACACATCCAGTTCGCGCTGAGCTTTACTCTGGAGATATTTCCTACGTAAGCTGCCACGAGATTCGTGAGAGCTTCGACAACAGACATGCGTGCAGACGCAGCAGGATTCAGGAGGGCGACTGGCGTTCGTTCACCCATAGCCATTGCTTCTCCGTGTTGCAAGTCGAATCCATAGGACGAACGGGTGACTGCAACATCTGCAACAGGAACTTGCCATGGGCCCACCATCTGATCTCGCGTGACAAGTCCTGTGACGGATCTATCACCGATGGTAATGAGGAATGATTTAGAACCGACTGTCGGTAAACGCAAGACGCGATGTACTGCAAGAGAGAGACGATCAGACAGGGTGTGGACTGAGGGTAGATAGCTCGACAGCGATGCGTCGAAGAGATTGTGAGAAAGTCTGCGAGTGGTATCCTTGCGGAACATTTGCGGAGGCTTCCCAAAGAGTGTCGACATCTGCAAGCGAATGACGTCTTGAGATAACAGACTATCAGTAACGATCAACTCTTCTGTTTGGGTCGCAACGCCCACGATGGAGAAAGGACACCTTTCCCTCTTGGAAATCCGTTGGAAATCCTCCTCCTTGTCCGGGGAAATAGCCAGGACATAGCGTTCCTGACTCTCATTGCACCAGATCTCCATGGGGGACATTGAGAAGTCAAGAACCATGATGTCCCGAATTTCAATGTTCGCACCGAGTCCTGAGTCGTGGACCAGCTCTGGAATAGCGTTCGATAGACCACCCGCCCCGACATCATGAATGCTCTGGATGGGATTCTCCTGGTCCAAATTTACACAAGCGTCAATGACTTGTTGGCATCTCCTTTGCATTTCTGCGTTATCTCTCTGCACAGAGGCAAAATCTAGATCCACCGAGCCGGTACCGGAAACCTGACTGGACGCTGCGCCACCACCAAGACCGATCAGCAACCCTGGACCTCCGAGTACAACGATCTTTGCACCAGGAACGATACGCGACTTTTTCGCAAAGTGGGGTCGGACGTTGCCATATCCGCCAGCGATCATGATGGGCTTGTGGTAACCTCTGATCTCTCGCTTCTCGCCGTCTGAGGAAATGGAGACGCTTTCTGAAAACGTACGAAAATACCCAGTAAGGACAGGGCGACCGAATTCATTATTGAAGGCGCTGGCACCCAGAGGACCTTCTATCATGATATCCAGCGCAGAAGCAATATGTGCTGGGCGTCCGAAGTCCGTTTCCCACGGCTGCTCGAACCCTGGAATAAGTAGATTCGATACCGTGAAGCCTGAAAGGCCTGCTTTGGGCTTTGAACCTCGTCCAACTGCTCCTTCGTCGCGAATCTCGCCGCCTGAGCCAGTAGCGGCGCCTGGGTAAGGGGAAACCGCGGTGGGGTGGTTGTGAGTCTCCACTTTGATAAGGATAGGCATGTCCTCAATGTGTGATTGGTATAGACGAGTTAATTTCGCATATGGATCCGGACGTGCATAAGCGACACCAAAACGAGGAGCAGGGTGACCTTGGAATACAGCAGCGTTGTCAGAGTACGCGGAGATTGTACCTGTACCGCTAGCCTTCTCTGTATTGCGAATCATCTGGAAGAGTGACATATCAAGGGGCGTGTCGTCGATTGACCATGAGGCATTGAAGATTTTGTGGCGGCAGTGCTCCGAATTGACTTGAGCGAACATGAAAAGTTCAGCGTCTGTAGGATTACGACGGATGGGCGAAGGTCCACAGACAAAGGCCTCTACCAAGTAGTCGATTTCATCCAAGGCAAGTGCGAGGCCTAATCCTTTATTAGCGGCGACGAGCCTCTCCCTAGGGTTACTGGCGTCCTGAGAATCACACTTCAAATTGATGGTCCGGAGGGGTCTTGGGATGTGATGCGAGAAAAGGGTATCTTCATCAGGAAGCGAAAGATGGGTGACTTGGGTCATGCGATCATGAATCAGTTGAGAGAATGAACGAAGGTCTGTTTCGAGCAGTGGATGATCGCTTGTCGTGGTGAATACATGTGCAACGCCGCGTTCCAGTCGCTCGACGTGAATGCTCAGATTACAGAGAGCAGAAATATCCGTAGCTTTGCTCGACCATGACGAGATGGTGCCCGATCTTGGCAGAACAAAGACGACATTGGATCGCATTTGGAGACGTTCTAAACTCCCATCGAGCTGAATATCGTCGCCGTAGTCCAAGAGACGGTCTAGAGTCTTCCTGGCTGAGGAATTCGTCCTTGAAAGATCGTCTTCGGACGCTTTCGACGTGCACTTCACTAGATGGATGTGCAGGGAGTCCACTGAAATGACTTTGGGACATATCTTTTGTATTTCCCTCAGGAGAGAATCTCGTTTGGGCCGGGAATAGGCCGAGCAGCCTGCTAAAAGTAACATTCCTTCATTGATCAGATTAGACCAGCGCTGACACCATGTTCAAAATCAATACCTGACGCCCAGTACTAGTTGATGCGAATGAAGAGGTTAACTTTCTAATATTGGGATATCCAATTTCAGGTTACATAAATATTGTAATGTATAATCGACAACAACGATGCTGCCCAAAAACTATGTGAAGCGAATGACGAAGAACATCAAAACAAATGATATCACCACAACCAACAGACTCGTCAAGACCAGACACGTTGTGGAACCACTCTTTCGACTGTGATCTCTGAGTTTCACTCGTTGGGTGGTCATCGTGTCGACATTTCCCTCGATTTTCATTTGTGCGCCTTCGATGACGGCTTTATCTTTGGCGAGGGACTCGGAAAAGTGGGTGGCATTACGCTTGAGCTGCGCAGCCATCTGAGCCAGTTGGTTTGACAGCTCTTGCTGTAAAGCACTGGAGTTTTGAGAAAATATTGGTGCAGGACTATGTGTGGTAGACGTGACGGTAGACTTGGTAAGAGAAGCAGGAGTGATGGGGAAGTGAAGAGTTGGGTTTGGGCTCGAGGGTGTCAAGGTGGGTGTATCAGAAGGGAGAAGTAGAGACGTTGGCGCCTCCCCAGCTGTAGAGAGAGTCGGTGATGAAGGGAGATTCCCCAGTGTCGTGTTGTCGGAGGGAATTGGTATACTTGGCAGCAGAGAGGTGGGCCGAATCGTAACTGGTGCGACTCGCTGGCAGAAGAAAGATGTCAAGCAATTGCATAGAAAAGTGAATTGACCAACATTCTCTTGCTCAAGCACAAAACCTTCTATACGACCCAGTGTAAGCTCAGTATTTCGATACCGTTCAGTTACCTTCCTAAAACCAATGAATAAATGAATAAATGATCCCGCACAAGAAAAGAATAGAGATTCACAGAGTAGGATCCTGATCATTCATTTCCACATTCTTCAGCAACTTCTTTGCGTATTTTACTTTCTGTATTCCACATGAATCAGTAAATAAAGTTCGAACACCTTCGACTTGCCTGGAGTGTCACTTGAATCTTGATCCAGGCGTCATGCGGAGTGGATTCATTCCAATCGGAAATGGACTTTTCCAATCTTCTAACAAGACGACCTAGATTTATTTTGTCGTGGACAAAATGCTCTAGGTGGGACATAGTAACGTTAACGTTGGGTATCCTGTGAGAAAATGGGTAGAGCAATTAGACATATGGTTACGTTGAGGCGGCTGGGTAGAACTACTGGCACATTGACCAGTAAACTTACTAGTAACTTGCATACCTGGGTTTATGTCCTAAAGCACAGCGTTTTATTTTGTTAGCTGTGCAAATTCCTTGCTGTGACTCGGACAAGCGTGTGTCGACGGTGGCTGTAAGTGATCGGAGTTTGAATTATTTAAAGACAGGTTTGCGTGTGCTGACTCCATCAGTTCTCACCTCACACCGTACTGCCATAAGCTCACCAGCATTGTCGGTATAACATCTTGTTTTTACCCCACCAGGACTGTTCTGAACGGTTTACCATCCGTTAACGCAGATTATCGCATGAAGTTTTCTCTTATCACCTTTCTTGTTGCTAGCGCCGGCATTCGTAAGTGACTCAGCTTCCTCAGTGTTAACTACCAACTTGACTAACAAGTATCTGTGTGGTCTTACAGTCGAATATGCCGCCGCTAATCCCATGCGGGTGGTCGTAATCTCTGGGAACCAGGAAGTGTCTTCCAACATACGCCTCGGCCATGCTGCTTCTCCCTTCCAACCTGTTCCCTCCCTTCCTACCGAAATTCACGAGGCTGGCCCTCCGAAATTTCGCGGTAGACGTCCCTGCCACTCTAGATTCATCAAGGACAAGGCGATGCAGATCTCGAATATGTTCCGACAGGCATTCGGATTACCACACCTCGAAGCGTATCCCGCAGTTGAACCTGGAGTTCCCGACGGATTAGTCCACATTTTACCCGTTGTCGGAACCGGAAATCACGGCGAAGTCGCCGTTCCGTATGATCCTGGCAATCATTACAGGGGCCGTCACAATTATCACAGATACGACCGGCCATTCTTGAGGCGTATTCACCACGCCCTTATGTCACTCGGCCCTTGGGAAGGTCGTGCCGTGGCGTTTGTCCTCGGTGAGATTCTAATATTTGTAATCGTCCCCTTCCACTAACCGCTAGCATTCATTTTCTAGGTTGTGGTATTGGAGTCCTGTTGAGGATGCTCTGGGTCATGACCATCATCACTTATCGTTTGATCAGGGGTGAAAAGGAGGAACCCCGATATATCGAGATTGTCTGTGACCACTACGCAGATGCCGAGGCTATCATCGTCCCGCCTCCTCAGTATATTGGCGAGAAAGTTGAAGATGTTGAGGCGAAGAAACAGACTGACGAGGCGTAGGCATTGTCTTCTTCTAATGGATCATCTCTTTACCATCCATTCCGCACCAGAAAAATACTAAGCGTTTGCTCGTTTGTGATAACTTAGTATTTTGCTGGTGACACCTTTTCCATGTTGTTTGCCTTCTTGAAATTCTTAACTTGGCCATGTATCCGTGCCTTACCAGTAGTTTGATAAATCTCGTTTTTTTATCTTGAATGATAAGAAGCCGACATTAGTGTCTCTCAAATGTCAAAACTCCATGTTTTCTAACGACGACTAGAAATACTCAGCGGTTTGCACCCAAGCCTAGCTTGGTGTTCTTGATGACTGCAGTAAGTGGCACATGCAGTCCACCCGACACTCCGATCCTTTCTCCTTCTGTCCAACCCATGGAAGTCAACATCCTGAAGCCAATGTTGGACTCTCCGATCTTGGGAGCTGCCTGGTCCGCAAATTCATATTTTCAGAAAGTGAAGGTTCTTGGGAAGAAGAGCAGAGCTGTACCTTGCCAACTTCGTCTCCATCTTTGTGCCTAGGCGTGTTCGGCTTGTTTTTCCCCTTATCCTTGTCTTTTACGACCGGCCCCAAGGACATGTGGCCACCCCCACTCCTGGCTACAAGTCGCGAAATCTTCCTCTCATTATTGACGCCCAAACCCGTCCGCGTAGTTTTCAACAACGTCGTATATCGCTCCGCCTCATGCCCCTTGCTTTTACTGTTCAAGTTGAAAAGCGCTGCCACTTGATGCACTTGCTTACGCTCTTGCTTCTTCATGGGCGGAAGCGTCATCGATGACGGCCCACCTATATCCGCAACGAATACCCGGATCTGCTCTACGAGGGTGGCCATATTATAGATGCGATTTGGAATCACCTGCACAGCGGGGTCGACCTTCGCCGCGGCGAGCATGGCTTTGCGGCCCTTTTTACCGCCTCTCTTAGCGGAGATAGGGTTAGCAGCCTGTTCGAGACGTGCTTGGGCGCGAGCTCGCTTATATTCGGCCTTTTTTGCACGGTCCTTCTCCCACTGGTCAATAGGAATGTGCAGGTCATTCTTCCGTCCTGGACGGCAATTTATCAGCTGAATTTGTTGCGAGGGAGAGAGAGAGGAGACAAGAAAAGGAATATGGACCAATTGAATGTATTCCATGAATGCCGTCGAAATTCCCATTTTGGATGGCTCGGAATAGTTGCTTCCTCACTTTCCTACCATAGCTACGGACAACATCGTCCTCTTGATCCAACCATTCCTGCATGATCATGATATATCGTGATAGTTGCTTGCGAAATGCAAGAGGGCTTACGTTGACAGTGGAAATGAACTCTTCAGTTTCACCCGCCAACGTGGAGGAAGGATGAAGGTCGTGGTCGTCGTTGTCGTCGTCCGAACCTGATCCAGTCGGCACACGCATGTTTCCAGTCCGGTGACTGGTCCGTGCATTATTTCGAGCCCGTTCCAACCTTGCTCGAAATCCTGCACTAGGACTGGCACCTTCATCGCTGGATGAATCCTCTTCGTTGCTGTTGATCTCGGCTTCGGTATCTCTGGCCTCAGCCATCATGACCATTTCTGCCTCGTTCAGCACGTCATCGATCTCCCCGTCTGCGCTGCTGCCTCTTTCTTCCTCATCCTCATCCTCATCTTCCTGTCTTATACGCTCTTCATCCGCAATATCGTCCATAGTAACGAACTGCGCGTTTGACGAGCCCATCCCGTTTACGAAATCCTCCATCTCATGGATACTGATATCCAAATCAGGGTCTAGATCCATTGCGCCTGCGTCGCCTGGCACTCCATTCGCTCTCGTGGCGCGAGATACACCTACAGTGTCTTCCTCGCTCCCATCTCCCCAATCCACATCGGAATCACCTCTCCTCCGTTCGTCCCATCTAGGATCTCTGCTGGGTCCTGCTTCACGCAGCTGAGCCTCAGATAGAATCGCCCCAAACGAACCAAACATCGCTTGCCGCTGGATACGCCTCTTTAGCGACGCTGCCTCCTTTTTCTGTGCCTTTATTCTCATCTTGGCTTTCCTACCGACGGTTAAAACTGGCGGATGTTGCCGCTGTTTCCTAGGACTAGGCAATTTCGCGAATGAGAATGAAACGGACTGGAATGTGGGTGGCACCGGGACGGAGGCAGACGCTGGGAGTGGATGTATTAGCGTCTGATCTGGCTCCGCCAAAGGAGCCGTGTTAGCTATGGGAGGTGCGAGACCGGTGAGCACCGATGTTGAAGGTAAGGAGGCGGGGGTAATTGCATGGTTATTGTTGGCGTATCGCAATCGTGGGTGGGGAGCGACGTATACGATGGTCTCTTCTGGCTCTGATTCCTTGTGACCGAGGGGAACGATTCCTTCCATATGATCGAAAGCGATGTGGTCCTCGCGCAGTGGGGTTGGATTGGTGTCAATGAAGAAAACGGGAGCCGAATCCTCGACTGCGTTGTGATAATCCTTACTTGTAACTGAGTCCACGATTGTAGTGGAAGATAGTGGAAGTGAAGGTTCATCTTGAATAGGTTCTTGGATGGCAGTGGCCTCCAATGGATGGTCGTTACTGGCATATTGCTGCGCCGCCGATGAACTCGGAATTGACTTGGGTTCGATCAAGAAACCAGTAAACATCTCCTCGACGTCAGTGACGTCCGGGCTTCGTTTGGGTGGGTTAGGATTCGAAAGTGTGATTGCATCGATTTCTTCACGAAATCTGCCCATATCATCGAAATCAATCTCTTCTAATTTTTCGGGCGAAGATTCCTCATCTGAGGCAGCAGGATCCAGCTGAGGAATATGACCACCACTGAATACACGGGCGACACGGTCAGCCGTGGGTAACTCGCTTATATTTTCATCTACTAGTTGCCCTCAGCAGTCTGCCATATGAGAAGCACCCAAAGCGAGTGGAGAACTGACCGACGTCTTCGGCAGCAGCTTGTAGAATGTCTTCTACTTCTGCAAACAAAGTTTTGGTATGAACGGAGCGTACGAAGACTACTGGTTTCAGGAGAGGTCTCGTCTGGTAAAGTAGTTCGGACAACGGGGTATCCAGTCTTGCTGTGGGCGCACCACGTCCCATTCCGCGGCCATTTTGGCTATATAGGTCCTGTCCTCTTCCACGTCCGCGTCCTCGTCCACGAGGAGTGGTGTTACCTGTGGTTGGGTAGGACAAGGGCCCGCCGCCTCTATGAGCTATCCCGTTTCCACGGACAGAATCTATAGTCGCAACACAACTTGATCAAAAGTTTTTTTTTCCACTGCCCTGCTATAACACGGGATATATACAAACTTACCAGTGGGCCATTTCTGGACGATGAAATCCAATTCATTGGAATCATCGACGGATGCTCCTCTTCCTCGTCCCCTTCCTCGTCCCCTTCCTCTGCCCCGCCAGGATCCCCCCCGAAATGGTCCACGAACATGCTGGTCGTTGTTTCGGCCTCTGGGCATTGTTGGTCTGACGAAGCTTCTTGAAGGAAACAAAGCCAAACAAATGACCTAACCACTGGTGGCGATATCGAAATTCTCCTGTGCTAGGTTGTTTCTAGTTAACATGATCAGGCATGGTTCCCAGCCCCAGTTTCTTTGTTCTGGAATTCCACAAACCCCCTCCGTTCAACATCACCTTCTCAACTCCACCTCTATATAACACCGCCGTCCCTATCCATGGATCCATCGATATCGGCATTTCAGAAAATAATTCCGCCCTGCTAACGCTGTCTGCTCCAATCCACACACATCATCGGATTCCCCCACCAACTCCTGGATTTCCTAATGAAACTTGGGCTCACACATCCAACTTGAACACGATGCAGCAGTGGGTTTTGCCGATGTATATGCGGACGGAGCTTTGGTACCTAGCCTCACGTGCTCGTCGAAGGAAAGGGTTGGATCCTAGCTAGGCCTTGGATCAATGTGTTCTACGGTGAGGAATTTGCCAGTTTCAAGATCCCCCTTGATCAGAAACCAACTCCAAACATCGCATATAATCACCCATCTTGTGATCTACAGGAGGTTCTAGGTCTATTTTCTAAACCAGGAAGCACCCCCGGGTTTAATGATTCTGGGGACCCTTCATCAACCGTCGAGGGAAGGTTTCCTCCATGGCCATGGCCAAGGTTTCGCACTCGGCACAAAATACCCTAGCTTTGCGGAACTTGTTACAGAAGCCGGCACGAACATTCCTGACGGTCTGGTCGTCCTAGCCAGAGTCACTCATGGACCATCAATAGAAGCTCGATCGAGCCCCTAGAGCCATTTGCGCGCACACGACCAAAATTTTGTCTTTGTTGAAATACAATGCTCCACAAACGCGGCCAGTCATCGCCTTGCGCCAAAGGACCTACTGGAGCTCATTTGAGGGCATTTTGCCGGAAACTATAGGCAACAAACCGCCATTTGCGCGCAGACGCAACAATAGCATCATTGATCAATCCTCCGGAGCGGCGGAGCCACACTATTCGCATATGATCTATCTATCCTACAGGAGGTTCCTCACTCCACCATTTTTCGACCTGCCAGGTGATGAATGATCCATAGAATTTATTTACAAAGCGAAAAGCAAACGGAACCCCAAACGCAACATTTTTTTTTGTTGCTTTATACGGGGGTACGTCAAACCCCATGATCCACAGGGGCAATTGTATGTGCATAAGTGCGTATTTTATTTTACTTTGCTTGCCCCCATGGTGCATGTGTACACGGTTCTCGGGTCTTACCTCCCCTCCTAGGTGCAATTTGATCAGCGCAGCAAGACATCCCGCAGTACCCACAGTTACCCGCCGGCCTCATGCCTAAACTTCCATTCCGTGGACCATGGAGCAACAGTCACGCGCCCACACCCACACTGGCACGCACCCCTCTTCCTCCCTTCAACAAATTCAATACGGCGCAAATCGCGCACTTGTGATGAAGTGTAACACGTAGATCCCCGGCCGGGTCGGCCTCGACCTAAGTGAGTTTTTTTCATTTCGTTTCATTATTATTAATAATTTCATTTGTTGCGCCCGCGAAAAAAAAAAAACAATTCAATCGGACTCTTGCGATCAAACAAGAAATCAACAACTGACTACATATGTCACCCACACTCAGTGACCCCGTTCAGCCAGATTCTACACCGCCCACACTTTCCCGGGAAGGATTAACCGAGTCACAAACCCTCTGGGGGTTAACGAATCAATAACCAGTCTAGGGTAGCTTCGGAACAGCTGGCGCAGCAAGTCACCACACCAACCACTGGCACCTATGTAATATATTGATCGGTGTAACGTGCCGATCGCCGCTCGGGTCGGCCCGGGTGTGTATGCTTTCTTTCTCTGTCCTGCCAGAGCAGAGCACTGACGAGTCTCAGATGAATTACTCACTCATCAAACCCAAAAAAACCGAAGTCAAAAACGAAAATCAAACGGGCAGTAGTCAGCCAGCCAAAAGTAACAAGAGATCCAAAACAGAGATCCTACACAGCCCGGTAGTATTACACACGGTACGAGTACGGTACAGCCCGCGTTCTCCCCGGAGGGAGAGAGAAAATCAGTGATTTTCGCACGAACGCCAACTACTACCCAAAACACCTAACACGACCGAATTCGTCAACCCCGGAACCGGCCGAATGCGTCACCTTTTTTAACCTTGAGCGCTGAGCGCTGAGGAATTCCGTCCCTTTTGGCGAGGACAGGCTCAAGGGTTGCCTTTTTTTGAACAACTTATGTACAAGTGAGTGATTCATCATCATCAAGTCATCATGCATCATCAGTGACGCTCAGTTCATGTCAGTTCAACCAACATAGGAATCCGCTAGTCTGGCAAAAGGTCACCCGGTCTGCACCATGTGCCCCCCCCCCCCACTCGCTTTGAGTCCACACACACACGTCATTTATTACAGTACCAGTATTTCGAACCTCTCTGTCCCATGCATCAAACAACATCATCAAATGCTTTCGGACCTGACAGGAATACGTAAAAAATAACGGGTGTCTGCTGTCTGTCTGCTGCCTAGCAGCTGTCTGCGGTGTGCTTATCTGCGCGCCTAGAACATAACAGATACACAATTTTCCCGCGTTGGAGACTCACCTTAGGAACAAAGAGAAGATTGAGAGAGAGAGAGGGGGGGAAAGACTTATCATGATCCCAGTTAATCCGAGTCTATCCATCCATCCATCCAATCCATCCATCCAATTGATCCATGGGCCATAACCTGCTAGTACGTATCCCGAAATCGAAACTAAAAAATCCGAATCCATCGGATGGGAAAAAAAAACGGCATGAACGAAATTAATCATGCGGACTAGTGCATAGACAAGGACGTTCGAAAAATGGTCTGTCCATCATCATACCTGACACTGACTATTGACTACTGAAACACCCGACATTGTCTATACACTTGTAGTTCAACTCAATTAAAAGTTATCAAGGATCAAAGCTTGGTTACTTTACTGGCCACACCACGCACATGCAACGTTGTTGTACTCTTTGTTCCCGAGCCTAAAGCTTGTAGCCGGGTGTGGACAGCTAACTAAACTAAACTAAACTAAACTAACCTTGGCCCTTTACCTTACCCTTCGTTTACCCTTCGTTTATTAATAACAACAAAGAGCCCTTTCTTGTTCCGACTCGGATGTTATTGTAGGTTCTGTCAATCCGATGTCGACATCGAACGCGACACGGAACACACACACGGGTCAGGACCCAGGACTCAGGAACGCATCATGATGATCATGAGAAGAAAGAGGACTTTTGCAAATTAATAATTCACAGGTATTATTTAATAATTATTTAAAAGTGTGCGAGGGGAGAGAGAGAGAGAGGAAAGTGTCGAGAGAGAGGAAAGTGTCGAGAGCGAGGAAAGTCGGGAATGTGAAAGAACAAGAAAATTTGGAATGGAATGGATAACCGGTAACCCACTAGTCCCACCCCACTCTAGACGAGTTCTTAAAGAACAAGTTGTGTGTGTGTGTGTGATATGGTGCAAGGGTAGGGATTGGAGCGATGCGGGCGAGAGCTGACGAGGTGATTGTACCCCACATATATGCGTGTGTTGTACGTGTATATATTTACACACGCAAGGATGATTGGAAATGCTGGCTGTACCAGGACCGAGAGAGAGTGTCTCAGCACCACTAAAGCGAAAGGGTAGTCAGAAATTATCAAAGGAGAGGGAAAAACGTACCTCGCCCCCGTCTTCTTCCCTCCCAAGGAGCAAAAAAAAAAAAAACATGATGAGACCCAAAAAACAACGACGCAACCAAAGGAACAAGAGATCACCGCGAAAGAAAAGAAAACCCAACACACACACAGAAGAAGAAGAAGCAAAAAACACTCCCAACGTTCACGCACCCCTTTTCACCGACCACCACCACCACCACCGCCCCCGACCATTTCACCGCCAAGCACCCGCCAAAGGCGACCAAAGATACGTCCCTTGGCATCCTCGCCGCCACTCCCACCACCACCACCACTGGCCCCCTGGCCAGACGCGGGTTCGTCATCTTCACCGCCGGCGGGAGGTTCCCCGAGGCCTTCGACAGCGGCAAAGGACACGTATCCTTCCATCTGGCGGCATCGGGCAGAGGCTTTGCGGACGTTGAATGGGGGGTGTATGCCGGGTACTCCTGCTGCTGCTGCTGCTGCTGCTGACGAGGGGTGTGAGGGGGAGAGGACGAGAGGGGTGTGAAGGGAGGTGGAGGGGGAGGGGGGCGTTGGGGGTGGTGTTAGGGGATGTTGGTCTTGGTCTTGGTCTTGTTCGTGTTGTTGTTGTTGTTGCTGGTGCTGGTGCTGGTGGTCGCGACTGTGGGAATGGGAATGGGAGGGTGAATGAGAGTGAGATTTGCCTCGACTGCGGCTGCGGGGGGGAGTCGTCGGGGACGGCGGAGTTAACGGTGAGGGGTCGGTCTTCGATCGAGAACGTTGATGATGCAGTTGGTTCTGATGTTGATTCTGATGTTGTTGTTGTTGTTGTTGTTGGATCTGATGTTGTTGGTGCTTTGGGCTGGAGGGATGGGTTGAGGGATACGTGTCCCGCCAGAGCCAAGGCTCGTCGCCATCGTCACTGGCGCTCTGGGTGCTCCTCGGACGACCTTGCTTGTGATCACGTTCACGGCTCTCTGCACGCACTACGCCGCGGCCGGCGTGCAGCACACGCTCGAGGCGTGCGCGCAGGACCTGCTCGTGGGGAGTGAGAGCGGGCATGAGTACTGCAGGGTCGTGCTGGTGTTGTTGTTGTTGTTGTTGTTGGTAGTGGTGGTGGTCTCGGCGAGCGGAAGGGGTTGGAGAGGAGGGACGTGAGTGGGAGTGGCCTTCTGCGTCACCGCCGTAGACGCCGCGTGGGTGACGTAGTGTGATGACGGGGCCACGGGAGTGGTCGTCTGGGTGTTGGCCCTTGACGGGGTTGGAGTGGCGACGGTGGTGGCGGGGAGGAGAAGGGAGTGCGAGGGCGAGCTCGTCACGACGGAGTGTGTGACGGAGGAGACGTTCGGACCTGCTGGGTGGACGTGGGATAGGGGTGTTGGGAGGGGAGGGGGACGAGGGGGGACGACGAGGACGAGGGGACGAGGGAAGGGACATTTGGGTGGGTGCGTTGGGTTGTCAAATGGAAAGGAGAAAAAGGGGCGAGGAAATAAAGAAAGAAAAATGGGTGACGGGTTAAATGAGGATGGTCGATCGTGGGTTTTTTAATGGCGTTTGGGGGAAATCGCACGCCAGGTACACGAGGCTTTTCGAAGTGAACTGTGACGGTGAGGTCGCTGTTCACGGCTGGACTGGTCCGTATTCGCTACCGTTGCCGCGACTGTTGATGGCGAACGCTCTGGTCACTGTCGTCACCGTCGACAACAATGATTATTATTATTATTATTATTATTATTATTATTATTATTACATGTAAAAACAGGGTGGTCAACCTATAAATGCATAAACCCCGGGTCTGGACTCTGGTCTGTTTTAGAGTTGGCCGTTCGGGGTCTACCGTGACCTTTTTGCTGTGCCCCTGCTTTGTACTCTGGTATCGAAGCTCACTATCGTACAGCCTTGATAACGAATTTACGGGCGGGATTTGGTCTTTTATCGCTGCTGTCCTTCCGGTCGACTTCCGGAAACTTTTACCGCTGTACCGTACTACCGCTGTAAAATGACTCTTATAATAATAATATTATTATTATTACCTCCCGTGACCGTGACAATGTGACAATATCAATCACCACGCGCTTGAGTGTGCACTGCCGCACCAAGTTCCCAGCTCTCAAACCATGACCGCAGTGTCCCCCTTCGCCCGCAGCCCCTCATTTGATGAACCACGAACCACAGGCCGCGAACAAACCGTAAGTTGACATCCCCGCCCCCCACACCACCTTTGGGACCATAAAACAACGAACCAGGCTTGTGTTGTTTTATTTCTTAGATCGAGGAAATGTATAGCATCCCAGAGAGCTTCCTCGAGATCGAGGTCAGAAATCCCCAAACTCACGGTGTGTTTTTCTTTTTCTTTTTTTCTTTTTTCTTTGTTCTTTTTCTTTGTGTTTTTTTTCGCTTCCCAATACGCACACACAATATGCATACACAGGCTTTGGACGGAAGATGTACACAGATTATGAGATAGTTTGCAAGGTAACGCATTACCTCTCAGACCCCCGCTGACGCCCACGCCACCTCACCAAGCCCCACCTCACCTCCCTCCCCCTCCAGACCAACATCCCCGCCTTCAAGCTCCGTCACTCCCTCGTCCGCCGGCGCTATTCCGACTTTGAAGCATTCCGCGACATCCTCGAACACGAATCCACCCGCGTCAACATCCCTCCCCTCCCAGGCAAAGTCTTCACAAACAGATTCTCAGACGAGGTCATCGAGGGGAGGAGAGAGGGTCTCGAGCGTTTCTTGAGCGTCGTCGCGGGTCACCCCTTGTTGCAGGTGCGTGTCCTCCTTCTGGATTTTTTTTCTTCTTTTTTTTCTGCTCTCTCCTTTGTCAAAATTCAGTCAGTTTGATCTTTTTTTTTTTCTTCATCCAGACTGGCAGCAAAGTGCTATGCGCATTCCTCCAGGATCCCGCCTGGGACAAAGCTCAATGGGCGTGACGGGTCACCAACTCACACCTAAACCTCGCATCACCTCCGCCACACCCTCCACACCCGACTCGCCATGCTCCCGTCTGCTGCCGTTTGTCCTGTAGTTATTAATCTTTTACTCCTTTTATCGTAACTACTCTTGTACCCACCACACACACACTGTGTACACACACTCATATATACTATATCCTCTTTTTTTCGTTTTATATCCTTTGGTGAATCGCAGATGGGGATATCGCCGTGGTTGTTCGAAGAAACAAGAGAGGGAATTGGGCGAAACCCCAACAATATAACAACAACACTCTTGCTGCGAAATAACCAAATCATGTAAACCTCCCAATGATCACTATCACTCCTCACGTTCATGCACAACGACGTCCAAGACCGACCTAAAATAATAATAATAATAATAATCTTTACCACCCAAAAGGGGGAAAACTTGATAGTATTATTCACGTACCGCAAGTTCGCCGAATACCCAGACTCGACATCCGTCAACGTCAACATATCAACAGTGTGCACCCCCGGTGTGAGCGCCAAAAACTCCATTCGGACCGATTGGCATGTCGCTGGCAGCAGGGGACTTGACAACAAAAAAAGAAAAAAAGTACAAAAGTCAGCTCGACCACATCCAATACGCAAAAGTAGAGCAAGCAGCATAGCAGGGAAAAAAAAGAGAAGAGAGAAGGAAAGAAAGAAAAAAATATAAAAGAAACTCTCACCCAATACGAACACGGCTATCAAGCGGTAACACCCCAAGCACTCCCTTTGCCTTCTTCTGGTTCCCACCGTGACCACCTCTCGTACGGCCGCCGTTAGGAACAACGAAACTATCCCGCTGCTGCTGTTGCTGCTGCTGATCTTGTTTCCCCAGCCGCCGCCGCCGCTGCCGAAAAGGACAGCTCACCTCAAACCTCCTCGTCCTCGCAGATTGGTTGAACACAAAAATATCCAGCGCAAACCGGTCAAGCGGGTAGATCGCGCTTGTATTCGCCCGAGTACCAGTACCCATACCCGTACCCGTACCCGCACGAAGAGGCGGCAGCAACCCAATCGACACCACAACAGTCTGCCCACCCTCAACTCCCCCATCGCCATCGCCATCGCCATCCCCGTTCCAATCCCCATCCCTGTCCTTGCGGTAATACCGTATCTGGTGGTGGTCACCAAACGCAACCGGATTCACCACCACCGGCCCAGGGGTCTGTGGCACCACCGACGCCGACGCCGACGCCGATGTCGATGTCGACGCAAAACCCAAACCCAACGCTGCAGACCCAGCACCAGCACCAGCACCAGCACCACTAGCACTGCTGGCACCACCCATAACAATCCCTCGCTCTCTCCGGATCTCCACGCTCGGTCCTACACTCCCCGCTTGCTTCGTGATCGGCCCTAACGAGATCGGGGTCGGCGGGAGTGCGGAGTTGGGTGGGTATGCCGGGTATGCCGGTGTCAGTGGCAGCGGCAGCGGCAGCGGCTTTGAGTAGTCGTAAGCCGCCGCCGCCGTAGTCGTCGTCGTCTGTGGTTCGTCACCGTCGCTTCTCGCCGTAAACGGAGGACCGTAAGTCGTAGCCGTGGTCGTCATAGCCGTGGTCGTCGCCGTCGGCATGGGCGTAATCGTGAGGGTACCCAGCTTGCTTGCAATACTGTGTGGCTTGCTCGGGTGCGCGAAGAACGACGTAGGACGGGATGTAGTCGGCGTTAGCGAGCTCATCGACCATCCTGAAGGCGGATTTTCGAGAAGCGTGTTGCGTCTGCTACCACCAGCTACCGCTTGCGCACCACCACCACCACCACCACCACCACCACCACCACCACCACCTCCTGGAAGAAGGCCGAACGGGAACCCTGATGAGTTTCCGACGCCTAAAGCAGAGGCTGTACACGGGCTGAACCTCGGGAAGGGTGATGCTGGCTCTGGAAGAACATTGTTTCCAAAGGCGTCATCACCGTCCGCGTCTAGCAATTCAGCCAACTCGCGGTTCTGGTTAGACGACAGGTCGAGGACGCAGTTCCACCGTGAAGAGAACGTGTGTGTAGGGAAGGAGACCGTTTCGGATTTGGTCGATATATCGATATCCTTACCGGTGGTGACGAAAGCGTGAATGTCAAACCCGCCTGCTGCTGCTGCTGATGGGTGTGAGTCTGTCCCGGAGAGCAAAAATGGTTTCCCGTGAATGTTGATGGTCACTGCCTTTTGTAAATCTGTTGTACTCGACGGTCCACCAGGTTTGTCTCCCCGACGAAAGTCATGAGACAGCGAAAATCCATCGACGTCACCAGGGGAATGCTGGAATGAGACGGCATAGAGTAAATTGTATTGCTCCATGGCACTGAGGAGGAGTGGGAACATATTCTTCTTCTTCTGATCTTCCGAGCCCCGGTCTCCCCATCCTATCAGAATGGCTTTCGCCCCTTCGCCCCCTCCGACTTTCACGTCCACAGCCTCGACGGCAAATCCAACCCTACGACCTGACTCTCCCGAATTCTCAATCTCGACACACAACACAACCGTCCGCTCGTCGTTCCCTGCTTCCCGCCTCTCCCGCTCGGCTTCTTCTTCTTCTTCCCTCTCCTCCTCATCCTCCTTCTCCTCCTCACCAAGACACTCTCCCTTGTCCCTCGCTTCCGGGAGGAGCACATATGGGACGAAGACGGTGCGCATTCGGACACGGAAACCGGATACGCTTCGCAGGGTTTTGCGGAAAGATTTTCGCAGTGTGGCGTGAGTGGCACGGGCGGTGGAGGGGGCTGGAGACGGTATCTGTGCCGTGGTGGGTACAGCAGCCGGGAGGGAAAATAGCCGGTGTCGAGTGACACCGCCGAGACGCGTCGTCGAGAGAGATATTCGATCAGAGCCTGACGCTGAGAACGTGGGACCTATATATAATATTTTTTTAAAATAGCAAAATATGATGAGCTTGTAAAGGTTAATTTTACCAGAAGCAAGGCCCTCTAGGAGGTTTACTTCCTCAAACCCATTGAGTTCGTCTACTTCCTCGTTGGTGACCTGGTTGGCCGTCGCAGGAGATGCTGGTTCTTCTGAGATTGGGGGGACACCCTTGGCGGCAAGAAATAAAGCCAGGGGATGTTTCTTTGGAGTCAAAGTCATGGGTTTTTCACGCAATGTGGACGAAACCGTAAGACAAAGCAGCGGGTTCGTAAAATTTAAGCGAAGGAATGCTTTATTGAAAGGGCGAGAACGAATTAGCACTTGATAATAGATAACATTTAACGCGTATTTCTCACATACGGTGATACATAATCTATACAAGGCCACCCAATTCTGGTCCTTCTCAGACCAGAGCAACGAAAATGCCTCGTGAGAGTCTTCAGCTGCATCCTGTCCCCATATTTTCGCCAGTAAAAGCGTCCCCTCAGATCTAATGTATTTGCGGTCATTATCTGCGGTGGAGGGTGTGGGATTTGGCGTCGGCGGCGGGAATATTGAGGGGTGGGCAACTTGACCAAACGACGTCGTTCGCGGAGGAGGGTTGAAAGAATTAGAATGACGAGACGATCTTGTAGTGTCGGGCGTAGTAGCGTCCGGCGTGGAGGAAATGTAGGTGGCCTCGAGGGATACTTGGAGATGGCAGAGGAATTCGAGGAGGTCTGGCGGAGGTTGGTCAACGTTAACGGGAACATTCGGTGTCGGATGGTCTATGCGAACGACCAAGAAAAATTGCAGCTGTTCGTCTATTATTATTATTATGATTATTGTAGCGTTCATTATATGGGTTAGTTATAAACCATTTTACAATTGAGGGGAGAGGGGGGTTAACGAACCAAAAAATGCCTGTGTCCTGTTCGCTGTTCCACTTGTAAGCTGCGATAACCACTCGTCAGTATCACCGCGAGGCGGGTATTCAAGGGAAGTGTCTGGAACTGCCACGTCCAAGACGGAGGAGTTGAACAGCTGTTCAAAGGACATGCCCGTGCCAGTAGGGGGGGAGGAAATAATAAATATTTTTTTACTGTAATGTGTGAAAATAGCATTTATCTTCCGGGCACGTGACTGACGCGTTTTCGAACGTCGAAAGTTGAAATTGATTTGCAGGTTTGAACTTGACATTCTCAGGCCAGTCCACCAGCGGCACTCATGGCTTCATTTCTCGACCAATACGACCCACTGGATGTTATCGGCAATGGCTCGTTTGGAATTATCCGCAAAGTCAGAAGAAAATCAGACGGCATGGTCGGTGCAGTCCCGCCAAGAACTACCTGCCAGTTCACTCTTGATCATTAGAACAATAGATCTTTGCACGAAAGGAACTAAACTTTGAACGCATGAGCGAACATGATCGGAAACAGATAGTGGCAGAAGTGTACGTCCTCGAGCCGCGCCTCTCCTCGCATCGACCATTTCATTGTATTTTACCCAGAAACATTCTCAAGGACCTCCACCACGACAACATAGTTCGCTATCATGACCGCTACGTAGACAGAGATGCTGGCATTCTCTATATTCTTATGGAATACTGTGGGGGTGGCGACCTTTCTTTTATTATCAAACAAGCGCAGAAGCAAAATCGGCCTATATCGGAAGACGCTATTTGGCACTATTTCATGCAAATTTTACTCGCATTGCATCACTGCCATCACCCAAATGGGCATGGCCGGTCTAGTAGTAACGGCTGTATCGGCGGAGGATTGGGAGCAGATGGCAAAGAAAAGAGAGCGCAGATCTTGCATAGAGATTTGAAACCAGATAATGGTATGTCCCATCTCTGATTAGTTATCTCTGTTTCGTGTACCCTTACCACGCTACCTCAAGTCTTTCTGAACGAGGTGAACGCAGTCAAGCTTGGCGATTTTGGTTTGTCAAAAGCCCTCGCCCAGGCGAGTTTTGCTAGTACATATGTCGGCGTAAGCACATTTTCCCCCTGTTTGGATGGTGATTGATATATCTTTTCCAGACCCCATACTACATGTCGCCGGAATTGATGCAAGAAAAAGCATACGACTCAAAATCAGATATCTGGTCCCTGGGTTGTCTTATATACGAACTATGTGCGCTGAAGCCACCTTTCCACGAAGCCAGGACACATGCGGAGCTCAGCATTTTCATTCGGTGAGAGGCCAAAATGACGTTACATGTAAAAACACTATGTGTCTTACATGACTATCTAGTAATGGTAGAATACCCCCTTTACCAAGGGGATATAGTCAGTCGCTCTACGGCGTGATCAAGGCCATGCTCAACCTGAATGTGTGTGCTGCTACCTTTCGCTGCTTTTCGTGTCAACTAAAGTCTCATCTCTGTGGGAAGCCGGCAATGAGACCGTCAGCAGCACAACTTCTGCAGCACGAACGTCTCGAGCTCGTGTTCAAAGTGTCTGAAACAGAAAAAATGTGGGTTTCTGAACACCTTTGGTAACCGGCTTCCGAAACATCAATTTTTAAACCAGGATTTCAACGGTGAAGACTCATAAAACGACCGTTGCTGCCAAGGAACGCGAAGTCCTGGCGCGCGAAACATCCCTTCTCGAAAAAGAAGCACATATAACTTCCCTCATCTCCCAGAAAGATTCCGAAATCAATTCCCTTCAAGCTATCGTTTCACAGCTCCGGGAGCAATCGCAATCGCAATCGCAATATGACACCGCTACCGTAGAAAAGCGCATACGAGACGGCATATGGAAACGTGAGGAAGAACTTCGTGTGGCTGTCGCTAAGCGCGAGGAGGAGGTGGCCGTAGCGATGGCTCGGCGTGAGGAAGAGATCATGCACGCTGTGAGGGTGAGGGAGGAAGAGATTTTCGAGGCATGGAGGGCGAGGGAGGAGCAAATTAGAAACGAAATTACAAAAGCTATTGAGGAGCGGGCGGTATGGCTAGACAGAAAGGCAGAGGAACTTCGGCTGCAGGAGGAGAATCTGGAAGGAATACGGAAGGAGTTGGAGGCCCAGGTCAAAGGAATGGAGAAATCTACCACGGGAAGGAAAGGTGCGCATGATCATGTGTATCTTTTGACTTGCTAATCCTTTTGCAGTCATAGAGCGAAAAGATAAAACACCTCTTGAGGAAGTACACAACCTTCTCGCTCGCATCACAGAGCCGCACAGTGAATCAGAACGAGTGACGTCCACACTTGCGACTCCCATCAGCCGCAATGTCAACAAATTTCCGAATGACTTTGTCCCCTCTGCTATGAAAGGCGTCGTACTGACTTCGACGGGTGAACCTCTGGCTACTCCCACTCCAGGGGAGTTAGCCAAGTTCTTTGTAGAGTCACCAAAAGTTGGGTTGAACTTTGCAAGAATCTTTGATTTTGATGACGAAACAGAAGCCGAAAATCCACCAACGTCGCCTACTATGCGGGAGAGGCCAAGAGCGGATAACGTAGCTAGCCCAGACAAACTTGACGAACAAGAGTCTCTTCCCTCGCCAGTCCCTCCGACGCGGCTGCGGCGACCTTCTATTAAGCGTATGGAGACGTCATTACCATCATTAGCTGGAGTGCCGCCGACGAATAAACCAGTGAGGAGACCGAGCAACGGGAATCTGCTGCGTGCTGTTGCCGCTGCGAACGCCGCAAATATCAATGCTGGGAGGAAGAGGGGAGGATCTATTTCGGTGACATCAAGCCAGACACCCACGGGGAATAATACGAGTGGGAGTGCCTGCGCAAGACCTATGCTGGTCAGTGCGAGGAAGGCAAGCGAGGAGGCAAGAAAGGTTTTATTGCGGCCATGACCAAAGTTTTCTTTTTTCACTTTGGACATTGGGTTTTATTATGTAATAAATTAGCATTTCATCGATGTTTCCTCCTGAAGGTCTTGTATCACCAGATCATTTCTTGCTTATCACGGATGAACTCGCTGCACCAGCGGATTTTCTTCTACATCGAATCTTATGCCATCAGTTGAAAGATCCTAAAATTTGCAAAACTGTCATCCTTTCGGTCTCGGAAGATTTATGCCGATGGAAGGCTGTCGCTGCAAAATCTGTGAGTTTCGGCGACGCTCCTCGAATTCCAATATGTTTTACCAAGCGCTAATATCCGGTTTGTCAAGAATATAAGCTTGACCCAGCATCCGGTGTCGGAAACATTTATTTTTGTGGATGTGCTCAAGAAAGCTAAACCGCCATTGATTAACGATTCGGCGAATCTCCGGCCCATTTTCGACATTGTATCAACAATACTTGGCGAAAGAGATTCTCGTTCCGGAGTGCCCAAGTCAGTAATATTGGAGGACATGACATCTCTCCTATGGGTCGGATTCTCACTACTGGACCTCGTGCGTTTTGCCCGTGCTCTTCATGCTCTGTGCCTCAAGGTACCGAAAGGACCGCATTATCTCGGCGTCTGTGATAGTTATTAATGAAACGGTTTCGGGTAGTCAAGCGCTTCTCTTATTATTCGACATCACATTCTAAGCCCCGGCGAGCCTGATGACCTTTTCCGGCACCTTCTGCAAATGTGTACCTACCACCTGGACGTTCGTCCCTTATCTAGTGGCCGAAGTGGCGCTGTCAGTGGCGAAGTTCGTTTTGTTTCACTAGGCATACTCTTTTCTATTTCGGGGAATCTGACATACGAGACCAGGTTGCTCTTCATGCAGGACCGTCAACCAAAAATGCCAAAATCCACTTGGTTCCACTTGGTTCAGCGGTTCATTATTGTTTGACCGATAATGGATGTATTTTCTTCGAGAGGGGCACCGGTGGAGGAGTTCTATGAATGGTACTCGGTTTATTACCTCCAAATCGCCCTGAACGTTTGACAATTGTCCGGTCAAAACATTTTAGCAATTTGCTGCGTGAACAATTTCACTGGCGGGTAATTACTAACACGGCAGGCAAAAATACCTTTTTGTATTCTGAATATAATTCAGACTTGGAAGGTTCATAGCCTTATAGAGTAAGCCTGGCACTCCTTATTTGTAGAACTTTCAAAGTCTGAATTATGCAATATATTTTTACAGCCATTTTTGAGACTTTTTGAATTTTTTTGATAGTTTAGAAAAATGTTGACTTAGAAAATTTTGAGTACTGTGTTTATATCTCATGAAATACTGCATGGATTGACATGGTTATAGAGGGAAAGTTGTACTATGTCTCAAGGGCTATCTACTCCTGTAATTACATTTAGAAAATATTTAGTGTGTGGTGAGTTGTGGATGAAACAAAAGGTAAACCAGTACTTTGTGACACCCCAAATGATATTGTCAAGTAATGAACTCCTATGAAGAAGATTGTAGAGAGAAAGTTGTTCATTTTGTCAAGGGCTAGAAGTACGTAAGCCATGTTTTTCTTTATTTTTTGTTCTTTGAGCCAGTATTACATCATTACTATGCTTGTCTGCATTATGATCATGACCAAGGGGGTGGCAGAACAGGAATTTCCGATATACACTCATATTTTATTTTAAGGGCCAGCTTGGGACCCCCCCCCCCTTCCTTCCATATAGGGTATGTTTAGATCATGTGTATATATTTTCTGCAACAAACCAATCTAGATATATCTCAAGATACTATATATATGTAATATACCACGCTGTTAGCGGTGTAAAGGCGAGGTCGGGGTGGCTGCGGAATAATGATCCTAAGCCTGAGGGGTCAGCGTAGAAGTGACTAGGAATAGTCTAACAAGCTTCAGTAAGATAGTAGGATATAAAAGTAAGAAGCCGCCGAGTAAACTACTGAAATCTATCGAGACCGATCGAAGCCGACGAGGCCGACGATGTCGGGTATGGCGGGTCGGGTGTCGGGTGACGAGAAACGTAGAGATAAAGGCGGTAGAACGATGGGGAGGGCGTCGAGGAATCCGACGAGCAATGTGTGCGATGGAATTTACTGAGAGACTTAATTCTCAGAGAGAGGAAATGGGGTAACTGGTTTCTTATTTTGAGACGGCGCTTGGGCACCGTTTTTATACTACAAATTTGTGTACCTAGATTCGGACGAGAGTCCTCGGCCGATGAGAGGAGACAAAGGAGAATAAAAATGGGGAAGTAGGAAGAGCGTTGCGAGGCGACGATGACAGGGAAAATGGGTGGAAGATATGAAAAACCGTAAAAGATGCAATATACTTTACTATATCCCCATAAGGGAGACGCTAGGCGTGAATAAGGCAAGTCCGATGTCGGGATCCCAGTCCGATGAGATCTATCTTCGATATTTGAAGTTCCGTGAGTTTATGAGATAGACCGACCAGGTACGTGAGCGGCCGTGCTAGTCGGTATGCATCGGGTTGCGTCGGGTTACGTCGGGTTCAAGCGTAGACTGCTAGAGACGTCGGGTTCGAGCGGATTCGCTAGATATCGATGTTACGGCCTCAGAGGGTCGAGGACCCTCTACATCTCCTTGGGTCTTCTAATAGAGACCATCCGTGGTCGAGAATATGGGGTCTCCGAATGCGGGTCGCGAATGTGGCCAATCACGTGAGCAGCCAAACAACGGCAAAGTAAAAAAAATAAAAATTTTCTCGTTGTTGATCCGACCTTCCCTCTACACCATCACACGTTCACAATGTCCCAAGTCTACGACAACTTCCTCGCTTTCGTCGAAAGCATTGAATCCGATGTCCGGGCGGACTATGAAGAGGCCGTCAACGCGGTCACCGTGTTTCATAGCGACGACCTCGTAACGATGGTGGACGGCAACGAGGGGATGGCCCAACAATGGTTAAGCGGCCGCAAGAAGGCGCTGGTGAGTTTCCTTATTGACTACGCGTGTCCTAAGATAGCTCATGCCGTCCGCCAGCGTGCTTACAATGGAATCGTCGCGGAACTCCGAGCTGGTGGTATGAGGCCAGTAACGCCACCGTTATGGGCCGACCGCCAATCGTACGCCAACGATGTCGAAGAGTGGCTGAAAGAAGCGGCGGACCGGGAGAGGCAGGAACAGGAAGAAGCCAGACGGCGGGCGGATGAAGAAGCGGCTACGCGGGAAGAGGAGGCCAGACGGATGGCAGAGGCAAGTGCACGAGCGGAGGCGGAGAAAAGGCGAAAGGCGGCAGAGGAAAGGCGAGAGCGGCTTAGAATAGAACAACACGAGCAGCACTGGAATCAAGAAGCGGACCGGGTTGAAAGGGATGGAGCCGCGTATCGGCGGCGGCTCAGCGAAGAACGGCGAGCTGAAGCAAACGTGGGTGAACCAAGGACTGAGTCGATTCCGGAAGGGGAAGCCGCAATTGAGCCAGAGGAAGGCCCCGTCGACCCGGCACCAGAGACACCGGCCGATGTAGAAGACGTAGATACGCCGGGCGTAGAGACCGGAGACTTGGCTGGTACGACGGTGAGTTCTTGTGTCGGTTCATATGTTCTTTAGTTACTGATCCTGGTAACAGTTCACCGGGCCGTTTCCCCTACAACCCTGCACCAACTGCGTCAAGGCGCAAGAGGCGTGTCGAGGCGTCACGGGCTACGTGTGCGAACGATGCCAGAGGCTGAAGAAGAGATGTACTAACGCTACACACCGGACGGGCGGGGGTCGGCGCAAGGTGGATACCAGAAAGGGCAAAGAGGTCGCGGCCGGTATGAGGAAGCCGTTGTCGTTCACGACAAAGCCCATCCGCAGTAGGCCTGCCCGGGCCTCAACGAGCAAACCGCGGGTCGAGGAGGTGGAGTCGGTCGAGGACGATGACGAAGACGAGGAGGAGTCGGAGGAAGAGCGGCCGACGAAAAGGCTTAGGACGGCCTCGACAGCGAACCCGTTCGTTTTGACAATGGAGAATTACGAGCAAGTGTCGGCGCGGCTAGCGGTCCTTACGGAGGAGCTGGGAGCCCTGGGCACCAACGTCAACCGTCACCTCGTCCACTTCGGTCAAGAGTTCCAGCGGCTTCGCGTCGATCTCGAACGGTCGACCTCAAGGTTGGCGATGTTGAAGCGGGATTACGAGACCGGCCGCCTGTAAAATATATATATAAAAATAACGAGCCCGTTGTATATAAAAAAATATATCGTGTATATAAAAGACGTGTCAGCTTGTTCACCCAACTAAGGAAAGCCGATCGGCTCCCGAAGACATAGGACTATTCGCATCATTCGTCATATCGTTGAAAAACTAAGAGGAACTAAATAAAATGGGGGTATAACGTGGACAGAATATAAATGAAATGCTTAATCGTCGTCGGGTGAGGAGTCTATGGAGGGCGGGTACGTCGGATCATCAAGATCGTTTGAATCGGTATCGTCGGCATCGGGGTATTGTAAGAAGTCGTCCAACGGTATCGATATTTTTGAGCGGGCGTGGTAGGGTACGACTCGGAAAGCGGCAAATCGAGATTTAGAAACCGCACCGTCGAGTTCGGCGAGTATGTAGGATCCGCCTTCTGTTTTCCTGACGACAACCATGGGTCCAAAGTACCGCGGTTTTGCTTTACGATCGAGAGACATTTCGATACGTGAATTTTGGACGAGAACGAGGTTACCAGGTTCGAAGTCGTAAACTTTGATCGTGTTGGCGTATTTCTGCTCAAATTGCCGAGCGGACGCGAGCCGAGATTTGGTAAGTTTTTCTTTGACCCGATCGAGGTCGGCTTCTCGTTTACGAAGTTGTCGGGCGCGGATGACTATGAGGTCGGTCGTAGACATCGTATCTTGCGTCGGAACCATGTACGTAGCTTCGGCAAAATCGAATGGAAACAGCGGTTCTACTCCGTGTGCGATGTAGTAGGACGAGTATCCGAGGCTTTTGTGTGTCGTGACCCGTTCGGCCCAAAATACGGAGTGGGTTACGGTGTGCCATTTCTTTTCATCTCCGTCACAACTTTTCATAATGGCCTCCCGGACATCTAGGTGGCGACGCTCAACGGGTCCGTTTGCTTGTGAGTTATAGGGCGAAATGCGGATGTGGCGGATACCGTAGCGGGAGGCGAGATAGTCGAGCGCTTCTACGAATGGCTTGCCGTTGTCGGTGACGATTTCTTCGAGAGCGCCCCAACGGCATAAGATGTCTTCGAACAAGAACGTGCCGATGGTGGAGCCGGTCTCGCGGCGTAACATGCGGAACTCAGGGTAGGCGGACAGGGAGCAACGGGCTTGGACGATGTATCGATAGCCGCCGGATCGTGGCATAAACATTGTGTCGACATACGCTTTACGAAATAGTGAGGCCGGTGTAGCGACGGTGGGCGGAATGTGATGATAACGCATTTGCCGTACTTGGCACTGATGGCAAGACTGGACGTACCACTTAACGTCGTGGTCGAGGTGCGGCCACCAGAAACGGTCGAGTAGCCGAGCGCGGACGGAGAATATACCTTTGTGGCCGAGAGAGTCGTGAGCGTCTTTGAGTAACTGAAGCCGGCGGTCGGGTGGTATGACAAGTTTGTGTTTTCCGTGACGGTCTTTGCGCCAAAGCTTGTTATCAGTGACGAAGAATTCAAGGGCGTATCGTAGGAACAGACGGTATTCTTCGTCCGTGAAGTTCGCGGGTCGGGTTAGATCTCGTAACCAAGTCTCGACGAGGGCAAGACGAACGTCGGCCGCGCGGGCTTTATCGGATCGCGGTATGTCAGAAACGGCTTCCTGATTTGTGTAGACGAGGACGGCCGGTAATTCTTGGAGTCGGTCGGCTGTGGCACGGCAGCGGCCGCATACAGCAATCGGCTTAGACGGTATGGGGACGGGTCGGTAGTTGACGACTTCCATAAAGAAACCGTAGGAGTGGTCGAGCCAATCGTCGGAGTCGTTGATCTCCTCGGGGTCTTCTGCGGCGCGGGGACGTCGGGAGAGTCCGTCGGGTGCACCGTGTGCGGAAGCGGGTACGTGAACGAGTCTAAAGTCAAATAAGAGCACGCCGGCTATCCATCGGTTGATCGTTGCATTGGGCTGAATGTCGGGGTTGTTGAGCATCCCTTTTATGTACTTCGCGTCGACTTCAACGGTGAGGTTGCGGACGCCGATAATGAAAATCCGATAGGCGCGGAGGGCCCTGAAGAGACCGTAAAGCTCGAGCTTGGACTGAGAGTATCGGGCTTCGCGTTCGTTCCACGATATTGAACCAAAGCGATTCGGATAGCGCTTTCCGTCGGCGCGGATTTGCATAAGAACGAAGCCGACTCCAAGAACGGATGAATCGACGGCGAGAATCACTTCCCATTCACGCGTGTAGTCGATAGCGCGCAGCGCTGGCGACGTAATGACGGCGTTTTTGAGGTAGTCGACGGCGGTCTCTTCTTCTTCACCAAATTCGAAGGGTATACCTTTGCGGGTAAGGCGGACGAGGGGTCGGGAGTGAAGCGAGAAGTCCTTGATAAAAATACGCAAGACGCCGCAGATACCGAGAAAGGCGCGAACTTCGGTGAGGTTGGTCGGCAGTGGCCAATCGCGAATCTTCTGTACTTTGGAGTCGTCGGCTACTCTTCCTTCGTATGTGCATCGGTGGCCAACAACGATGACTGAGGGTCGACACAACTCGAGTTTTTTGCCATTGAAGGTACCGCCGACATAGCGGAAACGCTGGATGACGCGGTTGACACCTTGGAAGTGTTCCCAAATGAAACGTCGGATTGCCGGGTTCTCGGGTATAGTCTCGTAGGTACCGTCGGGTTGCTCGTAGCGGGTTGGAGGCCCTTTAACGGGAATATCGTCCATATACGGAACGGCAAGATGAGGGATTTCGTCACGGAGGATGTACGTGGAGTCACCGTGTAGGATCTGCAGGGAATTTGTGTATCCCATAGCAATCCGCGTAAGTCGAAGCGTTCCGAGTGGAGACTGAAAGGTCATATAGTCACGAGACGAGGGGTGGACGAGGCGTTGGTCGAAAGAGACGAAGAGGTCGAAGGAAGCGTAGCAAGAGTGGCCGCCAAAGGCCTCGGCCAAGTGCTCGGTCATGGGCGGTACGGCGGGATCGCGGATAGTGACGGCGTTAAGTGGCTGTAGATCATGGACGATTCGAAGAGACTTCCCATCCTTTTTCAAAACGCAGAACCAGCGGGAGCGGTATGACGAATTCGAGGGTTCATAGGTACCGGCGTTAATTTTGTCTTTGATGATGCCGATGACTTTGTTAAGGATGCCGGGTGGGATTGGGATATTGCGATGGACCCACGGGTCGTGCGGTACGGTGGGAATGTGGATCGGCGGGAAGTAGTCCGTATTGAACTGGCCTTTCTCGGATTCGTTCCAGGCGAAGGCGGCTTCTTGCGTTTTGATGATATGGTGGCCGAGTTTTTCTTCCTCAGGCCAAAGGAATCCATCCGGGTTCATCGGCATCGCGTCGTGTCGTTCCTGGGTATAGCGGGTGCCGGGTGTAAAGTCGGGCGGGTGAGTCGGGAGCGTGGGTAAGTCGGCTAGCGGGTCGCCGGTGATCTCGCGTATGATACGGTATTCGTCGGGGAGAGTGGTAGAAATTGGGCGGATACGATCGGCTACCTTCTTATACTTTTTCTTGGTAACGACTCCTTTTAGGTCCCTGGTAGGGGGGGTGGTATACGAGATATAAGTAGCGTGTTCAGTAGAGGCTTTGTTACAAATATTCGAGGAAGAAATATGTGACGCAGGAGCGGAGACGGAACAAGACGAAGGAAGGGTATTGGTAGTACGTAGCTGATTTTGTACATCGGTCAACAATGAAATGTACTGGGCGGCAGTCTGAGGCTGAGACGAAGAGAAATCTAAATCGATAGAAAAACATAAGTCCTCTTCTAGGGGAAACGGCAAAAGGGAAGCATAGTTCGTGGTATAGGTGTGGTCGCTTTCGAGTGGCGGCTTCTCATCTCCCGGTGCGTCCTTTCCGAGAGGTATCTCCGGGTCCTCGACTTCTAAAAATCCGGCTTTCCGGTGTCGGACCGCTCTCGTCGGTTCTTTTGGTTGTGCTCGATGGTGGGCAAGGTGACGACGGCGCCGGTGTTTGGATCCGTGATCGTGACTTGTTGTTCTCCGTTTTTATAATCCTTCGTAAGGGCTTCGGATAGCGTGAAGAACGGGCGGCCGATGAGGATTTCGTAGGGGGCGTCGTCGACGACTTGGACTTGGAGGAAAAGATCGACGTCGCCGAAGGTGAATTTTAGGTTGGCGATCCGGCCGAGGGTGTCGTTGTCGCTTTTATTTGCCGACTGCATCCGCATCTTCATATTTTGGAGGCCGTAACCGAGTTTCTCCCAAATATCGCGCCGCATGCCGATGATCATGGAACCGTTGTCGAGGACGCACTCGAATACGAATTTGCCGTTGATGAGCGGGTAGACCGCACGGAGAGGGACTGAGTTGTGGCCGACGACGAGCGGGACGTTTTCCTGACAATGTTGACAGGCGCGAGTGGGGATTTCGGGTGCGTGAAAGTGGAAGACCTCGACGTTGTTACTCTCGGCGGTGACCTTTTTCGACGTAGTGAGGTCCTTCATGTGACGGCGGGCGTCGGACGACATGGCTAAAAGTTCTCGCTGCGAAATGCAGACTTGAGAATCGAGCGCGCGGTCGATGACGGATTTGGCGATACCGGGATCTTCGATGGGGGCTTGGTAGCGGTATTGGGGGTGCGATGCGGGAAGGTTCTGGGGAGTGCGCGGTACAAGGGCGGTCGGCTCGGTCGGCCGCGTGTTCGAAGGGGGGACTATGGTGATCGGCTGCTCGTTGATAGGTCTGGTCGTTTTCTCGGCGGGTTTCGCGGCGGGGACAGACGTGGAAGTGGTGGGCAGATTGGGAAACGTTTCTCTAGACTTGCCTTTTGCCTTTGATGGGATCTCTACACCGTCGAATCTAACCCGTTTACGAAGCCGCTGCACTTCGGCTTCCAGAACCTTAATTTGTTCGTTGTCGTCGTCGATGTCGGACGTCGTGGACTGAAAGATGTCGGCGTACTCGGTGGTGACCTCTGGTTCGTAGGTGGGTACTTCGACGGCGGAGACGAAGTTAGCTTTGACGTGAGGCGGCGGGTCGCGTTGGAACGGTTCTGTGGGGTTGCGGGCAGGGGGAGCGCGGTTGCCGGGGTTCTGTGCGTGCCACGCGTCGAAGCGTTCCCTCATATTTTTGCCGACGATAGCCTTTGGAAGATACATTCCATTAGGCAACACGATGCGGCCATGCTCGTTCTTGCGGCATATCCCGTCTCGAGTGTACTGCTCGCAAATAGGACAATCGCGTATACGATGGAACGGGTCGTCGCAAAAGAGGCAGTTGAAATTGGTGAAACCCTGTCCCGCGGTGGTCGGCTCAGCCCTATTTGCACACGGCTTTGGGGGGTTGTTGCGTTCGGTGAGGGCTTGCGTGAGGACGGCGAGTTGTTGCGAAACGAGACGAAATAGGTCGGATACGTTAGGTTCGACCGGTTCCACTTTAGGAATGACCGGGTCATAGCGAGCGGGTGGCGGGTAGCGGGTGGCGGGTTCCATTGGAGTCGAGTACCGGATGGCGGCAGGCGACGTTGACGAGAGACGAGAGACGGTGGACGGTTCGGCCACGGTTCCGGCCAGCAAGAAGTGGGCGCAATTGTGGAAGTCCTGGAAGTCGTAAGGGTCGCTATGGAAATGGTTCAGCTTTTGGTACTGCAGACGGGTTTTGATGTCCTTTTTGAGCTCGACATGGAAGCCGTTCTCGTACGCGATGTTGCGTTCTCGGGGAGAGATCCGACCCTTGTCTAGAAGAAACCCAGAGATCCGGATGAACTCGCGGTAATATTCGCCAAGTTCAGCGCGGGTACGGATACCGTAAGCGGTTTGGGTGTGCGTAAGATGGTCGAGATCCGCCATAGTGTACCGGTGATCGTCTTCCGTGCCCGGGTATAGCACGAGTACGCTCTTTTTGAATGCGGCATAATCGACGCTGGTCGCGCTAGGTAAACTTGCCCAAAGCTCGTAGTCGCTAAGCGACGCGTAGCGCAGACTATGCTTAATGCGTCCTGCGTCGTCGAGAGCGGCATCAGCAGCAAGTATCTCGACTTCTTCGAAGAAACAGTTTAAATTGAGCGGGTTCCCGTCGAAGGTCGGGGCCGTGGAGTGACCGCGAGCGGGCATTTGTCGTGGAGTAACATGGGGAGCGGTGACGTGGGGAGCGGTCGAAGATCCAGAGGTCGAAGTCATTGTGGATGGAAGAAGCTGAGATGTCGATGAAGCGGTTGTCGGGTGTACGATGAGCGGGTCGGGTAACGTGGACGATGATGGCGTAGGCGAAGACGATGACGGGGACGATGACGGCGTAGGCGATGACGATGACGGGGACGATGACGATGACGGATTATTCGATGTCGAGAGCGAAGACGGAGACGATGACGATGACGGAGTTTTCGATATCGAGAGCGAAGACGTGGACGGGGGTTCTAAAGAGGTCGAAGTCGGGGACGTAGGCGATGCGGGTGTCGAACTGAGATCGGATGAGTCGGGTGTGATGGTAATTATCGGTATATCGACCGATTCGAGACTGTCGGATGAAAGATATAGGGGGGTGTTTGACCCTGAGACGAGCGGGAGGTTGTTATGTCGAGCGAGGTGGTCGGGTACTAGCTGGAAGAAGTCGTCGTCGATTGTCGGGTCGAAGGCGGCTAAAGAGAGTTCTTGTTGAAGAGTTCTTCGAGGAAGATCTCGAAGACGACGGTCAGAGGGAGGGATACGGGAAGAGGAAGCTATGGTGGTGCTAGACTATTCCTCGCGGTGGGCTCCAGATGTAAAGGCGAGGTCGGGGTGGCTGCGGAATAATGATCCTAAGCCTGAGGGGTCAGCGTAGAAGTGACTAGGAATAGTCTAACAAGCTTCAGTAAGATAGTAGGATATAAAAGTAAGAAGCCGCCGAGTAAACTACTGAAATCTATCGAGACCGATCAAAGCCGACGAGGCCGACGATGTCGGGTACGGCGGGTCGGGTGTCGGGTGACGAGAAACGTAGAGATAAAGGCGGTAGAACGACGGGGAGGGCGTCGAGGAATCCGACGAGCAATGTGTGCGATGGAATTTACTGAGAGACTTAATTCTCAGAGAGAGGAAATGGGGTAACTGGTTTCTTATTTTGAGACGGCGCTTGGGCACCGTTTTTATACTACAAATTTGTGTACCTAGATTCGGACGAGAGTCCTCGGCCGATGAGAGGAGACAAAGGAGAATAAAAATGGGGAAGTAGGAAGAGCGTTGCGAGGCGACGATGACAGGGAAAATGGGTGGAAGATATGAAAAACCGTAAAAGATGCAATATACTTTACTATATCCCCATAAGGGAGACGCTAGGCGTGAATAAGGCAAGTCCGATGTCGGGATCCCAGTCCGATGAGATCTATCTTCGATATTTGAAGTTCCGTGAGTTTATGAGATAGACCGACCAGGTACGTGAGCGGCCGTGCTAGTCGGTATGCATCGGGTTGCGTCGGGTTACGTCGGGTTCGAGCGTAGACTGCTAGAGACGTCGGGTTCGAGCGGATTCGCTAGATATCGATGTTACGGCCTCAGAGGGTCGAGGACCCTCTACAGCGGCGCCGCTTGGTACCATTCGGTTTGCAGCTCGGACACACCCAGTTTCATGGAGCAAAATCATAGCTAAAGCATGCAAGATGAAACTGGTAAGAGTGTCAGTCCAGGGTAGGTCAAATCAGATACTGGAAGACTTACCCAAATGGTCTCACAACCTGGAGCTTTGCAAGACAAAACCAAGACAGATTCCTTCTCCACCTCTAAGACAACTTCACCACAGATGCACCCTTCAAGAATCACACATTGCTTTGTTCATACACATCGCGCTCGAGCATATTCGGTTTGTGCCTCTTGGTCGGATGTTGTATCACCAGCGATGGCCATAGTTGTATCAGTGAGCTCTGTGGCTGGCATGCACAACATTGGGGATGAAGCTCGGTGAGGTATGCTCTGCTCCAGTGTGGCTGGGTCAGGGCATATTGGTGGGGATGTTGCACGCTGTCATGATCCAAACAGGATTCGGATCAAAACATAGTAATATGCTGTCACTAGTCACCATCCCTACAGCACACATCACATTACAAGGACCATTCATACTGGAATGCCCCCATCTGCATATGGAGTAGAATGGAATACCCTTATCTGCATATAGGACACACAGGAAATCCTTATCTGCACATAGGACATACATGAAACTCTTATCTAAACAAGGGACATGCAAGGAAACCCTTATCTACAGAAGGGACATACAAGAAAACCCTTATCTATGCAGAGGAAATGAAGGAATACCCTTATCTTAACTGATAAGGCCCACAAAATATCTTATCAGAGGCCAAAGAAGCACAAGCAGCACAGCCACATCCTTATCTCCAATCATAGAGATAACACATGCCACCCATCATTCCCTGATCAAGAAGCACATCACATTTCATATCAATTGATCAAATACAGCCCAGCCCTGATCTTATCTTTTTCTTAACTGATAAGGATACACACATGGCATGGCATCAATTGATCAAGAAGCACAGCCTCAGGAAGATGATTCTAGAAGCACACCCTGGCACAGCCCTTGCCTTTGATTCACACACCCAAGATTAGACCAGCAACATGACTCACTCCCATCACATGTGACTCATTGGTCTATCCATGACAAATTATGACCCTTATGACATATTCATGACCTCCCATGACTCATTATGACCACCTATGACTAATTTTGACTATTTCTGACTCATTATGCCCCCTCCTTTGATTATAATACCTATGTGACTCATTAATTGACTCTGTATGAGTCACAAACCCATGCCTTCCTTTCTTATGATTCCTTATGAGTCATAACCCCCCCATGCCTTTCATCATTATGACTCCTTATGAGTCATAAACTTATGCCTCTCCTCTATATGACTCCCTATGAGTCATATCCTATGCTCTCCATTTGATATACCATTCTATGACTCAGTATGACTCCTGCTGTAGAATAGGTATATATAGAGCCCAGTTTCTACTGGAGATGGCCCAGTCACCTAATCTGACAGGCCCAGTCACAGGACAGTCCCTCTCCCAGATTCTGATTCACCCCATCTGTATTTGTTTGTATTACCTACTTTGGTAGTAGCTAGTACCCAAATACCAATTGCAGTTCAGGTCATCATTCATTTGTTTAAGGATATCAATCTCAGATATATTGATACTCCCTTATTACTTGTTTGATATATATTCTTTGTGTTCTGTCACGTAGTACAGTCACATTCATCTTCTTTCAAGTTCTATTGATCATCACCAAAGATATCCCAGTACTTTATTCTGCACTAGTAGCCAATGTGCGTTTGAAGCTTCGGAATAAAGTCCGATATCTTGATTATCAATTCTACTTGCCTATTGGTCCGTTCATTCATTCTGTACATAGTATTTTGTCACACCTTCCTTTTGTTTGACATCTACTGTTACACTCGCCCATCGCCCATCGTCTATCGCTCATCTCTGTTGTACCTCTGCTCATTGTATACTTGCTACTTGTATACTTGACTGTTGTACACTCGTTCATCTTACACTGTTCATACTTGCTTGAGTTATTATCCGCTTATACTCTTGCATACCTCTTGTCACTCAAAGTCTTTACCTTCAGTAGGGAAGACCTCACTGTTCACTCATCCTCTATAAGTCATACATCTGACTTATATTATTGTCAAGTATTTGTTGTATCCCTCAAAGCTAACCTTTGATAGGATTCACACCACAACCCAACCACCCAACAGGAATAACTCAGAGTTATTAAAGAGCTAAATCCTTGTTCCTAAAGGACAACAAGGTAATTTCCCGATCAACAACACACTCCGGAAACCCTTGGTGTGGATTTGTTCAAACACTTCCCACGCAAAACAACGCAACTCAACATCTGCATTGTTATGGTCCAATTCAGAGAAATGTGGGTTACCCTGATCACTCTCAATATGCTCCTCATCAGTGTCATCATGTGGCACCACACCCATGTCATCAGAGTTGGATAACGCTGGCTTGGAGTGTGGTGAATCATCTTCTGTAATAGTACTGCTGCCACTAAGTTAATGGAAGAGATATTAGACAAGAGATCACTATACCGGAGAGCTAAGCGTGAGCTGTGGGCCTGTGAAACAACCATGGGTGACGCCATTTTGCTTTTCTTGGATCTCCGTGCCTTCTGTACCTTCCATCGGGTGTCCCAGAGGACCTTCATTGCATCCTTTTCTGATTCCGATATACAAACTTGCATCAGGAAGTTGGCTGGCACTGTTATCTTGTGCTGGTCACGAAAATGAATGTGGAGACTATACTTCCAGACTGCAGGGCTTGATTTTGGGCACAATGGACAGATGATGGGAACATTTGAGCACAGGGACCTTGACGATGAATCTGCAGCACTGGCGTAATTGAAGCGAACCAGGTTGGCACAAACTGATTTTTCTCGATCAACATTGTATCCAGCACCTGAACCTCGCTCCTTTCTGAGACTTATCCTACACATCGGCGGTGGCTGGAGACAGAGGCCACACCTTTCTTGAGTGCGATCTAAGGATGGGTCATTGAGGATGTGGGCTCTCATGTGTTCCAGAATCCGTTGTGCGTTTGATCGATCAAGCTGAGCTTGTGGTCCACATATGGAGCAGTTTGATTGTGCATCGCCAGGGTGAGATGTGCTATCCTCACGCTCACATATGAAACATATTTTCCCTAGAGATTATCAGATCAGAAAAAGATTCACATTTGTGAGCACTGCTTGCCTCCAACTTGATATGGAAAATACTCTGAATGCTTGACTATCAGTAAATCCTGAACATCCTAAGGCAATAAATCTTGATACAAGCTGGCGGAAAGGGTGACCAAAAAGGAGCTTTCGAAAAGATAGGTGGGGCTTCCCGATGTTTGGATGAAGATTGAAGGATTGACTGGATGCACAAGACGGCCCAGAATATTTTCACACTGAACCCCCATGCGCAAAGACCAACACCAGTCATGTTTGCCTTGTGGATCGTCCTCAATTGTTGCAGGAATAAGTTGTAAGATCTGAAAGTCAACCTTACTCATACTGTCTGCCAATAGATGGATGGCTATTTCCTGGAGATTATTTTGCGACGCGAAGTGGAGCCGGTTGATCTGTGAAACAGCTAGGAATATCTGTTCCTCACATTTAACAAGGGTGGTGATAGGATTGCCAATGCATAAAGAAGGGTCACCAAGTTGGCTATCGTGTGAGACAATGCTGGAGCTTGCATCCGATGGAGTGGCATTGTAACAAGGAATTTCTTGGACACGCTTCAACCGATCAGTTGATGACCAGCTAGTGAAATGCACGGGTATTGAAACCCGCACGGGTCATGGGTATGGGTCCACATGGGTACGGGTACGGGTAGCCAAATCGGGACCCATGATTTACCTGTACCCGGCCATGGGTCCATGGGTTTTTCACGGGTAGTGTCACGATCCCATGACATGCAACTTTGACCTCGACTATGTGGCAACAGCAAGACCAAACGTAACAAAATGAAGACGGGCGAGGTTAGGGGGCAAAACGAGCAGTGGGAAGTGGTGCACCCGTGCTGCAATAAGTATTTATTTATAGAGTTCTATCATACTGACTAACCAGACAACTACAGACACACCACACAACCACAACAACAAACCAACTACGAGGACAGGGACAAAAAGGACCAGGGGATGAGGACCGCAACCACAACCGCGACGATGGCAACCGCGACGATGGCACCCACAACGATGGCAAGCCACAATGATGGCAAGTCACAACGATGGCAAACGACAACGGCAAGCCAGGATGATGGCAAACGACGATGACAGCAAGCGTGGCGGCAACAGACAACGATGGCAAAGAGAAGAGCAGCAGGGGTGGTGCACCCACCACCCGCTGCAACAGGTATGTCTTTTATTATAATTATACATTGCTACGCTACTGACTACAGCCGCAGATGCTCCCCAACCCCCACACCCACACCCACCCCCCTCAACCAGTGGGCCAACGGCAGATGCCAAGAGCAGTGCTGGCCAAATGACCACCAGACACACCAGCGACGGCATGCTTTAAACCCACCTCACGAACCAGCATCACTGTGCCAATCAACACCAGCACCACATCCGCGAGGATACCACCTAGGAGACGAGGGGGAGACAAGGAGGAGACAAGGAGGCCCACCCATGTCACCTCGCGAAGATGCAGCGCGACATCAATCAACGTCAGTGCTGTGTTCGTGAGGTAATGGGAGGTTGGGCCTTCTGGCATAGACCCGTGGGTTTACCCACGGGTTACCTGTACCCATGCCACAGTGGAGAGGTACCGAGGTACCTCTCCGGGGGCTCACGCAGGACTCGAGGTGGAAGTCGACTGGATAGGAAGGATGAGACTGACTACTACATTGGGAACTGCTACTGACTAAGGGACTGGTCACGTGATCTACCACTACAAGTGCCCCTCCTCCTCATGGCGACGCCCTCGTCACCAACAGCTACTGACAGAAAACAAAAACCAAACAGGACTGACCAAAACAATCTCCAAATCACAACTCCCAGTCCCTCAGAATGCCCCAAGTCGCAGTCGAGGCCTTATATCGTGAAGCGGGACAATATTGTCCTCCGAAACCAATCGCGGTGCAGGGTGTGGGTTCTCATAGTCCATGAATAAGCTGGGTGGTTGCGCATAGGTAATAGATACGGGATGATGTCATGGGGCAGCATAGAGACAGCGTTCGTGTGGGGTGAAACAAAACCATGTTGAGGGAGAGTGATGAGAAGCCAAGAAAACAGAGACTGAGGGAACAAAAGAGAATATGTACTGGGCGCTAGAGCAGGTGCCGGCGTCGAGAGATCTCTTCGCGTGAGCTCTGGGAAGCAGTTGCGAGGGGGGGCCTCGCGAAGCTGCAAGGGCCGGGGGTGCAGAATGCGGGGGCCACGAAGTAGCGGTGCGGCAAAGGGCGGTGGGGCCTGGAAAGCGGTGGCCCAGGTGAGCTGGGTGCTCCATTGCATCAGGCGCGGGTGCGGCGAGCTACGTGAGCGGGTGCGTGGCCGTTTACGCTGGAAAGTGGGGCTGTTTATGCTGGGAAGTGGGTGCGCGTGGCAACGACGCGGTATGTAGCTGGGGAGCCTAAAAAACAGTGGCGGGGGCTCGTTTGAGGTAACGAGAGGCAGTGTGGGGCTCTAGCACATGGAGCAAGGCTGTGGGGGTCCGGTGTAGCTGTACGGTACCGGGGATAACGAGAATGCGGGGTCGCAACGTGGTGACATGGACAATGTGCTGGGACGTCCAAACATGGCGGGGCGGCTTCGTTTGGGGCGACAAAGCGCAGCGGGGGGTTCCAGCAGTTGGAACGCGGGCACGGGGGGTCGAATGAGTGTGGGTTTGGGCTGGGGTACACAAAAAAACGGGGAATCTGACAGTGGTGACGTGGCAGATCCGTGGGGTAACCAAAAGGCCGGCGGCCGCAGATTTGGGGCGGCGTAGGCGAGCGCGGAGCTCTGGTACGTTGAACGGGGATCCGTGGGGTTGGATGAGCCTGCCTGGGGCTGGGAATCGTGAGATAAGACAAAAAAGAATGAAAAAAAACGGGGGGTCGAAAGTGATGACGTGGCCTGCCGCTTGGGTGCTGAGAAGGGTCGCGGGCGTGTTTTTGGATCAACAGGGAGCGACGCGGGGTCCTATTGGGCTGAACATGAGCGCCGTGGGGTAACTCGAGTGTTGTACGGCCGTGAGTGAAGGGAAAATGCGTGGTTGTGCAGCAGTGGGTGGTGAGGCCGAAATAAGTCGTCTCGCGAGAAAAAGTGGTAAAAAGGGTAGGGAACTGAAGAAAAAAGGGATCCGCGAGTCGATCGCACTCTCATCACCACAATGGAGAGGTACCGAGATACCTCTCCGGGGGCTCACGCAGGACTCGAGGTGGAAGTCGACTGGATAGGAAGGATGAGACTGACTACTACATCGGGAACTGCTACTGACTAAGGGACTGGTCATGTGATCTACCACTACAACGGGTATGGGTTTCCATGGGTACGGGTATGGGTAGCCGTGGAATACCCATGGGTTACCCGTGCCATTCACTATGACCGGCTTGTTTGATACATCATTCTATGCCGTAGGGCTTTCGCTTTCGTGGTTTTCTGGCCATCAATGACAATCTTGGCCATAATCATGTTTCGTGGCAACTCATCAGCCATCGCATCCTCAACATCTCCTTCATGAGTATATGGCATGGGAGCAGGTGAGGTGGCAGGCTCCAAATCGATGGCAGGATAGTCAGCACATATCTCTGAGCAATCATACTCATCGTCAAGATCCCGCTGGTTGATGAGAAGAACACCTAGGGGCGAAAGGATATCAATGCCTGGTGTACTATCATGATGTTCGAAAACAGCTGCAGCCTCTGGAATAAGGGCAGTTGCCTTCTGATGGCCCAGTAACCAACATGTTTGAAGATTGATAGATGCAACCCCAACATCACCTTGCCACGAGGTGGGACTGATATGATCTACCTTCAAAGTGATATCACCAGTATCCTTTGTGACAATTGGGAGATTAAGATGGTGAGGGCCACGATCCAATTCTGGATGAAGAGCAAGGATTACAGCTACTTCTGTTAAGCCTGAAGAATGGCTACCCAGCTGAACCATATCCACATTGGAATCAGTACCAACCGATGTTCGCACAAGTCCGAAATGTTTTTCAAGTTGGTCGGTGCCAAGTAAGATTATGTAGAATTTACCGGTAGGATTATCAACTTTGGCTTTCGCAACACAGAAGTAGACATTTTTGATCATGATCATGATGTCGACGAGCATCCCCACGCTTCGATTCGCCATCTGAAGCAATGCTAACAGTCCGAAAAATGACTCCAGGCTGGGCCACCTGCTGGTTCTTCATGGCATGAAGGATGGTCTTGATGACACGAGCATGTTCAACGCCCATTTCCTTTTTACATGTGCCGGATAACATAATGGGATGTGCAGAATATTCACATGGGTTTTCAGACAGAATTCCAAGAGCAGCCACAGTAGCCTAGACAGGTATTCTATCAGATGACAGCGCCGTAGACATAAAAAAATTGTTGCTCACCTCACAGGCCAGATGCACCTCACCCATTTCAAGTGCCTGAAACAATATGTCCAATTCTTTCTGTGACAAGAACTTGAGTGGGACCTTGTGGTTATGTTCTCGACAAGTTCCCTGGAATTTATCAGTTAGATCATCCCATCGCGGACGTCTTTCGATTGCAAGCTCATCAAGCATCACAATTTGATGTACAATCCTCGCGGTACCCAAATGACTGCAAACTGAGTCAAGAAACGCCTCCAGGCATGTGAGAATGTTCATTTTGATCTCTGAGATGAGAGGAGCAGAAGGCGATACCACAAGAGGTCGAATGACTGTATTTCGCCGAATTGTTGTAAGGCTTGGAAGTGATAGGGATAGATGAGCAAACTCAGCAACGCGTGCCCCACCAAGGTGCAGCAAAACAATAGACTGCATGATGTCCTCCTTGGTGAAACCTTTTGGCTTGTAAAGTTTCTGCACTGCTCGGTCATACTCCTTGATGAGGCTGCGAATTCCTGCATGGTGTGCTAGACCTGCTTGGACCAGCAATGCCACTCAATCAACTTTACCACTCACAACAGCCATAATCCATTGCTTATGGTCCTCCAATGCAACTACTTTCCCCAGCAGCTTATGACTGTTATTGAGCTTCATGAACCGCAACTGCTCGATCTGGTTTGACTTTCTTCAGATAACCGCGACAAGTCCTCCCACTCCATGATATGCAAGAGGTGTGTTTTCATGGACACCATCTGCCATGCGATCAATGATCCCCTGATAGATTGACATTGACGACAATGCTTGACAAGGAACACATGTCTTGCCTCGCTCTGAGGTGGCTTTGGTGCAAGTCTTCGATTGCAGGTAGAACTTGTCGTTGATGGAGTGGTAGTTCCATGGAATGAGCCGCTCATTGTGGAGGCCAAATGGGTATGAGGTATGCTGATTCTTCCCCGGTGCAAACACTATCAGATTTCCTCCGCAGGGAACTCTGGGTATGGTTATGGTCATCGTTCCTGGGCGTTCAGGGTCCATGCTGTCTGTCTCTGATGTCACTTTGACCAGCTCTTTGACCATTCTAGAATCCTCTATCTGATTGACATCGATTACCTCAATGGCCTCAACAGGAGCTGTACATGGGAATCTAGGAGTGCTGTAAGTTTCCACAACATTGATGCTGAGTTTAATCTTCCGCACTTTTCATTTATCTCATTTATGAGCACCTCGACCTTGGATTCAAACATTCCAACTTGCAGACCACGATGGTCTACAAAGTACTTCAGGAACTTCAGAAAGCCATCCAGTCCATATTCACCACACTGCAACATATCCTTTGCATTTTCTCGATGCTCATCTACTCCCCAGCCAAAAGACCGCTTGAACATCGGACTCAAGATGTCAACCCAGTCGTCAAGCCCTGGATCAATGCATGCCTGTGGATCACCAGCGAAGTTGGCCAGGCGATGGTTCCTATCTGCCAGAGGAGCTGCAGGAATACATTCAATGGCTTTGTACAGCGTCTGAAGTGCTGGAACAGTGGCAGGTGGATGGTTGTCTTCGGCATGGACAATTCCAGTGGTATGTGATGTGCTTTGCTGTGATGTTCTCACCATTGCTGATGACTCAGGAGGTGAAACCTTGTCCCTTTTTGAGGTTGACAGCTGCGTGAAATGGACTTCTGGCACATGGACAGGTGTAGGTGTGGAGACTGTGGGTTGGTTGAGTGCAAGCTTGGGTCTGCAAAATGTGAGGAGTGATTTATCTGGCCTTCGTTTGATTTGTGCCTTCTGTTCTGCAATTTTTGTCCTACATGTCTTTGAGGAGCGATGACTCTCTAGGTTCCTTTCCCCACCAGTACCAACATGAATCACCTGGCCACAGTCCAGACAGTCAAGGAAACTGTCAGCCGAGAATTCCTGTGTGGCCCTGCAACGGTCTTGGTATAATATCATGATAGAACTACAAGCTCAAATCTCTTACCTCTTCCTCTTTGCCATGTAACAACTGTGTAGATCAACGAATAAATTTTTTATTATGATGTATTGATCCATGGACAGCTGCTTCTCGCATGGACAGCTCTTCTTCTCATTGTGTGCTATGTATGTCCATTTTAGGGCACATTTGAACCCAAGTCGGAAAAAAATTCAAGGCCCCTGGCTGGACCCCCCCCCCCACCCCTGGTTCGGGATTCCCGTTCTGCCACCCCCTTGATCATGACTACAAAACTCATAAATATTGGCTCAAAGAACAAAAATGAAGAAAAACATGGTATATGTACTTCTAGCCCTTGACAAAATGAACAACTTTAATCTCAACATAGGAGTTCATTTGATGGCATTACTTGACAATATCATTTGGGGTGTCACAAAGTACTGGTTTACCTTTTGTTTCATCCACAACTCACCACACACTAAATATTTTCTAAATGTAATTACAGGAGTAGATAGCCCTTAAGACATAGTACAACTTTCCCTCTATAACCATGTCAATCCATGCAGTATTTCATGAGATATAAAACACAGTACTCAAAAATTTTCCAAGTCAATATTTTTCTAAACTATCAAGAATTTCAAAAACAGCTGTAAAAGATTTGTTTTTCAAAATGTCATTATATATGAAAATAGCAATAATTATCATTTTACACAGTCTGCAAAATACGAGTGGGTGTAGTGTACCTTCATGAAATAAGCTATATATTCCAGTGTGAAACTAATCAATGGAGCAGACAAATACAACACGCCCAGAAGAAAAAAAATAACATGGCTCTTACGCTTCTAAGCCCGAAACCCTCTACGTAGCAAAGCCACTGACCCCAAGTGCTCGGGTTCGTGCCTTGTTGACTTTTAATTCTTCGGCTCTCAAATGTTCGCTGCGTTGGCGGAGCTGGTCATGAGCTGGAATGCTGACCTCGAGGGATGAAAGTTGTTTTAGCAGATAAGGCAGCCTCTCAGGGTTGGGGGAGTCCCTTTGGGTAGGCATCCTGAATTTAATGACATCTCGAATTTGAGCAGCCAGTGCCGTACAACCCACGATATTGATCGTGGCAGACCCTTTGCCAATGGAACGAAGACAACTGGGGAGAACCGATTTTAAATCCTGAAGATGAAGGTCTGGACATTTGATCTTGTTCAATGGTTCAATCTGGCGAAAAGGATGGTTATTTACCAATGCGTGGAACACAAGGATCTTCAGACACGTCGAGGGCAGCGCGATATGCTTCTTCTGACTTGACGAAGCGGCTTAACTTGGCTAGCAACATCTGGTCTTGGTTCTCAAGCTCTCCCAGTGTCTCAAGAAGGCCTTGGATGAGCTCCGACTCCAGCGCTATGATGATGGCGGCTGTGGACGAAAAATTACGCATTTGATAACAATCCTTAGTTCAAGGAAGCGTGTGATGAGTTGCTATGGGTCCAGGAATAACAAGACCTACCTCTGCTGTTTTGAGAAAGAACTTGAAGGCTTTACCTCTCCGCTTGATATAATTCGAACGGAGTACTTTCTGCTTCACCCAGAATGTGATCTTACGGGTCATAATGCAAGCGTCCACAACACGGTTGGTGCATTGAAGCTCCCGAACATGGTTGATGTAATCCGCCGGGCGAATACGGCTGTAAAAGACTCCTTCCAGGGCAGTGAGTGCGGCAGCGATCTGCTCGGAAGTATTGTCCAACAGCGCACTCACGCCGATGGGTTCCGAGACAGAAGGCAAAGGATAATCTTCTGTCTGCATGACTTTTTAGTATATATGGTAGGTCCAGTAAGGATGAGCAAGTAACCTAACCTTCGCGTCAATGAGCTTGGCTAGTTCTTTGGCCTTGTCACCCATGAAAGAAGAGCTGGTAACCGAGTTCGCGAACTCTCTCATTTGTGCGAGAACATCGCTGTCGATAGATATATCAGAGCTTGCAACCCAATATATCATAGCAGAAATGATGCTTTATAACAAATGAAAGTGAATAAACATTGTTGCCCGACATCTCAAGAATGTATATATTACCTCTGGCGCCTGGCGGCACGAATCTGTGGGGGTACGTCGGCCGATTGTGCAGTGTCAAAACGAAGACGAAGGCCTTGAAAGACCTCCAGACAGTTTGTGAACACAGTGTACGTCACTAGGAATATCTCTTGGAATTCTTCGTCCTCTTTGACATCTGCGAAAGAGGCGTCAAGTGTGAGTGTGGCGCAAACTACAACTAACTGACTGGGAGAGCGAATGATCCAGCGTTCAAGAAGATCATCCAAAGACCACATCTCTGCGGAAGGAGCAGGTGTTTGGCGGGTGATTCCGAAGGGAGAGACCCCTGGCGGTCGGGCTTGTGCACTCAACAGCGGCTTCCCTAACCAATTGGCCATGTGTTGGAGGCGGTTTTGTTTCCCAGCGACAGGTCCACCGTCTGCGGAAGTGTTTCCGGCCGTCGGTTCGGTGCGACGTGGCCAAAGGTTTGCTATCTTGAGGCGGGGCGTTGCAGTCTTACCCTTGCGAGGTGATGGTTCGGAGAGACTAAGAGCATTGTTAGGTGAATGCCCTACAGTGCCCGAACTATCACCCAAGTCCGAGTCAGCAAAGGAATGTTGGTCACTTATTGATGCGTCTCCCTTTGAGGATTGGGCGGCGTCACTCGATTCTCGGACATCTTTCGGGCTCCTAATCACTGTTGGATCTTGCTGGAATACAGTGTGAGGCCACGTTGGCAGAGAGAATTGTTTCCGACCATCGGCAGTGCCGGCCAGTGGCGATCTATCTGCCGAGATGTAACCATATTCAGTGCTATAACGTGGGGGCGAAGCAGGCCCCTTGGGTCGAATTATGCTCTCGGCTGTTTTAGGACGAATGTGTGAAGCATCTGTGAGGCTAGTCTTGCTCACGGCCCTTTCGAATCGAGAACGACCACTCCCACTAGAAGATGGGCTAGGAATAGATAAGACCTCACTCCTCGGTGATCTACCGACATCGTCATATTGTGGAAGTTCCGACATGGAAGACATATTGCTCGATAGTGGATAAAAACTGGTTACGACGGTCATAGGACCGTTGTTCGGCGGCGCTGAAGTCAAACTGGGGACAACCTTGGTTGGCACGTCCTTTACGATTACGATGGGAGACGGAGCCGCTGGGGGGACTGGCGCGGTGGCAAAACCTGGTGGAAAAGATGATTTGTCAAGTCGAGGGGAGACAGGAGCGAGGAGGTCAGAAATTGCATGGGAAATCGCCAAAGCGGTCGGCCGATCTTCTGGCGTTTTTACCCAGCTTGCTTCTGCCAAGGACCAGAGGCCATTGGAGATCTTGAAAGGCTGGCCTTCCTCAGGGCGTTCGGGACGAACATTCAGGTTGACGACAAGTGGGATGAAATCCATATATGCGATATGGCCAAGAGGGACATCGCCAGTTAGGATCTCGGGGGAAAGATGTTTAAGATTCAACGATCCAAAGAGGAAGAGAGCCTACCTCGAACATCGTCATCCCAAATGCGTATACGTCGCCAGGCTTTCGCAAGGCTCCTACCAGGATACGAGATTCTATGTTGATACAGCATGATAAATGAATCAACGTACCTCCTATAATCCTTTCCGGGGACATCCAGTTCCGGCTCTCAACAACTGAGGCATTCCCTTGCCTCATAGAGCGAGTGGTAATGTCTGATTTGATGTGGGAAAGCCCATAATCACATAGCGCAGCGTGTCCAGCGTCATCAATGAGCACATTAAACTAGATGACTTCCGATCAGTCAGAGTATTAAAATATAAATGTAATGGAGGTACCGCTTTGAGATTACCGTGCATGACATTATTATCGTGTAAGTGGACAAGACCAAGGCTGATGTGATGGAGCTGGCAGACGTAAGAAAACAAATGCATTTGCCGAGAGAATTGAAACGACATACAATCGTGATTCGATTGCACTGCGGATGCTCGTTGACGTAGTCTCGTGCGTTTCCATACTTGAGGAATGGCATTACAAAGAATGGTCGGTCATCAAAAACGTTGGCACCGATGAGTTCTGTCAGTAAAATAGAGATATTAAGTCCGCATGACTGAGAACACGGCGGAGATGTATACAATCTCACGGAGAATGTGGGGATGTCGAAGAGCTGACCATGCCTGAAGAGGTGTTCCAGTGGAGAAAAAATCAGAAATGTAAGAATAACCTACCTTAATTTCTCGACGGATTAACTAACGGTGAATCAGAGAAAATACTTCGTATCGGTGACATTGCAAACCTACCGCCAAGCTTGGTGTTACACCGGAAGCTGTGTCTAGAACTTTAAGGGCGACTTGTTTGCCGTTGCAAGTTCCCTTGAACACCTGGCCACTGTGATAGGCACCGTGAGGGTTGCCCCTTCATTACCCATGAGAATAGTGCTTACAATCCCCCTGATCCAATCTCTGGGCCAAACTCAACATCAAACGCAGTGATCATCCAACCCTCGATATCAATGTGTTTGCCGCTGATCTCTGTCAGATAGTCGAGGGTAGATAACAAAAAGCGACGTTCCCGCTCGTCACAAAGCCGCTTCTTCACATATTTTTGCAATGAAGTCATCAGAGCGACCAGGTTATGTTTGTTGATCCCTGTGATATGCTGAATTGAGAACCTTTCTCAAAGGCGAAAAGCAACGGGGCGTACCCAACACCTCTCTAAGCTTTATCTGGTTGGCTTCAAGTTCGGTGAGGCGATCGTTGAGGAGTTGCTCATCAGTATCTCGGGCATCGTCGTTCTTCTTCTTCCAATCTTGAGTGTTAATCAAAGCAGAGATCTTTTCCAGTGTAAGGTCAATACGAAGATTGATTGCCTGAACTCACCCGGAAAGACCTGACACACGAACAGAGTCGGCGATGGTAACCCTCGATGGCGGCAATTCTTTCATCTTTGTTAAGGAGAAGTTTGACAAAACCACGCCCTTCCTCGTTTTGAATAAAGGAGCTGATCTCTTTGATGAGCCTAATAACCTATCAGCGAGACACAACGGCTCAGACGTTTGAAATACGTTTGCAGCGTGTCCACCTCTGGCGAAATTTGAGATTGCACGAGACGACCGGCCCGAATCTGGCCATCGAGAGTTTGCAAGAGCTGGGCAACCGAAGTCGCAAGAGCCCGCAATTGCCGCCCGTTCCATTGAACGTATTGGATGGAAGCGCATAGAGACCTGAAAGTTGCGAATGCAAGACTTAGATGATTAGAAAGGGGAGCGTCGATGATATCCATGAGAAAACCGTCCAACTGTGTATTGCAGAGGCGGAAAACCGGACACTGCAACGACTCATGGCATGCTAGTACTATATTCGAGATTCAGGGAACATGTTGGGGAAGCCACGCGGTGTTCCTGTGCCCTTCTCAGGCTGCGCGGCAAGATCGACCAATAATGAACTTCTGGCATGGGCGGCAATCACAGTAACAACTATCGTGGGACGTGGGCGAGCTCTTGGACACGCGGACAGACCCTGTGAAAAGTGAGAAGATTGGAACAACTTCCATGTCGCGGAATGTCATACGTGATGATCATGCCAAGGTCTTGTTTTTTTGATGAAGCAGCTTACACCGGCCCCAGAGCCCAAAGAGAGGAACTAGTCAAATAGGGTCACAATAATCCCAACTTCCCTCTTGTAAAGGCTCTCACTGGCAGCAGGCGGTCTGCGTACAGGCGTGTGAGAATCCACATACTGTACTCGATCAATCAATCAATCAATGCCAGTGTACGCCACATGTGTAAGACTCGGAACTCACCTGTACACCCATTTACCATGTTTATCCGGATCTGCATCTACTTATAGTCAGTCATGTTGTCCAACTTCTTGAGCCCTCCGAGTTGTTCTCCAGGTCGCACTTTAACAGATGGCCACGCTCTCCACGCAGTTTTGCACCCCCGCAGAGCAGCAATTATCTGCGAAGGCCAACGCTCCCTTACATTGCCTTACCCGTAATGAAAGCATTGCCCTCGCCGTGAGTGCTACACTTCTCGTTGGGGAAATCAGATTTTGACCTCCAGAGTAGTTCGTGGCACAAGCGGGGGCTGTGTCACTGCTAGCATGCCTGGTGACTTATGTTTTAATTTTAGTGAGTGCATCAATAATACGTTATATAGAGCGCACATTTAATCTGGTCCAGAGAAATGTCTGCTATCACGCTCGGAAGAATCCTGGGAAATGGCGTTTGATAAAAGTGCCGATGGATATTTATTTGGTAGGTTTCCAATCATTCTCAAGTACCTCGATTGAGAAAGTCTTTCATTTATATAGTTGTCGTTATTCACCGCAGATATCGTCCAATCCATCGGAGTCATCATAAATGCCAAATGGGTACAGGATGGAAAGACTCAGGTAGGAACGTGGTGTTCTGCACAAAGTGAGCGGCTTGCAACCATATGTCACACTGGAGTTCACCAGTCATGCAGGTGTTGCCCAAACCGTAGGCGCAATGAATGTGGCTACTAATTCTCTCGTGAGCGTCGTAATTTTACCGTTTGGTTCGTGTGTCTCAGTGGGAATTCGTTAGGCAATCGCCGTCCACACATTTGTCATGGTCTGGTGTAACAAAGGCTTCCATGCTAACTCTGTCGCCTATATTGTTGTTGCCACCTCTTGGCTTTACAGTATTCTATATACTGCAATTGTGGGCGCACATTATCATCATGACCCCAACAGGATTTTCCTTCCCACTCCAGTACGTATTAAACTGTCGCTTTTCGCTACTCTAATAACATGTTGACTAGTACTGGTGCTGGATCGGAAAATACTACCTGACCCACCGACTTTTCACAGCCTACATTTGGATCTGGATATCACTCCTCTCTTCCCTGATCTTATACGTCCCCTTATTTTTCTGGGGCCGAGGAAACATCACTGTGGGCGACCGGCTGTGGAATTTCAAACTCCATAAACGAGAGAAAGTCGAAGACCCAGGAGGCTCAAGGCGTCATTCTCTGAGCATGATCGCGTACGTCAACTAACGTTGTTTCTGCAATGCCACTTATGCCAATTCTCCCCCTTACGTGGCCAGCTATCCACTCGTCTATGCATTCCTCACCCTCCCCCTCAGCGTTGGCCGCTGGCTTGGCTTCGTACAAGAAAGCCACGGCGACAGAAAGAACCATGTTCCGCCTGCGGCGACTATCGCCGTTCAAGCGATCTTCTGCTTAAGCGGGATAGCCAACGTTCTACTCTTTTTGTTGACGCGTCCGAATCTACTTCTCTTCGGGACCCCCACCGATGACGGGAACCCAGCCGTCCTGTCCAACGATACAGACTCGATTGAAGGGGATAAGATGTTGCGGCGTCCGGATGATGACGTGATCATGGTCGGGTACTAGCCGTCTCAATCAACCAGGCCCAAAAGTGTTGAGACGTTGCAAGGGAAAGTTCCTGTTGACATATGGGCCGTTGCATCGGTCACTGTACAAGTTAGAAAACAAATGTAAATTACCATGAATGACCTTGTCATTCAATGCAACAGTTTTTGAATCTTTGACTTCTGGCTGTTTCGTTTGGCCGTTGGTAAGGCTGTGCTCATTCCACTCGTGAGGAGACTTATCAATCGCTTTTTTGTTCGCCCAGAAGCGCGCAGAGCGTTCTTCGCAGCTTCGGTCCCTTCTGGAACCGGTGAAGGTGATATTTCTTCGATGTTGACGCTGAAGGATTGGCAGGCCCATATCCATCATTCGCCGCTCAAAACCCTGAAATTCGTACCGATGACGTACGAAGAAGGCATTGAAGGGTGGTTGGATTGGAAAGCCATCTCCAACAATTGGCCGTCCAGATAGTCTATGATTTATAACAAACATTTGTACATTGGAATGACCAGCCGCGAGCTTGACAAATTTGCGCGAAGAAAGCCCACAAGATACGCTATTCCGGCAATGCTTGGATCCATTCATACACGTGCTGAGCAAGACGTTCACGAGCACCACTTGACGGGACCAAGTCGCCAGATCCCCAAAACATATGAACGGCATCCTGCTGCACATCGTATGTGATATCAACGGCATCCTTCCGCAAGACTTGTGCGAGCTGGTCACATTCGCGCTGGAATACCTCAGCCTCACCGGCAGAGATGAATACCTTGGGATACCCGACGTACGAACCCGGAGGCGAGAGGTCTTGTTTTTTTGGAAGAACATCAATACACGGATATGAACATTTCGTCAGGTGAACACCTACTCGCTGAAAGGTAAGGCGTGGAGAGAATATCAGGAGAGTGGTGGCCCAAGAATAGAAGATTGCTTTGATATGACGTAGCAAGGATGTCACTCGTCGCGTTTGGGCGTACAACTGACGGCTTCTCATGCATTTCTTTGTCGATCGCTGAAATCAACACGTCAGTTTTTCAACATCCATCATTCGATATGCGGGCGTTGATACCCATATCCACCCGGGGCTATTTGACAATTAGAAAGGACATGCATGGTCAAGTGAGAACACGTACAGAAAAGAGCATGATGGCAGCCGGAAGTGGAAAAACTTTCTCCTCGTATAAGTACCGCATCAACATTAGTACCAAATGTCCTAAGCATTTATTGGCGAATGCCCAAGTCGCAGCAAAAAAACAGAAAGGAACCCTTACCTCCAGCAGAGGCTCCAAAGACGACAATCCTATTTGGGGCGATACCGAGCGTTTGCACGAGATATGAGTATGCCGCAAGCACGTCAAGAAGTTGTGCGGGGTGGCAACATTCGCCAATTAGACGATAGTCAACAGCTGGTAGATATTTATTAAGAATACTTGAAACGAAAAGTGAGACGGGGGACATACAGATAATTTTTTTGATTTTTGAATTCTGGGTGATGTATTAGTTTGTGGCTCATTTTAGTAGTACTGTACGTACCTGGTAAATTGCGCGGGGAATTGCTGCATAAAACCAAAGTAATGTGGTTTTGGTCATGATTGATCCAAACCATTCCCTACTCACCGGATCCTCCGAATGACTCGGAAGCATTTCCCATCATGTACCCGCCGCCATGAATCCACAGACCCACAAGCCCGTCCTCAATTTGCCAGTCAGCCCCTTTGGGCCAGACATATGCCGGCACTCGCACTGGATGGACTTTGTCATCAAGAGCGAATCCTTTAATCGTACTGCTGCCAGCAGGCTCCAGCCAGAGAAAACTAGTTTCCTTCAGCTCTGACTGTGGAACTTCACGGGTCTTGTCTGTCCTGAGAGGGGATATGCCGCAGGTGGCACAGAGAGGTATAATCCACCGAATGAGTCGGACATTTATGGTCTCCTTGAGTGTCCAAGACTTTCGTGGGCGCGGGAACAGACAGTAATATACCGTCCAGAAGGGAAGTAGAGCCAGGAGGGACAACAGTCGAAGGGCGATGTAGATCGTCTTGAATGGTTGGCGGAAAGTCAAGGGGACCTTTATGGCGGACGACATGACCGTTCGTAGGAGACAGCTGCCGTTCTCAGGCGCAGCACGCACCAGTTCCGCAACATTCCACACTACTACTATTGCCTAGAGATCGCCGATCGCCGTGGATGGAACCACGTGATGTGGTTTTGACCTGGCAACTACTTGATATTATTAACGCAAGCTCGGAGAATGTCTTGTCTTGTCTACAATATTAATCCCCTTTGATTGAGTTGCCTCCCCAGATTCAGAGCATTCCCCTGCCCGTAAACCTTACATATCCGCTTCATCTGTTACCTTACTGACTTGAAGCCCACTGCACCCAGCACGCATCCCTCGTCTTTCCTTTAGCTTCCTGATGAAGCAGCTTTAACGCCCTCTGATCTGTTGGTTGTATCTGCTTGACTCTCTCCGGTCAATGCTGCTTGTTCATTGGCCGAAGGCACCTCTTCATCTGAACTCTTTGGTAGGCATGTGTGTTGGTGACTATCCAGTCAACGTTTGACTTCTTCGGCTGTTCCTCGGTAGTTCTTTCCTTTTGGCACCGACAGAATCATCCATAGATTCCAAGAAATATCTGCTGAAATCGCCCCTTTCCAGCTTCGTGATACCATATCGAATGGAACGGCGGTACTGATAGACGGGACGAGGCTTGTGAAAACAACTATACAGTTCCGAACGCAGTCGTAACAAGCCGTGCATATCGTTTATTGATTCAGTATCACCAGAGGGGTCAACAACAAGGAGGGTATGTGGGACTCAATCGTGAAGGAGTTGGACAGAAGGGGGGTACCATCAAGAAGATAGCCTTACGGAGAATATCCCAGCTGGAAAGAGAACCTGGACAGCGGGAAGGTTTCAGGCGCGGGTACTGGGCGTCGGAAGAGTTGGGTGAATTCGCGAGTGCGTGGTGATGGCGAGGCAGTACTGTGGGAGAAAAGGATGACACGGTCGTGTGTTTTCGATGAGTCTTGGTGCCGATCCAAAAAACTGACAGTCGATACTACACAGAAAACGTGGAACTTTTTATTAGTGTTACCGCAACAAGTCCAAATTGAACTTTTTCGAAGATAACATGAGTTTGGGATATTTTTATTTACCATCATATGTGTGATGTGGAAGGAAAGATTTCCCGCATGGCCAACCATGGATAGCACGTAGGATCGAGCATTCCACGAACTGAATTATTCATCGCCTCTTCAGAGCGTACACCTCCACCACCTTCAAATAATTCGGAACTTTGGCTTCCTTCAATTCGAGAGCGGCATTCGTCTCAATTTCATCAAGAAGGGCTTCAGACAACCCAGAACCGAGAAGGAGTGGTCTGCCTGATTTCAACAAAACCTAGAAAAGAAAGTCAAAAATTACAGCGGATTGCAAATAGGAAAAAAAAAAAAGATAAGACGAACCAAAACGTCAGCCAGACCAAGTTCACCGATCCATCTTTGCCTCTTAGCTTCAGGGTCGTCCCCTCGAACCCAGGGAGACATTGGGATCCAATGTATTTGAGTAACAATGTTCTCAAACGCCCCATGCTCACTGATCCATTGCACCAAGCTCGATGAAACTTCATTGAATGCCCCACGCATGCCAACAGCCACTCTTGAACATTCCATCCATAGTGGCCACCAAGGGGGTTTAATAACGCTTGTCTCGACAGGCCAACGCTGCTTGTTGTCGCCATAAATGTTGGAAATCAAACTCTGCAAGGTGAATCAGACCCCCAGGTCGAAGCACTCGACTGATATGGTTGATCAATCTCGGGTACTCTCTGATCTGCCATTGACGATTTACACCAAACAGAATTGAAGGTTGAATCAGGGAGACTTACTCCTGCGGCTAAGAGACGAGCGTGTACAACATTGAAATCCCCGTAATAGTGTTCCAGCCCTCGGTTGACGTCCTCAACTTCACTCCTGAGAAAGAGGTAACTTTGATCAAGGAGAAAACAGTTGGTCTGCAAATGTTCTCACCTGCAATTTGGAGGCATATGACTAAGGTGCAAATCAGTGATTCGAAATGGGTTATGGAAATAGATCTAGAGGACTCACATAGAGTGCAAAGGAACAAGGTCGACACCTACAGCAATGCAGTTCGGAAAGTCGAGGGCCACTTCCATGATCCTATCATATACATGTACCAATTCAATCCCAAGAAGGAGGGAAGGGTTTTGATTTATGCCTTACCAACCACCACTTCCACAACCCAAGTCTAAACAGGCCTTCGTCTCGCCTGCTGTGTCGTCCGCCATGACTTGGGCCAGAATGGGGGGATATTTACCAAGAACTTCCCGAAACATGATATGCTGTTTCTCTGTCTCCATGGGAGGTGAAATTTCAAACACTGGAAACACACTAAACTCACGGAGCCGTTCCATCTCTTCGTCATCTGCCGGGAGCTTGTAAACCTCTGAATTATTGTTAATCTCTCTTCCGTATTCGAGAACGGTAGGTTGTGCGTGCATGGAACTAGTCATGGGCAACAGTGAAGAGATAGGCGAGGACTCGGAAGTCTGAGGGCTGGGGGCATCACCCGCGTTAAAAGCAGGGAAAGCGGGAGTGGAATGCGCAACATTCAGACTACTGCTGTTATCATCGACAGATGGGTCTTGGGCAGATGAAGCCATACAGTGGGATGCGACTAGATCATTGAGCTCGGTGACTTTTTCAAGTGTGCACGAACCTCATCATGTTCTGATGGCCTGACGGGGGCGTACAATAAGGATTTCTGATTTCTGATTTCGCTAGATTTAGAACTAGATTTCGAGTTGATTTTAACGGAGACCCGCATGCGCACCGAAGGTCCGACCATGCCTTCAAGCTCCAAAAGTAAATCTGGAAAGTCTTTGACTTGACCAAGGCAAACTAACCAGAACTAGGATGAACACATTACGAGCTAAACAGAAACTAGATAGAAACTAACACTTGGAAACGACCACAAGGGAACACCATCTATCCGCCCGTTCTTTGATTGTCTCATCAGCGTCACCCCGAGAGCGTCCAAAGTAGTACATATTCAAGGTTTGTATTAGCATCGCATACTCTCCCGGACTCAGCTCCCCAGGTCTGGCGAGAAGTTTGGGACCGTACAACTGTGGGAAGCTGCTGGGAAACTGGCACGATTCGAATAGTTTCAAGAGATCATCGGTTTCTTGCGGCAATGACATGTGAGAGACGTCGTGCAGGAAAAACAGGCGGCTGATGGAGACAACCGCCAGGTGGAAAGGATTAAGCTTCAGATTTGTGGTGAAGGTGAATTTGGATAGAAGGCGGAGAGCTGTTTGCCTGGCTGTTAGGGATGTCCGGAAAATGTGCTGACCTAGGTCGATCATTCACCTGCAAACTCTTTTGCCTGTGTCGTGTTTCTCTTAGCCTTTCGGAGAGCGTTTGCAGACAAACTGGTATCTAGGTCCTAGAAATGAGGGTTACACTGCAACTGACGAGTTATATTACGAAAGGACCTACTTCCCAGCTATCTCGAACAGCGTGAAGCAGAGCTGTGACTCTACGAACTTCGGCATCCATTTCCTCGCTTGGCTGGTTCGCAGGAGGGGGTGAAGCAGACGGTAAAAGCGAGCAATCCATCTTGTGCTTCTTCCAATCCTCGCGTTGGCAAGAAGTGCTCTGTTGATGATTTATTTAATACTGTGGTTGCGCGAAAACAAAACACGAAGGTCGTACGCAGTAGAATTTGTTTTTGCATGTTGAACAGCGAAGAAGGCCTGCTAGTGTGTTAGATTCAGGTTCTTCGTCACAGACTTCACAGGTCGAGAGAGACTCTGGAAAGGGCATCAAAGGCGAAGGGCAACCTCTGCTGGGTACGGTGGGCGAGGTGTATCAGGACTGTTTTCAAACGACTTCTGAAATGAAAAGCAAGATTAAGCTCGAGCCTGGCTTCGTACTTGATAGATTAGAATTAGAATTTAAATCATTTACAACCCGCGATGGTTTCCACGTCAACACTGACCACGATGAACAATATACAGCTTCGTCGCCTATGCAGTTGTCGAGCAGGATCGGGTCTAACGCCTGGCCTGCCTTACTGAGTGGGTACCACCACTGATGTTGCTAATGTTGTTGTAGTTGTTGTAGTCGATGTTGTTGTTCGTTGTTGCCGAAGTTATTCAATTTCACATAGACTCAACGGAATAATATGTATAGTCCACACAATATACAATCAGAGGCTACACGTCAACTTGGATGAGTTCCCAAAGATAGATAATTTCAGTCCATGGCATTCCCCTAGGATGTAGGTAGCCTATAAAATCTTGGAGATCGTTGCTGGAAGAGACAGCATGTTCGATGTGATGTATTGCTGAAATGTTGTATCCATGTGCTGCAAGATATCTGTTCGCTGCCGGGCCCAACACGGAAATTGAGGCAATCGAGTTGTCGTCTTCGGATTTTATTGCTGGACGTCTTGGAAGGGATTTGATGATACCTTCAAGTGACCGAATGTGTTGATAGATTGGAATGACAGCAGATGGCGCTGACAACATTGACGATGGTATTTTTGGCTGTGCTGATGTGCTGACTGGGTCATTTGTCGCCACGTCAGTGGTATGGCGGTGTTTGATAATAGGTGAAGGTGGTGGAGCGCCTACATTTGAGCGGCTCAGTTACATGTACTGGGAAATGGAAAAAATACTTGCAAGCAGGAGCAGGGATCCCAGACGAACTTCCTGTAGTGCTAGGTTGATTTCGATAATGATCCACAAATGTAACTGCGGTATGAAATCGGCCTTCGGTAAACATGTACGTGACAGCATCCAGAAATGTGTCGAGTTTTTTCAATTTCCGGGTGAGCTTGGTACTGAATAACCATTCAATATCATTGCTGGAAATTTGTGTCAAATGGTCAATTAGCATAGCAGAAAGCACACAAGACAGCACTTACTAGCTCAGGTAAATCCCTGCTGGCATCCCAATCAAAACCGCATAGAACCTGGTAATGTTCCTAAGCACCGCTACCCCCTCCGGCAGCTGAATGAGAGACGCCAACAGCGCATAGGACTCCTGTGACTGATTGAGCTCTCCAATTGCACCTTGAAATTTGTAGACGTCCTCTGCCTCCTGGCGGGTTGTACAGCAGACAACAATGGGGAACGAATTTGGACGACTCGGAACCAGGAAGTTGGGTCTAGCGGGCAATTACTAACAATAATCTCTGAGACTGTAAGCTTACCGTGCACTATATATACCTGGATTGTTTCCACCTAAAACACAATGGTAGCCGTGGTTTTGCATTGTGTGTGTTGGCACTGGGAGAGTTACGATGTGCTAACATTTACATAGTTGACGCTCTAAGATGACACTCTCATGTCACTTGTTGTCAGGCAGAATGATTACGAGCCCGAATCTGACACACCTGATACGCCTACACCGCTACCCCATATGTCAGAAATCCAACAGGTCGAAACCAACACCCATATTGCCGTGAGTAGTTCTTATATGTCAGCGACATTAGACATTAGAGCCTGTTCGGTATCAAAGTACTGGGCCTAGTATTTCCCTTATTTGGCAAAGCAATCAACGAAGGTTGATGCTGAGTTTGAATTGAGAACAGCACTTCAATGGCTACCAGTCGCGATGCCAGCACCCCAAGCATCCCAAGCATCCCAAGCACCAATGATTGTTGTGTCTGCTCCGAAGTCTCGTAGCAATGCCCAGTGGTCTGAACAGGATGAAACTATTCTCCTCGAATATCTCATCGATCACAAGGCAGAAGGGGGTGATGGCGGCAACTTCAAGAAACCAGTTTGGCAGGGTCTCGTCACAGAATTGGCTAAGACCCCCCACAAAGGTGTCGATAAGAGTATCACATCTTGCCAGAACAAATGGAAAAAGGTTTGATCCATTTCCTTCTGTTTCAATGTCGCTGACAAATTTTATGTAGTTTAAGGAGACTTTTGCCGTTGTCCATAAAGCTTCCCATCAATCTGGGCTGCCATGGGATCCTGCACATGGTCTCAACATCGATGAGCATACTCGGCCTGTGTGGGAGGAGTATATTAAGGTATTTGTCCAGTTTTTTTACCGTATAATGTTGTATCGAGTTATTTCCCAGAAAAACCCAAAGTTGGCCGCTTTTCGTACTTCAGGCTGGAAGTATTATCAGGATATGCTCACTCTCATGCCATCCCAAGCAAAAGGAAAGAGTGTCTACCGAGGGAACAGTCAGACAAGCCATGAAGTGCCGCAGATGAGCTCCAATAGCTCATCGTCGTCTTCAGGAGCTACTGATGATGCCTGTCTCTCAGATTGCGATGTGAATGCTGGTGGATCTAGGGTCAATAGTGGGAACGGGTTTCCCATTGACAGCGACGGCCCTCTCCCACCCTCTTCCCGCCCTGTCTCACCATCCCATTCTGTCCCGTCTGCCAAACGTAAATCACCAGCCGAATCCCTCATCTCACCCTCACAATCATCCTTACGGGAATCTCGCAGTAGCAAGCGTTCACGGATAACAGGGCCAACTGCCCTGAATCGTATTGGAGAGGAATTGTCCTCCATCAATGCAACTATCCGCACTGCCTCTGAGTCAAAGGCAAAATTCACTCAGCAACGACTCACCAAGGTGGATGACGATGACATCAAGAGTGAGGCACGGCGTAAGGTGCAGGAGGAAAAATACCTCGATGACGATTCAATACTTGCTATATTTGATGTTGTGGCTGATATACAGATGGCACGAACATACCTTGATATCAAGAGGGAGAGCCTTCGCAAGCGCTGGATTCAGAAGGAGCTGGAGAAAATGCACCGTTGTATGCCTGACTTTTCCCAAACGGACACGTAACTTACCATCCTTCCTGCCATTCCTTCGTATGTATTTTATGTATACCCTCAATTTATGTCTTTGAAGAACAGGATGTCATTGAACGGAACTAAGAACAAAACACAAAAAAAAACATGATGAGTACATAAAGATTTACATGGCGCCCCTCCTCTCCATAGCTTCCCGCCAGGCAAGGTAATCTCCCCACATCTGCTGTGCAATCGTGTCCCGCTTTGCGCTCGCATTTGCATGGCTTCGACGGGTTGGCATGCGTTGAGCTAATTTGCCAAAGGGGGTGGCATCAGAAGAGTCATCAGAATCGGTGATGTATGTCTCGATTTCGTCAGGGTCATAGCGACGGATGAAATTGTGGAGCGCACAGAGTGCAGGGGGGATTCTTGCCTGTACCTTCATGCTGTACTCAGGTGGAATGAGGAGAATACGGAAGCGGCGTTTGATGACCCCGAAAATGCGTTCAACAACGTTGCGTAAAGAAGAGTGTCGTAGGTTAAACAACTCTTCTTTATTCTTGGGTCTGCAACTTAAGTCAGTATTTTTTTGCGGTTGTAAATAGGTAAAAATTACCGGCGTTCGCCTCGGAACCATTCATCAAGGTGATAGCGAGTTGCACGATATGGAACCTGGAGTTCCTCGATAAGGGGGAACCCAGCATCAGCTAGGTAGAATTTCCCTTCTGGTACAAAGAAGTCGTGGAAGCGCGCATCGTTGAACATTGCTGCATCAGCAGCTGTGCCGTCCCAGCCGCTCACGACATAGAGAAATTGGAGGTCGAAGCTACAGGCCATCAAACAGTTCTGTGACAAAAAACCCTTTCGATTCCGAGAATACTGCCTTTCAGCAGCTGAAGGTGAGCAGTGGATGTGGGTGCCATCGATGGCACCCAATGCATCTGCAAAATAGGGGAAAAATTTGGAGTTGTCGGCGATTTTCGAAGGGATCGGATCGGAAACTTTTGGTTGCTTCACATATTTGGTATAAAATGGTGGCGAGGAAAAGGCGAGTAACATGCGATAGAAACACCTGCAGATTCTTAATTAAATAGCACTAGGACAAAAATAAAAACATACTTGGATATTGTATCATTTGAATGTTGAAAGCGCTCCCCGACATGTCGAATGGTTAAACCGGTGACACAAGTGTAGAGGAAGATAGCAAGCTGTTCTCGAAGGGTGACATGTTTGGAATCCCCATAACCCATCTTTTGCAGCACGCTGAGGAGACGCTTGAAAACGTGTAGGTGGACGCCAAGCTCACACCTGATACGTTCAGGATGTCCTGTCATCAACTCGTCGACCCATTCATCACCAGAAAGCGCTGAAGTGTGGTAAGGTATTTTCTGATAGTAAGATTGAGCCCAGAGGTACACAGCGCTGCCAAGGGCATTGACAATAAATGCAATTATGGCAAGTTCATTGTCAATCCCGAGGCCCAAGATGTCGTCGTCAGTGTCAGAGTCCATGCTGATGGCAATGATAGCGGCAGCCTGAAGTTGGTTTGAACTCAATTCAAACTCAGCATCAACCTTCGTTGATTGCTTTGCCAAATAAGGGAAATACTAGGCCCAGTACTTTGATACCGAACAGGCTCTTAGGCGCCTTCAAAACAAGCGGCTGGTTGCGCTGGCAGAACTTAGGATGGACCCTGACAGCTGTCCCTGTGAGAACGACAAATGCCGACTGAGTTTGAATATGCCGATATGGCCAGTAAACACAACGCGATACCAACTGTTGGGAATACTATCATCACCCCACACATCGGACAGGCCCAGCTTTCGGCCACTTCGAATTTCTCGCTCGATTTTAACTCAATCCACAGTAAACTTGATACAAGACATATAATACATCATATTGTTATTTTAGAAGTGTTTTCTAGGTGTAAAATGCAGTTTGTGGTGAGGAGAAAAAAAGGCAATTGGTCACGCTTTGACAGACGGGGTTCAAATATGCCACTGTGACATTGTGTGACTGGCCGAAAGCTGGGCCTGTCCGATGTGTGGGGTGATGATAGTAGTGGCCGAATAGTCACGGAAAGGATTGGTTATCCGTATCACGTGACCCCGGAACTCAAACCCACCTGTCCGATGAATAATGCTGAAGCGCAGCATGTATTCTACTCACCACAAGAAACTTCTAGTAGATTTAGCTAGTAGTATAAAAGCCCTCCATCAGTAAATTTACACATCCCTTTTTTGACACTTTTAGCAACTTAGCCTTTTTTTGGACTACTTGGGATTTTTTTAAAGCTTTTATAGCTACTTTTATTCACCTTTGCAACTTGGGCTACTTGTAAGCAATGTTAGCTGATAGTTACTAGTACTAGTACTAGTAGTAGTAGTAGATCTTCAAGCAAATAAGTTAACAAGTGACATTCTACCATGAAAAACTAAGAAGTTGTAAGAACTCACGGAGGCCTAAATAAAGACTTGGACTGTAGTAGTGGGTGCTTATTGTACACATTTTGGCCCTTGCTGAGTTTAGGGATGACCACGGGTCTTGAACGGGTCGGCTCGGCTGACACCGCACCTGTACCCGTGAACACCTTACCCGGGGTGGTTTTGACCCGCACCACACCCGAACATCCACGGGTCACGATGGTACACCTTACCTGTGGTGTACCGTCGCGTCCCGCCATCCACCACAGCCCCCGTTCCGCTCTGCAACCTCGCAGATGCAGCGCCGGCATCAATTGACGCGACGTGCTTGTCCGCGAGGTGATCAACATGGGGAACGAGGGGGGCATGTGCCGTCAGACGCGTTGTAGCACGTCTGCGAGGTGGACAAGAGGGGGACGAGAGGGGGATGCGTCGCTGTCGTCGCTGTTGCGTGTCCACAAGGTGGACGAAGGGGGACGCGTCGTTGTTGCGTGTCCGCGAGGTGGACAAAGGCCCGGGCCGGGGGACGTGTTGTTGTTGTTGTTGCGTGTCCACGAGGTGGACGAGAGGGGGTGTGTCATTGTTGTTGCTTGTCCATGAGGTGGACGAGAGGGGCACGCGTTGTTGTTGTTGCGTGTCTGCGAGGTGGACGAGAGGGCGACGCGTTGTTGTTGTGTGTCCGCGAGGTGGACGAGAGGGCGACGCGTCATTGTCGTTGCGTGCTGTTGCCCCATGCTGTTGTTGTTGTTGTCATAGCGTAGTTAGCTACAGTTCATTACTTGATCAGAAATTGAGACTTACCTAGGCTGGGAAGTGGGAGCACCACCCCCCGGCCGCTTCCCTGCTCCTTCCTTTGACTGTTCCGGTCGGTCGTCTGGTCGCCGCGCGCTTGCTCGCCCTTGGTCGTAGCCGTCGAGGTGGTTGTGGTGGTTGTGTGATGAACCCGTGACACACCGCCAAACCGCGGGTATGGGTCACGGTATGGTCACGGGTGACGAAATTAAACACCCTACCCATACCCGCGCAACCCGTTTTGGTAATACCGTGGGTTGACCCAAACCCGTGGTCATCCCTAGCTGAGTTCACTTAGGTCAGGGTAGAAAGGGACCAGTGTGTTATAACATGCCAGTCCTACAAATCCAAAGTACATTAGAACCATGCAAATTGAATTCGTAATGTCAAAAAGTGATGCACCTCATGAACTTCAAGTTTCCTCGCTGGGTGGAACAGGCCTTGCAACACATAACTCAACAATACGCCTGGGCCCAATGTGACCCGCATCGCTTCGATTGCGTCCATCACAGCGCCAATGACGTGTGGTGATGTCTCGAAGTAGTTTGGCCACACGAGGTTCATTAGATGTAGCATGGAGTCTTCGCAACCCAAGCCGGCGATGCCCAATGTGAGATGTTTGATGATGGTACTTGCAGTGTGCCGATGAACAAGATCACAATCGGTAAGAGCATCTTCCAGCATGGTGACAACTGAGTCGCAGTAATATGCCGATTGTGGTCCAATGTATTCAAAAACGAAAGAAAGTGCTTTAAGGCAACCTGTGCAGACATTCAGCTCCGTCGTGCGGTATTCGTTCAAGATGGCGGGAATACAGGTGAAGGCTATATTGAACAATGATCAACTCGTCACCTCTGGGCAAATGAAACTCACGACCACAAGTTTCTGCCACGATCACAATTGCGACAGTGCTACACACCTGACTCTGTCGCTCCTGGACACGTAAATTTGTCAATAGTACTGACAGGATGTCTTGTGGGCCAAGACTTTTGGTGATGTACCCGAAAGAATTCACCGCAGCTCACCAAATACCCTTTTTATGTGCCTTGAGAAGATTGAGCAGCTCAAAGCAAATACGCATCCATTCACGAGCAGGCACGAATTCCGCACCACGATCTGCTGTCGAAAGATGATAAGTCACACGAATACATGTAGAGATCGAAACCACTCACCAATGCGACTGATGAGATTGATAGAAGCTTCCTGCACCTTTTTGTGTCTGTTGCGAAGAATCAGTGTCATTCGAGGTACTGTGTGATCAGACATTCATCAGCGTCACTTATGAATTCAGTCTGAAAGGTACAGATGTGACTCACATAAATCTTTGACAGGCGGGTTCATCTGTGTCATACCCACAACGTTCGCAATGGCGCCCTCTGCAGCAATCATACTGCCCAGTGTATCTGGATACTCCTTGCCCAACTGCTCAAACAGAACGAGACCAAGCTTGCTGAGTAGCTGATCTTCACCACACTGTTTGATAACGACTGCCAGCCTAGTTGTGAGATCTGCAGCCTGCTGACGCACTTTCGCGCTCTTATTATTCAACCACCATAGGATAGTTGATACAATCTGTGTGAGGTATGGCTTCTGAAAGCAAGCAATTCAGTAACGTTTCCATACCAAGTGGATGTGTAAGACTCACCAAGAGCATTCACAATGGTCCCAAATCCATCCAACATCACCTGGTCTTCGGTGGTCTGCTCCTGGAATGAGTAGATGATACCGTCCACAAGCCTAACTTCTAACCTCTCGTCAATATCTGACACACCCAACGTCGCCACCACCTTTGTGATAGTCTCCATCACCATCTTCCTATATGGTTCTGCCTCATCTTTCAGCTCGTTGACAATACACGCCACAATCTCTGACACGCTGGCTTTCTGTGTGAGCTCCACGGTTGTCTCAATGACCTGCCGGTAGTTTCGCCAGTCCAGCGCCAAGTGTCATACCAAAAACGCCTTAAAGAAGTCGGGGAGGATGTCATGCTTGATGTACACAGGTGTCACACCTTTGGTGGCTGCGCACTGCTTCACTACCTTGAGAACGATCTTCTTCATCTCTTCATCTGACGTCTTGAACTCACGGATGAGGATGACAATGACCTTGGTGTAGTAGGACGCGTACTCGGGGTCCATTAGAGGGATAATGAACCCGATAGCCTTTAAGAACACAGCTAGCCCCTTCCCTTGGTGAAGACATGTGCCAATCCATAGGGGTTGCAGTACATTATCAATGACTCAATGCCATACGGAGCTGCCGCCTAGTCAAGCGCAGCTAGCCCCAGGGCGGTCATCGTGTGTACCTTCTGCTGCTCATCAGACAGACCATGCGCAATGCAGTCAACGAGGTTGCGAAGGTGTGGCAGTACAGCACAGCCTATCATGATTGCAATTTGCTGGACAATGCGAATGCCGGTGTACTGCGCCTGCCACGACTTTTTCGAGCGGCACACGGCCTTGAGGAATGGGAGGAGTGAAGGGATGCTGAGAGCGGAGGCCACGACCGAGAATGCACATGCTGTCGTATTACGAACATACTCATCTGCGTGGTTGATATCTGGTCGCATTGTGGAGATCATGTGTACCACACAGCTGTGGACAAGTTTGAGATGATCTCACGACCCTTGACGAGAGCGTAGTAGTCCTCATTGATGAGAAGGGGTTCGATGACAATGAGGATCTTGTGAACATAAGGGTGGACAAGGTCGTCGAGCTTGTACAGTACGCAGTCAATGACCTTGATGGGAAGATGGCACTCCTGATCTTCAAGTGTGTGTTCCATGAGGAGGGGCAGTATCTTGTCAAAAAGTGGCCCAGCTCCGAATTCGCGTGCTTTATCTGTGATCTGCCGGAGTGCGGTTTTGCACACAGGGGGTGTGCCATTCTTTATTTTGAGGAGGAGGCACATGATCTTGCGCTCCTTCATCTCCTCGACTGAGAGTTCGGTCTCGTCCTCCTCTGCCTTGAAAAATGTGAGGTTGCCAACGCCTGCGATTTCTGTAGGGAGTTCGGGTGCTCTGCTGCGAGGGATGCAGCATCGGAGCTTTCCTAGATTTCAAACCTGCCCACCTCTGTTATGGGAGTTGCCAACAGTTTACAAGGGATGACCATGGGAGCATACCCAGGTGGGGGCAGGACTATGGCGTAGCCAGCTGCAGGAAGGACGGCGTCAAGTTCTTCGTCCGTGTTACATTTTTCAACTCCGCAACTCCGATTCCGACTCCGCTACCCACGATGACGATTCCACTTTATCATACCTTCCTTTTTTGTTTCCCTTTACCTTTTGTCTTCTTTTGGACATCATTGTTTATTCTTGTCCTTGTTCTCTTTTTATCCTTTCTTCTTCTAGAACAATCCAGACCAACCATGGACACATCCCCACATTACCTTGCTGTATCTGAATAGTCGCCTTGCCAACGGACGTCACTTTCATTGTCTTCGCTGTACAACATACTGTCTTCCCAAACCAACGCACAATGGCTATCCTCACCAAACAGTTCATAACCGTAATGATCATTGGTGCCATAGAAATCACCTTCCTGTTCGGTTTCTACATCATCATGATTATGGGAGCCATGGAGGCATCTATGAAGCCATTGGCTGCAGCGAGAACGCTTTGTGGTCTCAGACGTCAGCGGGCGTGGCATCCCAATGTGAACGGTGTTTCTTTGGGGCAGAGGCGTCGAAAGCCTCCTTGGACCATTTGCCCATGTTACGTTAGTTGGGATCCACATTTTCGTCCGTTGGTTCTGACATGTCCCACCGGCGTTCACACTTTGCGGTAGACGGTACATCATTGTTGGCCTACAAGTTCTTTGGCGGCTGCTAGCTCTCTTGCAACATCTTTGATCTTGGTGTCCTGTCAAGATCCATGTTAGCCTTTCCCTCTTCCGTATCTTTGTGGTTCTTCTCTGCGATGGCTCTCACCTCCTCCTGCTCCAGCCTCACTGGCAAGACAACATCCATGACTTTTTCAAACAGAACATGACTTTTAGGAGTGGAAGGATGGAGGGATACCAAGACCAGCGGCCACAACTGAGAACGCAAGTACTCGTCCATGTGGTCAATGTCTGGTGGCATGGTGAATATCGTGTGCGCCACTGGCACGTCTGCAGCTTTTGACAAGTTCGAGATGATCTCCGAGTTGACACAAGCGCGGTAGTCCTCACCGATGAGAAGGAGCTAAGGTTTCGTGAATGTAGAGCCAGATGAGGTCATTGAGCCTGTATAATTAAAATAAAATTTCATGGGAGTGATGGTCAGTGAATTTATTGACATAGAAAGCTTGAAAAGCATCCAGAGTGTCGTGAAATGTAAAAGATTTGGGGAGAAACTCGTTTCCCACGACACCTATTAGGTGTACACCACGGAGGACAGAATCAAGGTGGACAACAGCTGCTCGGTAAGTGGTATCCGGTTTGAAGACCCACATTCCAGTATTATCACAAGGATCCTCACCAACCTGCAAAAACCATTGAATCAAGGCACATGGATAACAGATAGAAAGATAAGTGAAGGAGAAAAACAGAAAAACATGGGCTGCATGTAGGCCCTGGAAGCCATCCCGGAGTGGGTCATGCTCAACGACAACACAGTCATAGCATGGTGGACCATGATGCCATGAGGGAACTGCACGAACTCTCTCGTGGTGCATGCCTCCAATGCCAGACAAATCACTGGGGGCAAAAAATGTTGCAACGGCTGAGTGGTACACATAAACAGACCCCGAAAAATTGGGGCACTGATCCAATGTAACATCTGAGCCTGCAATTTCAGAATCAGGGTGTAATTGGTCATATAGAAAGTGTTTGATGAGTTCTTGAAGTTCCGGACATGAGATGAAATTGCTGAGCTCCTTGACATTCCTTGGATACTTTCGTGCTATCTGTCTGGTTAGAATATTCATAGATGCAGCAGAAATGTAGCACATACCATAGCATTTCGCCAGTTTTACTTCTCCGAGACCTTTTGCACCATCAGTGGCACCCAGATCAGCTCGCTCATCATTGTGATTGCTGTCATCCAAATCAGGGGCATTGTCATACTGCTCCAAGACAACATTGTCAGGCTCTGGGAGCGCAGCCGGCTGAGGTTGAGGGGGGACCTGGGCCATGCATCATCCCATGAGCAGTGTACTCCACTTGTGCAGCAGCAAGCTTCTCTATCCATTGAATTGTGATCAGCATTTGTCCCAGTGCATTATGTTTGCTTGACTGCTGCCATGGCTCCTTTACTGCCTTGATGTGCCTATTCTCTGTGATGGACGAACAGAGGCCATTGGGAGCACCAAATGCCTGGATGAGACGGTGATAGTGATGGAGAGAGTGTTGGTGGGGTAGAGAAAAGTCATCTCGTACGCCAACATCACGAAATATTTCACGTTCGCGGTGGAAACGAGCAAGAGCATTGTCAATTTCAACCAAGGTATCTTCACTGATTATGGACCGGCGTACAAGATAACAGAATTTGTTGAATGAGCTAATTGCCCAAACCATTTGGTCTGGAACGTGACCAACAATTGCTGGGAGAAACACCTAATTGAATTAGATAGTGATATATATTGTGTCAAAGCTAGTGCACCTTCATTAAAGCCTTTAAATCATCCCCCGTCCATTGTTTGAAGCCGCGACCTTGAGGAAATCGACGTAGGCCTGGAAATGATGGTGCAGCGGCAATTCTAAACCTTCAAATGAGCAAGCTGATGCTCCCAATCAGAATTTGGATGTGCTGTCTATCAATGTCAGCCAAGATTCAGGCAGCCTCCGCTGCAGGATGGGAAATTTCAATGTAGCTTACTACCCAGTCAACGAGGTGATCTTTGAAAATGCCCTTGATAACTTGATGAAGTAAGTCGGGAGATAAAAGTTCATGTATATTGGCTCGAGGAAACCCTGTTATAAAGGGCTGTATAAAATATCAACATTACATGTCACAGTAACTAAGCTCTGGTAAACATACAATAAGATCCCCAACAATTCCATAGTTATCCCACAGTTCCTTCAAACTCCAGTTTTCAAGTAGTGTAGCGGTATGTTCATGTGAACGTCGTCCGGCTGGCACGGCATCAAGGTCAGTGCGAAGCGCTGTGCAGCTAATATGAAGATTTAGGTAAATTGTAAAGAGTTGAAGGGAAACTCACCGTGGGCACCAGCCGTTAACTATGCATGCTAATAGGGGTTGTTCCTGGTAGTCCGCAATATAAGGGCCAAGTCCATAGATAACGTGTCGGAAGTGCCTGTCAGCGCATTGTGTAATACGAGGTACCGACATGTGTGGTTTGAGCGGCAGGAGGATGTGGTGGAGGGAACTGTGAAATAGCTGATGGCAGAATTTGCGAAAGTCAGCATCATCTTGATATTCTTGTGAAGCTGGAATTGCAAAGTGAGATTTCATAAGTGTCACAAAAAACAGTAGTACTTTTGGGTATTGCTAGAAAACCAACTACAGAAAGTGCGTTGCGATGAGCATGACGCACATTGTTGGAAACATTTCCTATCAAGGCGTAAAGAGGATGGTACTCAGTGTGTCCTGTCACTACTGAAACTGTCATTTTGTCACTGCCAAGGATGACAGGCACAAACATCACGCCATGGTTTTGTTCATCTGCTGTGATTTTATCCTGTTGTGCAGGCATCACAAAGTTGAATAAGGCACAATGTGTGAATAGAGAACGTACAGCTTGCTCCCAAGCCCAATTTCCAGACATCAGGTCTGTAAACTGGTGCTTATTACCATTGAAGATCTGCTTTGGAGCAAAATCAAGCTCTCCTGCGAATTCTGGGTTTGCAATCTGTTGTTCCATCATACAAAGTGGATTCCGATACCAGACAGTGTAGCTTTCCGTCTTCCATGTTGGAACTTCTCCGTCGTTAGGAATTTCACCGTTGTATGCAACAGAAAAAGATTCCCAAGGTATATCTCCCTCTGGTATTGCGTCAATGATTGAATATAGTTCTTGCTCATCGGCAAATGGAGGGTCGGTATCAGGATAAAGGGCTGCAAGTAAATTTAACAGTTTATTAATCTTTTGGCCTGACATCTGCTCTTCGGTAAAGAGGAACTCAGCAAACTCAAACTCAGCTTGACTGACAAAGGGTGTGTAGTCATTGGCTGCACGCTCATTTAGAACTGAGGGAGGAGCATTTGGAGGAAGATCGTTGCCATGGATGTCACAAGGAGTACCATCCGCAAGTGGGTGACATTGAATGTGAAGGCCATCATGGCCGTTGGGTGGTGGTATTGATTCTTGAACATGACAAGGAGGAGGTGAAGGAGACTGAGGAGGTGAAGGAGGCTGAGAAGGTGGGGTAGGCGGCTGCTGGTAGCCATGAACACGATGGGCATTATGTACAGCGTCAATGTGTCATCTCAGTCCACCAGGAGTCTTGCATGTTTTTCGACAACCAGGTGTAGGACAATGAAATGAAGCGGCTTTAAATGACTGTTGAGGTATCATGATTTGAGTAAAATGCCAAAGGAATGTAGTAACAACTTGGAGCTTGGGCAGGCTGGCAGGGGGAAATTTGAACTTGAAGTGGCTGAGACAAGATGGCAAACTTAGCACAATTATTGACACAAACTCATACCACAACTCTTATGCAACTTTTTTTTTGCTTCGTCCTCACTCAACAATATGCCCAAAATCTCATCTTCCCTGCCCCCAGTACTTCAGATGCGACTAAGGCCAGACCAAGTGACTATCCCTGGACTTCCAGACAAGCCTAGAGCATGAAGGTCACACTCAGTTGTCCAGGCCGAAAAAGAAGCAAAAGAACAGGCAAAAAAAGATAAAGAAACTGCTCGCCTTAACAGCATCCAGGCCATATCCAAGCTGGAGGACACAATGCATGAAGAGGACAGGCAAGCTAACCTTGAAGCAAACCACCCGCTGTAGTAGTGGTGCCTGTCCTATCACGTGACCTGAGTCCCATGGTTGGTTCCCTTATCTAGCAGTTGCCTGTAGTAGACAGATCCTATCCTATCCCATTCTGACCAATTCCTCATCTGATTCCGTGAGCACCCTCGGACCAACTCCATCGTGGTGATGAGAGCACGATTCGACCCACGCAGCTAGATGAGACCACCACATTCCACTCGCACCAAGACTTTTGCACAGATCCAGTGATTTTTCGAGAACAGAGAACCCCCCCGAAACCCCACCCACGCGATTCCCCGCAGCACCCCCATGAAAAACCCCACAGAAGACAGTCTCCGATGGCGCCAGTGTTACGTCCGCATCATTCTACATGCCCCGCGACCACCCTCACGACTTTTCACCCATCTTCACCATTCCGCACAGCCACCTCACGCAGCCACGTCACCAACTGCATCCACCAAGAATCTGCCCACCCACGTGCACCCACAGCATCCCACCCTCGTTAAAACACCCCCAAGAGGTTGCCGAGCTGGACGACGAATCCAACAATGCCGTCGCGCAGCCAGGTGCACTCTCGATATCACTGTCCCCGTGTTTGACTCACCATTTTTCATTCAGATGCCCACAGGTTCACTACTGAATACACAGATGCTCAAGACCCCCCCGTGTTCGTACAGCGGCCCCACGAGCCACTCCATCACCTACCCCATCTTTGGCATCTCCGTTTTCACACCCACCCATCCGTTGCCACATCACCCAACCACCACGTCACCAAATTGACTGGCAAACCTCGCCCGCATCGGCACCTTCTTCCTCTCTCCCATGGGCCCGGCGCAACATGCCCGCGTCCACTCCCTCGTGCCTGCCATCTCCGTACCAACCCAACGGCCCACACCCACGTGAACAACGCATCCAAACCCACCCAATGAAACGAAACAACGGGCTACCCGCGCAAGAAGCTGCGGACCCCACGTTAACTTGCTTTATGGCCCCACACGCCCGTTTCCAACATGATCGACCTCGACCGCGCAAGCTCCAGGCAGCAAAACCAGCCCAACGCCATTAGCACATCCCACCCCTCCATATCCCGTTTACACACACGCGGCCCCATGTCCCAATCCTCCACGCATCTACGCAACACCCCAACAACCTATCCCCACAATATGACGATCCCATACCACGTGCCCAACAACCCAAACCCATCCGCCGCACCCCCATGGCCATGGCCCCACCCACACGACATACCACGACGGCCGTACCCCAAGCGTTCTTGTTCGCGGTCTCACCCATGCATCATATGGTGGCCCCACATCCCCTCACATCGACCCATGCTCAAAGATTTACCCCCTGGCCCCATGCCATGCCGTGCCGCTTCCTTTTCCACATTCTACCACTATTTCCCCACCTTTTTTTCACCATGATCCACCATTATTAGATCCATCTGGGGTAGACTAGCCTATACCCATTTTCTTTTCTTTTCTTTTGTGTGCTTTGTGTTCCCCTTCTGTTTCCTGCTTTCCTTCCAGCCCCTTCAGCTTCCTCCCCTTGTTTCTGCTCTCTTTGTTTTGCTTGTCTTTTGCTAGCAACGAGGGCGTCGCTATGAGTGAGGGGGGCACTTGTAGTAGTGGTGCCTGTCCTATCACATGACCTGAGTCCCACGGTTGGTTCCCTTATCTAGCAGTTGCCTGTAGTAGACAGATCCTATCCTATCCCATTCTGACCAATTCCTTGTCTGATTCTGTGAGCACCCTCGGACCCACTCCACCGCCTGTCAACAACAAAAAGAAAGTTGCCAGGCAATCCAAAAAACCTGCAAATTCCAAAGCATCAGCTAGTGTTGGGGAAGTTCGGTTTGGTCTGGTTTGGGGCCTTTTTGCCCAAACCGGAAACCGAATGGTCCGGTTTTCCACCCAAAGTCCCCAAACCAGACCGAAACCGATGCAAACCGTTTGCATTGGTTCGGTTTCGGTCCAAACGCGGTCTGAACCGCGGACCGCTAGTGCTCAGTGCCCCTGCACCATTCTGACCTCGCAACAGTGCTGCGCACGTCAATTGACGTGGCCAGCCTGTTTGCGAGGTGAGATTGGGGTGCTGGGGTGCTGGCACACCCTGCGCCGGCATTGAGCCACACACAGGCTTCTCCATGGGTGTCCCGACTCGTCACACGCGTTGTACATGCAATGTGGGTTGACCGCGTTGGCCGTTTTCAGTGGACGCGTGATGGTGGTGGTGGTGGTGGTGGTGGTGCCCCGTGCGTCATACGCGTTGTGCATGCTGTTTTGCGTGGGAAGTGTTTGAACAAATCCACACCAAGGGTTTCCGGAGTGCGTCGTTGATCGGGAAATTACCTTGTTGTCCTTTGGGATCAAGGATTTAGCTCTTTAATAACTCTGGGGTATTCCTGTTGGGTGGTTGGGTTGTGGTGTGAATCCTATCAAAGGTTAGCTTTGAGGGATACAACAAATACGTGACAATAATATAAGTTAGATGTATGACTTATAGAGGATGAGTGAACAGTGAGGTCTTCCCTACTGAAGGTAAAGACTTTAAGTGACAAGAGGTATGCAAGAGTATAAGCGGATAATAACTCAAGCAAGTATGAGCAGTGTAAGATGAACGAGTGTACAACAGTCAAGTATACAAGTAGCAAGTATACAATGAGCAGAGGTACAACAGAGATGAGCGATAGATGATGGACGATGGGCGATAGACAATGGGCGATGGGCAAGTGTAACAGTAGATGTCAAACAAAAGGGAGGTGTGATGAAATACTATGTACAGAATGAATGAACTGAACAATAGGCAAGTAGGATTGATGATCAAGATATCGGACTTTATTCCGAAGCTTCAAACGCACATTGGCTACTAGTGCAGAATAAAGTACTGGGATATCTTTGGTGATGACCAATAGAACTTGAAAGAAAATGAATGTGACTGTACTACGTGACAGAACACAAAGAATATGTATCAAACAAGTAATAAGGGAGTATCAATATATCTGAGATTGATATCCTTAAACAAATGAATGATGACCTGAACTGCAATTGGTATTTGAAGTAATAGCTACTACCAAAGTAGGTAATACAAACAAATACAGAGGGGTGAATCAGAATCTGGGAGAGGGACTGTCCTGTGACTGGGCCTGTCAGATTAGGTGACTGAGCCATCTCCAGCAGAAACTGGGCTCTATATATACCTATTCTACAGCAGGAGTCATACTGAGTCATAGAATGGTATATCAAATGGAGAGCATAGGATATGACTCATAGGGAGTCATATAGAGGAGAGGCATAGGTTTATGACTCATAAGGAGTCATAATGATGAAAGGCATGGGGGGTTATGACTCATAAGGAGTCATAAGAAAGGAAGGCATGGGTTTGTGACTCATACAGAGTCAATTAATGAGTCACATAGGTATTATAATCAAAGGAGGGGGCATAATGAGTCAGAAATAGTCATAATTAGTCATGGGTGGTCATAATGAGTCATGGGGGGTCATGAGTATGTCCTAAGGGTCATAATTTGTCATGGAAAGACCAATGAGTCACATTTGATGGGAGTGAGTCATGTTGCTGGTCCAATCTTGGGTGTGTGAATCAAAGGCAAGGGCTGTGCCAGGCTATGCTTCTAGAATCATCTTCCTGAGGCTGTGCTTCTTGATCAATTGATGCCATGCCATGTGTGTATCCTTATCAGTTAAGAAAAAGATAAGATCTGGGCTGGGCTGTATTTGATCAATTGATATGAAATGTGATGTGCTTCTTGATCAGGGAATGATGGGTGGCATGTGTTATCTCTATGATTGGAGATAAGGATGTGGCTGTGCTTCTTGTGCTTCTTTGGCCTCTGATAAGATGTTTTGGGGGCCTTATCAGTTAAGATAAGGGTATTCCTTCATTTCCTCTGCATAGATAAGGGTTTTCTTGCATGTCCCTTCTGTAGATAAGGGTTTCCTTGCATGTCCCTTGTATAGATAAGGGTTTCATGTATGTCCTATGTGCAGATAAGGATTTCCTGTGTGTCCTATATGCAGATAAGGGTATTCCTTTCTACTCCATATGCAGATGGGGGCATTCCAGTATGAATGGTCCTTGTAATGTGATGTGTGCTGTAGGGATGGTGACTAGTGACAGCATATTACTATGTTTTGATCCGAATCCTGTTTGGATCATGACAACGCGACGATGGCTGGGCCGCTTTGGTTGTTTTCGGCGGACGCGTGGTGGTGGTGGCATAGGAGCCTCTTCGCCAGGGTGTCCGGACGCATCATACGCGTTGTACACGACGACGGCCGGGTTGACCCCACGTTGGCCTTCCTCGGTGGTGTTAGTGTTGCGTGGTGGTGGTGGTACGGTGCCGCGTTCTATAATGGACAAATAAATCAGTGAAAAAATGAATAAAGGTACATACCACGAAGGAGCGGGGTGGATGCACCACCCCTGCTGCTCTTCCACCTTGTTGACTCCACCCCATTCACGTACCTTTGGCGCGCATTTTGAACGTGTTTGGTGTGGCGCTGGGGGTGGGCCGTGGGTGTTGCTGTTGGCGCGTCCGGCGTGGCGTTGACGGTGGTTGTAACCGTCGCTGTTGTTGTTGCCATTGTCGTGGTCGTTGTCGAGGTGGTGGTGGTGGTGGTGGTGGTGGCCGTGGTGGTGCATCAACCTGTAATTTGTAAATGCGTTAGTTAAGTTCGAATAAATAAAATTAAAAAACATACGCGGGCGGCAGGGAGTACCCCGCCGCCTGTTTTGTCAACCTCGGGTGCTCCATCGTCTTCGTTTGGCGTATATCGGGGGTGTTGTTGGTGGGGTTGGTGACTTTGGGTGACTTTCGAAGTCAGCCATGTAGCCGACTTTGGACTGTCGGTTTGCGGTTCAAACTGAGTTTGAAACCGTTTCGGCCCGCGGCCAAATCTCCAAACCGGAGACTGAACGGTTCAGTCTCAGCTGAAATTTCCCAAACCGGGTTTGGGTCGGTCTGAGACCGAACTTCCCCAACACTAGCATCAGCTAAAGGTGTGTTTTGAATGCGAAAGGTTTGTCTAATGGCTGATGCACCCAGAGAAGAATTAGTGGGTGGGAACTTGGATGTCATTCCGGGTGAAACAGGAGCACTTGGGGCTACAACAGATCTGATCAAAGTTCAAGTTGAGTGTTGTAACTCCAACCAAGATGGATACTGATACTGACACACCAAAGGCTGGAGGGGAAGAGAATGAGAATGACGGTGTGCAGAAGAAGAAGGCCAGGGGCGATAAGACTGCCCTGTGACACTCTGTGACAGATAAATGAAACACTGAGGATCAGATCATCGATCAGATAGCACCCACCAGACCGGAAAAGCGAAAGTTTGTTGATCAAGTCATTGATGGGTAAGTTTCCCACACAAGCTATCATGTCGCATTGTCGGCTTACTCTGTTTCTGCAAACCCCTCCCATTCGCAACAGGCCTGTTAAAAAGAAAGGCAAGTCCTTCAAGCTTGAAGGACTGAACCCCAACTGGTCTTCCAAAGTCAGTGCCGTGATTGTCAAAACGGAACCAGTGGCTGCAGATGAGGAAGACTCAAAGGAACTACTGGGGGGATTTATTGATGGTGATGACACAAAGGAAAGGGATGCTTTAACGAAGTTTAAAGCCAAGCCATTTGGATTTGGCATAGGGGATACTATGGAAAGTATTTTCTTAAATCTGCCACGTACTTTTCTGAAAATTAACCAATGCAGCTGCTCACCAAGATTATCCCTCAAGACACTATTTTGTCTTCACTGGCACACAGTCAAACCGGCCTTCCAAACAAAAGAGAAGACATAACCATGAATAATCTGCTGGCAGCTTATCGGGACACATTCCACAAGCAATTTGTCCCTCACCTTCGTCAGATGGCCAGAGAATCAGAGCCTTGGGAGCATCTCTCTGAGATGGAGATACGTTACATCTGGAGTTCAACCTTTCAGGAAAATTCTCAGCTTTCTGATGACCTCATTTGGGTGATTTCGAAACTGGTGAGTTTAATTTAATATTCTATCAACTGTGTATTCTGTCCTGATTCAGCAATAACCCAGGCTGACGATCGCCTCATGGAGTGGCGCAACAAGTTTGCTACCACCGCCATGACGCAGCTTGAGAATATCTTCACTGAGTTTAAAATCTACGATCTTGATGACCGTGCTACATATGTTGAGTGGATGCTTGGTACGGATTATAAATGCTGTCCATTTTATTACAAGGAGTATGAGGAGAATAAGACCCCAGTTGTATGCTTCCTTTCTAAGGTCTTTGTGCATGGACTAACTTAATGTTAGGGCATCTTCCAATCATATCTCGTCACTTCCACTTTTGCAACCCACTTTTCGGCAATCTCAGGAGTCAATCCTGCTCAGCGTTTGAAGCTTCAACCAATTGGGGCCCTCATTCTTGCGCTACAAGCAGTTGAGTGCTCACATTTGATTTAAACTGGTTTCTTACATATTATAGGATGAGCGTGCTCTTTTATACTGGAAGAGTGGGGTCAAGAATGTTCCTGGTGGCCCTACTGGGTATTTCTCAAAGTCAAACTGGGCTGACCAAACTGAGAGGCGTGGTGGGAGAGATGTTTTAATTAAGACCACGTCAAGTCTTGCAAAGCTCACAAATAAACTCAAGGACATCCAATGGGAGAAGATCATCGATGCCGCATCTACATCTGCCAAGCAGAAGAAACCTGACGATGTGATTGAAATTGCCGATTCATCTGACTCTGATTTTGAGCTAGCTGATGGTGATGAGGACATCCAATCCAACTATGATTGGGAACGCCATACCACCAACTCGACCACTCATTTACCACTTCCCCAACCTCCCACAACCTCAAAAGACCCCACGCAACCACGATCTCCATCATGCAACAGGTCCCATCATATCCGCTCACGTCATCTGCCTCCGTCGCCCAACCACCACACCTGACCACCCGTTTACTGCCCCTTCAACCTCTTGCCACCATGAACGACCCTACATAGCCACAGTCGACCCTGAGCAGTTCCATGTTCACCTCCGTCGCCCCAAAATGAGTCTCTCTGCTAGTCAAGACACCAGCGTTGTCAGATCCACCACCTGGAATGCCCCAAAACGTGTTGATGGCACCTGAAACACAACTGAACGCCCGCCAGTGTCCATGCCACAACCAATCTGCAATCTAACTGAGCCCAATGTCGTCACCTTATGGACCTGCCATCAGACCCAATACCCGCCCTCCAACCTGACACCCGTTCCCAACTTACCTGTCACCCGACATATCACCACCACCGCATTTCGACAAAGCCAACACCCGACTACAAACCCGGACACATTCCTGAAACACAAATGCAAACCAGTGGTGTAGTGGCGAGGTTGGGGTGGCTGCGGAATAAAGATCCTAACCTGGGGATTTCAGCATAGAAGTGACTGGGAATAGTTTAGCAAGCTTCAAAGAAATGATAAGAAACTAATAGTAAAAAGCCGCCACGTAATACTACTGATAACTAACAAGGCCGGTCGAAGCCGACGATGTCGGGTACGGCGGGTCGGGTGTCGGGTGACGAGAGATGTAGTGATGAAGACGGTAGAATGACGGGGAGAGTGTCGAGGAAACTGACGAGCAATATGTGCGATGGATTTTACTGAGAGACTGATTCTCAGAGAGAGGAAATGGGGAAACTGATTTCTTATTTTGAGATGGCGCTTGGGCACTGTTTTTATACTACAAAATTCTCTATCTAGATTCGGACGAGAGTCCTCGGCCAATGAGAGAGAACAAAGAGAAACAGAAATAGGGAAATGAGCAGAGGGTTGCAACGCAACGGTGACAGGAAAATGGAGGGGAAAGTAAATATCCACGAAAACGATCTAAAGATTCATACCTATCTCTGAAAGGATGAAGGGATGCGTATATAAGGCAAGTCCAAAGTCGGGAATCGAGTCCGATGAGATCCATCTGCGATAATTGGGATTCCATGAGTTAAGGAGGTGGACTGACCAGGTACGTGAGCGGCCGTGCTAATCGGTATGCATCGGGTTGTGTCGGGTTCGAGCGTGGATTGCTAGAGACATCGGGTTCGAGTGGATTCATGAGATATCGAGTTTACGGCCTCAGAGGGTCGAGGACCCTCTACAGCGGCATCTGGTTCTGGTTCTGGCTCAATTCGAGCATCTGGTTCCAGTTCCAGTTCCACAACCTGTCTCTAGCCAACAACACCCGCCACCTTCATACCCTCGTATCCACTGAACCCGACCTGCGTAAACTCCATCGCCATCCATTGAAATGAAGATTATATAAATAGATAGAATAAATAAATAGAAAGAAAGAAAAATAAGAGATAAAAGAAAGATAAAAAGAATTACACTAGTTCCCAACACACCCAGCACCCGCATGATCCACCCAACGTACCCGACACATCCGCTTATGAAACCGCCATACCCGCTCCTGCCCTGATGCACCACTACACTTGTTCCACACACCCAACTCATCCGCTCACCCACTGACATCAATCTCCACTCTCCGTGACCCATCCATCCTGCCACCATTTCACTCCAGACATAATGTTCCCTGTCTCGGTTTCAATTCCCAACCCACCCGACCTTTATTTCTCAGCTCCATAGGGGAGAATGCTTCCCAACAGGTCCAAGCCAGTGCTGAACTGCCTAGTATGAGGCTGATATCACATCTGTTGATTATTGCCCCCATATTAGTATCGACATATTGAACCTCCGCCATCGTCTATCGAACCTCCATTGTCATCCATTGAACCTCCATCATATTGTATCAAACCTCCATTGTCGTCATATCGAACCTCCACCGTCATCATAGCATGTTTACCTATCTCTATGCCCACGTCACCAAGATTATTGTTTTATGCTTTCCACAGCCTATGCCACTGTTTCCGCCACCCATTGGCATAGCCACCAAAGTGGCTGACCCTAACCCGATCTGACTACAACTGTTTTTGTCATCCGCTTTTATTTTATGTCATTTCCACTTATGCTCTATGTGTTTCCGCTCATGCCTTTGTTGTTTCTGTCACCCGCCCCCAATCCCATTTCAGACTTGATCTTATCCTGACTTCATTCCCATTACCCCTTCCTTCGTGATCCCTGAGATGTATTCATTTTCATTTATTTTGCATTTCCACTCTCTATTTTGTCCCATTCTTGTAGCTTTCTGCCTCTCCTTTCATTTCCGCTCAGTTATATTATATTGTAGTTCCCTTTTCCCTGATTCTACATACTTTGTTTCATTTTCTGGACACCTGCTTTTGTTCTCTACTCCCCACTCTCAGCTTCCGACTGTCCGCCATGTTCCACTAGTCACCATCTGCTCTCCCTGTTCGCATCATCCACGACTTGCCTCATCCCGTCAAACCTGATTCCATGACCACCACGTTGGCCTCATCTCACACATCCAAGTCCTGAGCCCACGTAGTGTCGACCAAGGATGGTCTTCATTTAAAGGACCCTGGAGATGTAGAGGGTCGACGTCCCCCTGAGTCCGTATTGTCGATACATCACGAATCCAGACAAACCCAATGCCTCCATTCAACTTGCATTCGAACCCAACGTAATCTGAAGTGACATGACGTGACGTGACCCGACGTGACCCATGTAACCCGACACATGCCGCTTTGTGATGGCCGCTTTTGGACCAAATCTGTTAGGCTCACAAAGCCCTGGAGTTCCAATTCTAGGAGACGGATCTGATCAGACTTGATTCCTGACTTCGGACTTACCTTATTTATGCATCCCCTTGTCCTTTCAGAGATATGTAGGACATTTCAGATCTTTTTATGGATATTTGTTTTCCCCTCCATTTTCCTGTCACTGTCACCTCACAACCCCCCTCTTCTCATCCCCATTCCAACTTCTCTTTGTAGTTTTCTATCAGCCGAAATAGACAAGTCCGAAAGTAGACTACTCACTCATGTACTATAAAAATGGTCTCCAATGACCACACAAAAAGAGAGATACCCTTAGCACCCATTTCCTTATAGTCAGAATCACATTTTAATCCCTTCAAATGCTTGTCCTCATAGACCTTTAGATTTTTATAGTTCACTTCATCGTCTTTATCATTGTTTCATTATTCATTCATTGTTCCCGATCCAACCCGACCTGACCCGCCATACCCGACATCGTCGGCATCGTCAGGTTCATCGTTATTTATCCATTTTCACTCCGTTCATTGCCAGATTCATCGTTATTTGTCCAGTATTACACAGCGGCATTATATTTCATTTCCATTTCCACCTCATTTATTATCCCCGACACTGATTATCCAGTCACTTCTACACTGACACCCCTAGGTTAGGATCTATTGTTCCAAAGCCACCCCGATGATACGCAGCGCACGTCCCTAAGCACGGAAACGTTCTATTGGACCCATTCTAGCCTTGGACATGCTGCGATTCACTGTGAAACATCCCGATTTATATGTATCGCCATTGCGATGCGACAGCGATATGCGCGCGATACGGGCGATAATTTGACATTACGGCGATTTTCTTCGGAGCACTTCGGCCCCCTTCGGAAACATATTTCGAGGCTCTTCGACATCATCCACACTTATACCATTCACCCTATTCCATTCCAATTCCGTTCTGGTTCCAGGGAAGTCTTTATGCGACATGTTTCACTTATTTCAAACATTATAGCTCCTATCCTCTAGATATTTTGGAAATTGCTTCGCATGGTGCTATACCCTTCATTTCAGTTCCATTTCATCCCTATTGCACCATAGTTCCGTCACGCACTGTCTATTTGTCTTGTCTTCTTCACCCTGTATTGTTCTAACAACCAACTTCGCATAAATACCCCCTATAGTTTACATACTAGAGAGACGTCTTGTATACCCCCGATTCCAGTCTATCATATCACTTCTTTACTGCGCCGTCCATGCGATAGCTCCGCTGTACTCTATTAAACTTTGCATTCCTTCTATAAAGTGCTACATATACGCCGAAAACATCGCCGACTGTTTCGCACACACCGCACACATCGTGCACATTGCGCACATCAGAAACATCATCGCCACTATCCAGCACACCTCTGAGTATTTTTATTAACCTTTTGGATTGAGATTGAACTCCTCAGAATTCGTACAGCACTGTGGTAGAGTTGGCGTTCACATTACTGCAGTGCACCCTTTCACCGAACCTGCATCTACACCGGACGGCATCCCAAACATTGTACTCAAAGAATGCATGGCACTCATCTCAGACCATGTCTACAATATCTTCAATGCCATCCTCGCACTCAACATCTACTATGCCCCATGGAAGGACTCCATCACCAGCATGCTATGCAAACCGGATAAACTAAGATACGACATCCCCAAAGCCTATCGCCCCATTGTACTACTTAACACCATTCCAAAATTACTGATGTCTATCATCACAGAAACCATAACGTCCATGTAGTGTTGCCGCGACTTGACTAGTCGTAGTCGCAACTATGTAGTCATGACTACAGCTAGACTATATACACATAAATTGATGTAGTCAAAGTCAAAGTCACAGCTTCGACTAGTCAAGCTGCAACTTCGACTAATATATCGACTATGGACCAATCAGTCAGTCCATTAGTAAAAAGAATATATATTAAAATAAATTTAAATATTATAAAAATAAAATAAGAGTAGGGGGAGGGGGAGGGGAAACAGAGAAGGAGGGAGGGAGGGGAAATGGAGAGGAGGGGTGGGGATTAGGTGAGGGTGAGGGTGAGGGGATAAGACGACGGCGGGTACCCACCACATTCCATCGTAAGTACCTCGCGAACAATGGGGGCGCGTCAATTGATGTGCTCCATTTGTTTTCACGAGGTTGGATGGGGCTGGGGAGTTTCCATGGGTGTCCGCGCGTGCTCACTACCTCGCGAACAACAGGGACACGTCAATTGACGCACTCCATCTTTTCGTGAGGTTGGATGGCGCTGGGGACATCCCATGGGCGTCCGCCTCGTTTCTGTTGTCCGTTGCCCCCGTCCCCGTTCCCGTGCTCACTGTCCTCATTGTCGCCATCGTCGTCGTCCCTGTTGCCATCGTCGTCCCCATTGCCGTCATTGTCCCCATTGCCGTCGTTGTCCCCGTTGCCATCGTCATCCCCGTTGCCATCGTCATCCCCGTTGCCATCGTCGTCCCCATTGCTGTCGTCCTCCCCATTGCCGTTGTCCTTCTTGTCCCGGTCTCCATTGTCCTCGTTGTCCCGTTCCCCCGTTGTCATCTTCCCGTTGTCATAGTTGCTGTTCCCGCTTTGTCGTCGTCTTCCCGTTCTCACCGTCGTTGCATTCATCGTCGTTCTTGTCTTCGTTTACCCCGTCGTCGTCATTCCCGTCGTCCTCGTTCTTGCTGTCATGGTCAGCCTGGATTGTCCCTGTTCTTGGCTGTGTCCCATCTGCTTGTTGCTGTTGCCGTGTCCGTGTTCGTTTGGCACGAGGGTGCGGGAAAAAACCTAAAGGTGTTTAAGTAGTTAGTAGAATAAACGCCTGAACCCGAATTACACTTACCTTGGGTGCTACGCGTAATCGTTGTGTGATTGTGTTTGTTCCAGCTGAACAAACAAGGTCACATGGTTCATGCGTGGCGAGAAAGGTATATAAGCCACCCCCAAACTCTTTCAAATCTGCTCTCAAGCCATTTATTGCTATTTTCATATATAATGACATTTTGAAAAACAAATCTTTTAAAGAAGGAGGTCCTAGTAAAATAATAACTTGTGAAATACTGCACCAAATTACATAGTCTGAGAGGGATAGTTTGTCTATGTTCTAAGGGCCATCTTTCCCTCTATTTACAATTTCAAAATATGTGTTATATAAAAAGTTATAGGTGAATTGTTGATTTGAGTCATTGCAACTTGTACAATGAATATCTTTACAGTAAATGCTTGGATTGATGTGATTGTAGAGAGAAAGTTGTTCTATTTTTCAAGGGCTACAAGGGCCCATATCGCATTTTCCTGTACTTTGAAATTTTGAAGGAGAATTACACAAAAACAACCTCTGTATAAATAACATTACAATAATCTACTAAAGTTCAAAATGCAAGAAAATGCGGTATGGACCCTTGAAGCCCTTGACAAATAGAACAACTTTCTCTCTACAATCACATCAATCCAAGCATTTACTGTAAAGATATTCATTGTACAAGTTGCAATGACTCAAATCAACAATTCACCTATAACTTTTTATATAACACATATTTTGAAATTGTAAATAGAGGGAAGGATGGCCCTTAGAACATAGACAAACTATCCCTCTCAGACTATGTAATTTGGTGCAGTATTTCACAAGTTATCATTTTACTAGGACCTCCTTCTTTAAAAGATTTGTTTTTCAAAATGTCATTATATATGAAAATAGCAATAAATTTACAGGTCATAAATAAATAAATAAAATTATATAATTATTACAGTACCGACTACAGTCAGCTAAGTCAGCTCGACTACGGCTTGCCAGATTGGCATAGTCAAAGTCAAGTTGATTGGATAGTTGTAGTCGAGTCGGAGGTTGACTCGGCTAATATCAGCTATGACTACAACTTCAAGTCGACTGCTAGTTGTAGTTGCGGCAACACTACGTCCATGGTCATAGAACACCAACTCCTACCCTCCCACCACTTCAGTGGTCAACCCAGACAAACCACTGCTGACTCCATGCACGTCCTAGTACATCAAATCAAACATGCCTGGTGGAACAAAAGAGTAGCAGCAATCCTCTTCTTGGACATCGAAGGGGCATTCCCGAATGCAGTCATGAAGTGGCTACTCCATAACATGAGAAAAAGATGCATCCCCAAACCCCTCATCCAATTCATTAAACAACATACTAATGGATCATACACCTAAAAAATGGCATTGGCCAAGGTGACCTGATATCCATGATAATATATTTATTTTATAACGCTGACCTACTTGACATACCCACAGGCAGACATGAACTCACTGTGGCATTTGTAGACAATGCTGCCATATACATAGAAGGCAAAGACTTAGCAGAAACCAACAGACTCATCAAAAACATCATGACAAAACAAGATGGAGCCTTTAATTGGTCTAAGGACCACAACTCTAAATTTGAAACCAGTAAATTCACACTGATAGACTTCTCACAGTGCAGAAACACAACAAGACCCCCACTCACACTCAACAACACTGTTATCAAACCTGTCAAGACACACCGATTCCTTGGCATTATCAAGGACCAGCACCTCCGGTGGCACAAACAATGAGAACACACAATCGCCAAGACTACAAAATGGATCCACCTCTTCCACAGGATGGCATGGCTGAAATCAGGCATCCCTAGAAAGCTAATGCGACAACTATACACCACCATCACAATCCCAAAAATGACCTATGCCGCTGACATTTGGTACACACCGGTCCACAAGACAGCGGACAGCACCCATAGAAAAGGATCAGTCAGAGCAATGCGCGAGCTCACAAAAACTCAATGTATGGCATCTATACCCATCACTGGAGCCCTCAGAATGACACCAAATGACCTACTCGACCTTCACACTGGCATCTTACCCATCGACCTACTAATGCACAAAGTCTGTCATAGATCAATCATCAGAATGGCATCCCTCCCCACCTCATACCCACTATACACTCCTCTACAGCGATGCACAAAACACCTCGTTACCAGACACAGATCCCCCCTCCACATACTCACCCACCTATTCCACATCGACCCAGATAATGTAGAACCCATATGACCAACGCACCTACACACCACCCCCCCCCCTTTCCAGAGATGACTCCATTGAGCAACACGACAATGACAAAGCAGACATAAAAATATACTCAGACGGCTCCACACTCGAAGGAGGGGTAGGCGCACTGGCGGTTCTATACCGCAACGGACACACAAGCCAGAACACTCCGATATCACTTAGGATCTAGCAACTCCCACCACAATGTTGAGGTGGAAAATATAGCAGGCACCCTCGCCCTACACTTACTAAGCTGTGAAATACTCCTACATGACATCTCCATCTATATTGACTGCCAACCTACAATACGTGCACTAACCTCCACCAGAACAAACCCTATATCCGGTCAACATACCTTAGACATCTTCCACAATGCAGCCCGATGGCTCACTGATACCAACCACCTCCTCGCCATCACTATCAAATGGATATCAAGTCACAGCAGCATCGCCGGAAATGAACGAGCTGACACAGAGGCAAAATCAGCAGCGAGAGGACTCACCATCCTGCCACACACCCTGCCTCACACCCTATGACTCGAGCCCCTGCCATCCAATGCCTCCACTCTCAAACAGTCATTTGAAAAACAACTAAATATACAATGGAGGGATGCCTGGCAGTGTTCACCATGATTTGTACGATCCACTCGTATTGACCCCAACTTTCCCCTTAAAAAGTTCCCAAAAACCACATCTAACTTAACTCACCCCCAGACCAGCTTAATCACACAAATCCACACCAGACACCTCCCACTCAACACCTACCTACACAAAATCAAGAAAACCGACACTGAAATCTGCCCCAAGTGCACCCAAGCGAAGGAAACAGTACACCATTTCCTCTTCGACTGTCCACTTTACCGAAATGCACGCCACTCAATGACCAACACACTTAGGACACAAGCCTGATCCCTCACCTACCTCCTCAACAACAAAAAAGGCATATCCATCGGGAAATCGGGGAGGCGCCGGTATATCCAGGCGGAGTTGAGAATTGATAAGCAGACTTGCAGCCGTTTGCAATGTCTTATCTAGGCAAATAAATGCATTCAAGTACAATATAATTATTGCGATGGTTGATCACTTGCACTCAGATTTGTGGAAATTGATTGCTGTATATAAGGGGCTACAATATACACGTAATTATTCCACTGCAATCCCATTTTTTCACAGTCTTATAGAAGCTTGGCCATGCAATATAAGCCATTCTGATGAGCATTTAATTATTCCTGTTAAATACCATTTTTTCAAAGTCTTATAGAGGCTCGGCCATATAATATAAGCCATTGTGATGGGCATTTAATTATTCCTGTGAAATACCATTTTTTCACGGTCTTATAGAAGCTTGGCCATACAATATAAGCCATTCTGATGAACATTTAATTATTCCTGTTAAATACCATTTTTTACAGTCTTGTAGAAGCTTAGCCACACAATATAAGTCATTCTGATAAATATTTAATTATTCCTGTGAAATACCATTTTTTATCAGTCTTGTAGAACCTTGACCATACAATATACGATCAAGAAAAACCTCCTTTCCGAATTATATATAATTATATATGATTATATATAGCGGCATTGTTTCGAATCTTTCCGCCGCTGTCCCGACAGCCGCCTGTTGTCAGGAATGCCTCCAGCTCGACTTTTCTCACTATCCCGCCACCTTCTAAAGTGTTATATATATCAACTAGTTATTCTTCTAGATACTGTACATAGCGTAATATACGCAGAGAGAAAAGTGAAATAAGGAAATAAAAAGCAGGGGGACATATGTGATGGTGCTGACGGTTGGGGCAGCGGTATTTCGATGACGACGGAGACGATGGCATCGCCATGGACGACCCTCCACATTCCCTGCGTCACCTGCGTCGCCTTCGTCACTGTGCGCCAGGCCTGCTGCCGCTGGTTCACCCTCCTCATCCTCTACTTCCACCTCATAACACGAGACCTGCCCTCCATCGCCACCAAATGGCAAAATCGAATTCTAAAGTGAGTCTTTTTGTTATATTCATATATTTATTCAATAGCGGCCTCCTAGCCCACGAGGTCGGCTCGACTTGCGGCCGCCGCTCGACGTTCTGTGGCCGACAATCGTTTCCTGGTATGTGATCGAGGCCTTCTGATACGCGTGTGCTGACGTCGACCGTGACAGCGAGGACAGTCCATCCGAGTCCGCTACGGAGCTGCATGGCAAACGGGGACTTACGTCCAGGCCGTGAATCGGGTGAGTTTTTTGTATGATAGCCAATTCCAATGCTCATTCTGCTGCAAGGGCAACCACCGCGTTCGCATTCGTGTGGATACTCTTGGTGAAATCACCGTCGATTTTTCGCGGTATGATGTGGCGCGACGTTGAATGGATTTATTGTTTGTAAAAGTACCTTTCATTGATTATATTTGACATGGCGTTGTGCGCTACAAGCCCCCGCACTCGGTCTGCCCAATCCAATTGCACGCAAAAAAGAAATGAGTCAGAAACGCCAACAAGTCCCTCTTTCACCGATGAAAATATTTCATGGCCTACGTTCTATTAGCAAGCGAAGAAAAACCCAGTCCCAACTATTTGAAAGCAAAGACTAATGGCTATAATTAAATAGAATCCGATACTTTTTGACATGACCCACTCAAAAATAATGGAGTTGCGGTCAGCAAGCTTCAGGCCTCAGAACGCTAAAGCCGCTTGGATCTGCGACGGGCCTCATGGGACCCATTGCATCTGCGTCAGTTGCCTACTCCTTGGCGAGATCTACGGCCCAAACGATCAGCAGAGCATAATGAATTCGAACAAAATAATCGGAACCTTGGTTAACACAGCATTATCGTTGATAAATTGGATCAACTAGCTGAGCCGTTCTTTCCGCTCTGTTAGCTGTGCAGTAAGGTCGTGGTTGCACCGCACAACCACAAGTGTCGCTGTCCTGGCTTGAAGTTCCTGACCTAAATCGAAGACAGCGTCAGTCCGTGGCCAAAGCTAAATAAAGTACTTCAAGTTGTAATAAGTAACTTCGACCACAACGACGACTCGGACTACAAAGATGAAGAACACACAACTTGAAGATGACGGGGAAGAAGACAACGAGGGCGGGCTTACATGCGAACGTCCCCACTGAAATCCATCCAGAGATCCTGCATCTTCTCGACGCGTACAAAAGACAGACAAGGTCGGCCGCGCATACTCTCAAGGGCGAGGGCGAGTGGGTTCTGGAGGAGATTGAGGCCAGCGCTTGGGGCTGAAAAGGTGAGACCGTCCAGGAGGAGATTGGAGTCTGGGAGAGAGAGAGCACCACGATAGAGCAGGCGGTACGCCAAGGTGGTTTGACCAGAAGAGAACATATTCGCCGTCGTCAGTGACAATTTCCACAATGTCTGGCAACTCCTTTGTCGCTGTCATTTTACTTGCTCTGCAGAGTGTCTTATATTTCCTTACCAGATAGTTTACTTTCTTGATTGCTCGTACTGAGATGCGAGCGCTTTGCGCCGTTACGAACTTGTCTTGAACGGAGACCCAATGATTTTATCTCTGAGCGGGAATATCAATTGCCATTCGTTATCGCGTCCAGTGCTTGAGTTCCGGAATATCTACGGTGTACATGAATGCCAGTAAAGAAAAAAATTAGCGGTTGACCTACAATGAAGTTTAGCATGATGATAATTGAAACATGAGAGACTGACCTTCGCAAAGCATTCCTCCCGGAATCGATGTCGTAGGCCAGGTTTTTTTAGCTCACTCCACTTCTCGACTTCCCTCGCCCCATAGATAAATATTTCGTCGGCTGGGTTACTAAAACCCTTCTGGTCCGCTAAATGGACCGTCAAACTCATCCAGTCCAGGAACGAGTAGCCACGGATCGTGTGGTGTCGGTGGCCGCGATGATATCCCTCCCTGAAAACTGCTGTAAGTCCGCGGATGGATTCAGGAAATGATCGCTTACACGTAACAAAGATTTTTTACTTCAGCCGCTTTTATCTGGGCCGAGGACCGTGAGCAATGGTCTTACTGCATCGAAGGTTGGCAACAGTTGTCGTCGGCGCCAGAGCGATGGTAACGAGTTCACAGTTGTAAAAACTGAGCGAGGGAAGGTGTTGGTGGTGAGCGAGCAGTGGGATGTGACGGTTGAGGGTCAAGTGTGGTCAGTGTTGACTTGGTTGAATATACCTGTGCATCGTTTGTGCCTGCGTACAAAACACAGTACCAAAAAAGTTGCATCGTTCACACCAACTTGTACACTCTGCACGTCATTTGTGCTTGGAAACAGTCGCTTGGTGCCGATGAGATATGAGCCGACTGGAGTCCATCACTAAGGGTCTTTTGGGAAAGGATCACCGAGACAGCTATGCTGAGATGAGGAAACAGACCTGACCAGAATAAAATCTATCAGCGGGGCAGCTCAGGTAAGTCGTCCAATAACCATTTAATCTCCAATTTTCACCTTCACTTTCAACCAGCACGCCTGGGGCTGGTGGAAGTCATCTCCGGTTCCCTCCCTCTCTCGATCCCCACCTCGCACTTCACATGCACTTTCCCTCAAGCACTTCTTCCCTCCATCGCCCAAGATACGTCCTCCTACACCCATGCCCTTGCTATCGAAATCCTCCTCGGTGGTCCTGACCACATGGCTACTTGTTTCGGGACTTGCACTCATGCATCACTCATCGCCGAGTGGCTGGGTTTTAGAACGGAATGCTGATGACATACTCGGTAGTGGCTTCTTATAGATGAGAGCGGGGTTGGGAGGGAGGAATCGATGGGTGATATCCGACTCGTGAGGGCGTCCTTGCCCGAAAGTCGAGGCGGCGGGGAGGGATTACCGCTGTCATTCACAAGTCGCTCATAAGAAAAAATGAATTCAACGTACTCTCTATTTCTTCACCAGCGACAAAAAAATGATTGCCTGCGGAAGCGCAATCTTGGTGAAATTGTCGTTGATGTTTCACGGTATGATGTGAAGCATATTTAACATACTTACTTTAACTGGCGGGAAATGTTGAAAATTGATTTGATTTCTGACTTAATCATCCATGATAACTGTCAGACAAATAGTGTGCGTGGATTCGTTAAGGTCAATATCATCATGAATGCTTTTTTTTTGAGTCATATTATTGTCCCTCTTACATACAAGGGTGAAGTATATACGAAACGGGAACCTTCCCGGAACCTGTGCCTCTGGTTTGCGAGTGCAACCACGACGGAGTAAGTCCCCCATGGCTCCAGCATATCCATGCTGTTTTAATCGCCTGACCTGACGTACGAGGGGGCCCATTGTCTGAGACTGGTGTGGTGGATAAACGGGTGGTCTAGACCAGCTAAGTGCCCGGCTGCCTGAGCGGACATGCACGGAGGGGGGCTGTCACAGGGAGGAGAAGCGGAAGAGGGGGATCCGAATGAGAACTCGAGGGTGAGAAGTTGTGTGGGTTGAGGGTTGATTGCCGGGTGTGAGACTAAGTTGAGGGGGTCGAGATTGCTCATGCGTAGGTGTGGTGGGGAGGTGTCCCAGCGTGGGTGAGCGGAGGGTGAAGGGAGGAGGCGTACTGCGTTGGAGTAGGTTAGCTATGTGAGTGTGGGAGAGGAGAGATCACCGAATGAGTCTTTTAGTCTCCCTGTGCTTCGTACGAATGTTCATAGTGTAAATGGGGGGAAGGTCTGAATCGGTCGTGTATTCGACCGCCAACTTCATCAGGTTCAGGATCCCGAGTTTAGAAAGTTTCAGGAAGTGTTCATTGAGAGGCTGCGAAAGCGATTTGAGGAAGTCTGCGTCGCACTTCCCCGAAGAGGTATTTATCGACTGTGGATCTGGAAAAAGACGACCACCGGCACCCTCGGCTCTGGCCCGGGATGGTGAGATATCAAGAAGGCATTTGAAGAATGGGCCGGAATATTCTGGGTTCTCCCACCTCAAGAGCATCTTTTCATAGGACTTCGCAGCGACATACGTGAAGATACCAAGGGTGTCTGCGTTATTCTGATCCACTCCATTTAGAAGGTCGATCACGGAGGCTGCGTGGGATTGAAATGTTTGCGATGTCCTAATACAAATCATGAGAAATTGAGATATCGAGACACTGCTACTTACCAAGTCTCTCTCACGTAGGGCAAAGGGTCGCGCGGGTCGATGCCAGTTGGCTCTGGATGAATAAAACAGGGACTTTTCCCTTTGAATGTCTGGGCATCGGATGTGTCTGGCCTTAACTTCACGATCCTGGGGTTCACCGTTGCGAAGAATGTTGGAGTAGTGGTGGTAAAAGTACTACCCTCAGGCTCGCGGGTGAAGGGAGGAGGCGTACTGCGTTGGAGTAGGTTAGTTATGTGAGTGTGGGAGAGGAGAGATCACCGAATGAGTCTTTTAGTCTCCCTGTGCTTCGTACGAATTTGATAAGCTCTTGGATGCCTCTGGGATCATTGAGGAGGGATGGCGACGACACTGTCCGAGGCGGCTATTTGTCAGAGTATTCCGGTGAGGGTGGATATACTGTAGTCATGATCAGGGGGAGAAGGGACTTAGCGAGGAGGAAGTCGACTGCTTGTTGTAGGGTATCTGGTTCTGCAAGCTCCGGTGTGGTATCAGGGACGCTGTTTTCCTGATTGGACGAGGATCTGGTCGTTCTGGAGGATTGGGATGCTGGCGTGTTGGCTTGTGGTTGTTTGCCTTTTTTATTTTTCGAGGTACCGTCAATGGGAGTAGCCCAACTTCGGAGGCTCATCTCTGTGTATATGTTAGGGGTAGGCTTGAGGATGAGCTTAGAGGGGATTGATAGTAGAGAAATGAAGCTAGCAGGCCTATAGCCCCGTAAATGAAGAGCTCCTTTTTCGGGTCCCAGTAGGGGTACCACGCGGTTTAGGATCAAGAATCGTCCCATGAATGCTTTCATTGCCATCAATGTCATGTATGTCCTTGTAGCGTTCTTTCATCTTATACTTCTACAGAAACCTTTCCCGAACCAGACATTTTACGTTTTTGACGGCAGGTCGCTCTGCCTGCACCACTATTATGAAGCGAACGACTCACTCTGCGCAGCGGGCACATGCATTCAACCGATTAAGGGACCATGCGCGGTATCCCATACAGGCGACCGTTACCATTCTGACCATCTCTAGTGCGAGCATCCCGGAAACCCCAAGTGTCGCGAGCAACTGGAAAAGTACTGGGAGGTGGATGACAGGATGTGGTGCGAACGACATGCGAATGCTGCACGAAACGGGGACAGTGGATGGCTCCAAGTGCTAGAACTGCTAAGCGGTTGACCCCATTTATTGAATTGGCAGGAGGTGGGATACAAGGAAAAGATTAGACGTACCTGACTATGATCCTGCCAGGCCTCACAAATTCTTGAATGAGTCCAACAGCTCTTTAAACCATGTGATTGAAGACGGTGTTTGGGATGTCATTTTCGTCGTGATTCTAGAATAAAGTTCCAGTTTGAAGGCGAAAAGGGACTTACGTGCCTTGTTCGAAGATACAGATATGGCCTGGGACATATTTGATAAACTACGGACACGGGACTGTGACCCAGGTGCCAGAAGATCAGAAATGAACCGAAGCAACTGGGTCTTGCAGAATTCAACCATACGCTTGACCACGGTGTCGTCCAGCATTTCAGGCAAGGCGCAACCAAAAAGAAATTGATGTGAGCCGAGGATGTTGAAATGGGGCTCTATTAATGAAAAAAGAGCCGCGCACATGGGGCATAATGTTTTCGATACGCTGACGGTATTATGAACGTCCTAATAAGGATCAATTAGTTAGATGTGCAGTAAATAACAATATCACTTACCTGGAGCCCAACGTCAAAGCTCTCGGCACCGGAACGTTGTGCTAGAATGAGGCTAAGTAGTATGGCCTCGCAATGCAGTGTCCCTGTAAATTTTAGTTTGTGTCGAATCAACTGGCCTAGTCGGGCGGACGCTTCGGAGATGGCCATTTCCGAGTATTTGGCTTTAAGCATGACTTCTGTGACGATGTCTTGCCAGGGAAGTAAGGCCTTCAGTGGACGTGCGGCGGCGATGATCACAATTGAGAGGGGTCGGTCCATTGGGTGTAATACACCGATGAGGATGGTGAGAGCCTCGAAGTAGATCACTTGAAGCCGCAACCATTCCACATACGAGCCGCACACGGAAAGCGGCTCCTTGTTGGGAAGAATGGTACCAGGTTGAACATCCCGAAGGTCCGGATCCAACTCCTCATCTCCATCTCGACCCTCATCCTCGTTGCCACCGCCATCGACGTCACGATGCGCATTTGGACCCACACCTGCACTTGCACCCACCCCCGTACCCACACCTGCACCAGCACCCGTTCCCACATGTCCATCCGCCACTTGACAATTCACAGTGCGAGGGTCCGTAGGCTGGATTCTAGAAATGTGTTCCTCGAGAAGAGAGGAATAAATGAAGTCCCGGAGCATAAGGGCACACGTGGTGAAACAATGGACGGCGGCTGCGAAATCATCTACCTCCTTATCCGACAAAGGTTTATTTGTGAACTTGTGAAGTGCTGCAAGAGATCGATCATAGCACCGGAGGAGATGGCATAGTAATCGGTGGACTTCTTCGCATGTGTTCATAGTGTAAATGGGGGGAAGGTCTGAATCGGTCGTGTATTCGACCGCCAACTTCATCAGGTTCGGGATCCCGAGTTTAGAAAGTTTCAGGAAGTGTTCATTGAGAGGCTGCGAAAGCGATTTGAGGAAGTCTGCGTCGCGCTTCCCCGAAGAGGTATTTATCGACTGTGGATCTGGAAAAAGACGACCACCGGCACCCTCGGCTCTGGCCCGGGATGGTAAGATATCAAGAAGGCATTTGAAGAATGGGGCGGAATATTCTGGGTTCTCCCACCTCGAGAGCATCTTTTCATAGGACTTCGCAGCGACATACGTGAAGATACCAAGGGTGTCTGCGTTATTCTGATCCACTCCATTTAGTAGGTCGATCACGGAGGCTGCATGGGATTGAAATGTTTGCGATGTCCTAATACAAATCATGAGAAATTGAGATATCGAGACACTGCTACTTACCAAGTCTCTCTCACGTAGGGCAGAGGGTCGCGCGGGTCGATGCCAGTTGGCTCTGGATGAATAAAACAGGGACTTTTCCCTTTGAATGTCTGGGCATCGGTTGGATCTGACCTTAACTTCACCACCCTGGGGTTCACCATTGCGAAGAATGTTGGGGTAGTGGTGGTAAAAGTCCTACCCTCAGGCTCGCGAACAGAAAGGTCGGCGGTTGAAGCTATGGCGACAACTTCATTCATTCGGACTAGCAGTGTTGCTAGTGCGGTCCCGCATCGTAGTTGTTCCCGTTCTCCATCTTGAAGTTGCTGGCGGCTCTCGGTCACCTGAACGATTGGCTTGAGTTGGTACTTTGACGATGAATACGTAGCAGCGGCGGTTGAAGACGTAGCAGCGGCAGTTGAAGACGTAGCAGCGGAGGATCGTTGTTGGAGATGCCCGAGGAGGGTGGTGAGCATCCTAAACGTTGCATGAAGGTCTGACATGGTGTGGGAGAAAGCGAGAACTTGAACGGCCTGTTGGATATGTTTGAGTTTACCGTGAGAAAGGGTATGTCGTGCCAACGCCCGAATAAAACCGATTCCGGAGATACGAAGCCGAAGCGTCCCAATCTACAAGAAACGGTATTCTAGATCAGGACATTTGTTGTCATAATAATATTATGCTTAGCATGTTTATAACCAACCCTCTGAATACGCATAGGGCGAGGAACTTCACCTGGCTGCCAATTTAGTTCGAATGGCTCATAATGAAGATACCGATGATTTCCCGTCGAATCTGAAAGCGTTTACGAATGACCGACACCAGACTGCCGTGATAGAAGTCGTCAATCATGTAGCTTCGAGCACCGGCGTTGGGATCTGGGGAGACGCCACGGCGAAGCTGATACGGAATGGTCACAGGTGTACGCTTCCATCCGGCATCCTCATCCAACCATTCTTCATCCTCGCCACTGGCTAGAATATTGTTGATCTCGCTCCATTTGGTATCTCAAACAGCAGCGGGCTCAAAGTCACGATCTCTGACCATTAAAGCTAGACTGAGATTTCTGGACGCCGCCATTCCAATACCACTCGCCTCAACTGTGCCAAGTGTTCAGGACGGTACGCAACATATTTGGGCTATCACGGCTCTACCACGCTGCAGAAGTGTTCGCACGATCCAGAGGAGTACAATGAGTTATCCCATCTCAATCCCCTTCCACTTCCGCTCCGCAAATATTCTATCCGTATCCAAACCACAGCTCATTGCCGCTTACAGCGTACCGCTCCTGAGCTCGAGCCCAACGACGAACTTGAAGCCATTCTCGATGGAATCGATGAGGGGTGGCAGGTGGTAAAAGTGGTGGCGGTTGCGGCAATGGATCTCTGGACCGTGAGGGGGTCGGCGATTGAGTCTTCGGGTCCATGGCGCACGTTCCATCAGGGGGTCATCAGCTTGGTTTCATTGTCCGGGATAATACCAATCTACAGACAATATTTAATGAGCCGTTATCTTTCATCGTCCTCAAAATAACGAACCTCCATTGCAACCACTGGGTCTGCTGCCTGCGGTGCCAAACCCGCCAGGGGCACCTCATCAGTCTCCAAAGATGACGAAAGAAGTCGACGCCTTCTGGGACCTTTCCAGAACTGTTTTGCTTTCTCCAGAGTACAGAAAGGCGCTTTTTCGACGATTGGCATGTGCGCTTGTGATTCATGTTCCTAAGGGCATACAATACTAGTGTTGGCAGTTCGAGTGAGTCAAGCTCGCAGGTGGCCCAAGTTATAATCATTTCTTTAAGGAAACAAACTTGGCAACTAATTCTACGGCGCATATGATTAATACAACGATGTGAGTAGGCAAAGGGCTATAAAACTAATTGAAGTACACGTGTGCATGTAACGTTCGGATGGGTGGCGAAAAAACATGACTTCAAGCTTCAGTTCACATATTTATTGCCAGGCATGTTTAGGGCTGGCAGTTAGAAGGCGTCATGTGCACCTACAACAAGTCAAATGATACTAGGCGACGGCACCCTCCCTTACCTAAGCCGAAGAATAGTCTCATGGCGCAGCGCACACCGGCATTCACTGCTGGCAGAACTTGCCACCAGCACTGGCAGTGAAGTTCAGTTGCAGGGTTCTACAATTAAAGGTATTTATGATCAATTAATTGAGTCATGACGGCGCAAACACTACTAGTACCAGCAGTACCGCCGCACTGCCACGCTCAGGCTCACCGGCAGGCCCAACTTGAAGTTCCACCTCTGAGTCCGAGTCCTAATCCGAGTCGGCTGGCACTGCAGTTCCAAAGTCAGTTGGACTCGGAACCATACCAAAATGACCGATCCCATTAATGATCACCGTGACGATAACCTTTCTGACAAGATGATAACATTCCGAAGTATCACAGCCATGTTGGAGACGCTGCAAGATCCTTCGTTTGATATTGGCTTATCCATGGGGAAGGCGTCATTGACGGCCTCACTCCCGGGCCAGTGCCCAGTCACAGTGCAGAACCAAGATGAGCGTCACTCGCTGGCGGCGCTGGCCACCCTTCTGGTCAGGCACCACGGATTCACAGCTGTGACCTTGAACTTGAAGGAGCCTTCAACACCGGATTCTCCCACTATGGAGCTTGTTGTATGCAGTCATGGACAAGATCAGGGCTTTACGCCCATAGTCAGTGATTCATGCACTCGAAATGATTCCTCGAGTGCCTTGGGTTACAGCGGCGATAAAATTTCTATTTCTCATCCAGATGCAAGCAGCATCGACCCAAGCGACCCATTGCCATATGTGAGAGAGACTTGGTAAGAACCCAGCTTCTCAATTTCTCGATTTTCTCATGCTTTCTACCAGGACATCCCAATCATTTCAATCCCATGCAGCTGCGGTCATTAAACTCCTCACCGCAGCGGATCAGAATAGTGGAGATACCCTCGGTATCTTCACATATGTGGCTGCGAAGGACTACCAGAAAATGCTATGGATGTGGCAGCACGAAGATTGTTCCAAGCCGTTCTACAAATGTCTCCTTGATGTCCCACCATCCCGGGCCAAAGCCGGTCGTCGTCCTTTTCCAGTTCCACAGTCGATAACGACCTCTTCGGGTAGGCGAGACGCCGACTTTCTCGAATCACTTTCGCAGCCTCTCAATGAATACTTCCTAAAACTTTCTAAACTCGGGATCCCGAACCTGATGAAGTTGGCGGTCGACTACATGACCGATTCAGACCTTCCCCCCATTTACACCATGAACACTTGCGAAGAAGTCCACCGATTACTATGCCATCTCCTCCGGTGCTATGATCGTTCTCTTCTAGCACTTGATAAGTTCACAAGTACACCTTTGTCGGACAAGAAGATGGAGGATTTCGAGAACGCTGTCCATTGTTTCACCACGTGTGCTCTTATGCTCCGGGACTTCGCTTATTCCTCTATTCTCGTGGAACATATTTCTAGGATCCAACCTGTGGACCCTCGTGCTCGGCGGCTTGATGGTTGGATAGATGCGGAAGAGGGTGAGGAAGTGCTGGATTCGGAACTCGTCGGCGATGCTTACGCCAATTGGTTGCGGTCGCGGGTCGTTTATTTTGAGGCCACGAATAACCTCATTGGCATTGCCTCTCAGTTTCGTGGTGTATCTCTCAAAATTCTTACCATTCAGCATGCAGAAGTGGCTTTATGCTCCTGGCGGGAGGTTGTTGCAGAAGTCTTGTCTTCCTCCAGTCCTAGTGGCTCCTCAAGTTGCGGTCTGCAGGATGCGATTTTGGCAATTGAGAAAGTGATATCGAGGAACATAAGCTTTGGGAAGCAGCTAAAGGGCGACATGTTGTTGGGCAAGAACTTCCACGGAATGCCCCACTGTGAAGCCTTCCTGGCCAGCCTTATCCACCGCTCCAATTCACTTGAAGCTCACGACATGGACGGCTTTACTGTAGGACATCTCTATTCTCAATATACCATAGCATCCTTCTGATTTCTTATCATGTAGAATTTGAACCCCATCTTCGCGGTTTCCGACAGGTGCTGTGCTGCATGTTCTCACTTGTTGTCCCTTTTAGGTATCCCAGAGCCCCTGCAGTTCCATGGGCAGGATTCACATCGGGAGGTTATCGCATGTAATCTGCCCCCGTATCTCCCGGCTCCCATCATCGACTCCATGATAACCCACTTCGGTGCAAAGTTGAATGTTGTCATACAGAAGTTGTACTCTGCTACTCAGTCTGAATCGTGGCAGCAGAATGACTCTCGCGTTGCATCAACTACTACTAAGTTTCCTTTCTTCTCTGATTTCTTGAACAGGATTTGCAGATACCTGACTTGATCATGGCGTCACCCCCAAAGCCCTGTATTACTTCGTTATTTTTCCTGAGACGTAACATTTTTGTTTCCGTCTGTTCCAGGACACTATGCACCCAATTTAGTTCTCATGTACAATATATAACATTGCTTGTGAACTACCGCAGATGCAAGTCAAAATCTCAGGACTGTTACTTTTACTGAACAGAAACTTATGCGTCTTTTTACTTGTCTTACCATGGCACTTAGTATACTCCTTGCCAGTGATACAGTGGTTCCATCACTGTGGATACATCTAGAGTTATAGTAATTTTGTTGTGGCTTCTAACAAAACTATGTACTGCACGCCTTGAATATACCATTTCTCAATGTTGGGCAAGAATGATGCTGCCATAGTCCTTGCCGCTCGTGGTCCCTGTCATCCCTACCATCAGCTGTCAACGCTCAATATCGTCGTTGTCGCTGTCACTTCCGTTATCAAGCCACCGCCATCGCTGGACATACATTCGTCTGTGTCGTTGAGGCCATCGCCAGCTCGCGTGGGACGAAGAGCGCTCCGTGCAGGATGGAAACCTAGCCGCGTACGCTGCGAAATGTGCCATAACATGCACTGATAAAATCTCGTAAATAAATGAAATGCGAGTGCTTTGCGCCATTACGGACTTGTCTTGAACGGAGACCCAGTGATTTTATCTCTTTCTCTTGACACTAGGAATATCTACAGATAGATATGGCACTCTGGAAGCCATATTTAGCTCAGGTCATGCAAGGACCGAAACATACCTTTGAAGCAATAAGTCATTATTCTTGCTGGAAGTCGCGAGTGTGGTCGTTCCTGAGGCTGCAGCATCCCGTGAGCAGTAGGAAAGTGCTAGGTCCTGTAAGCAACCCGTCAGCAACAGGGGGGAATTGTGTGATAGATAAAACATAGCAGCAAGCGGCAATATCAATTGCCATTCGTTATCGCGTCCAGTGCTTGAGTTCCGGAATATCTACGGTGTACATGAATGCCAGTAAAGAAAAATATTTAGCAGTTGACCTACAACAAAGTTTAGCATAATGATAATTGAAACATGAGAGACTGACCTTCTCAAAACATTCCTCCCGGAATTGGTGTCGCAGGCCAGGATTTTTTAGCCGCCTCCATTTTCATACATCTCTCGCCCGATACACATATACCTCATCATGATCTGCTGGGGTACCAGAACCCTCGTTGTCCGCTAAATGGACCGTCAAACTCATCCAGTCCCCGAACGAGTAGCCACGGATCGTGTGGCGTTGGTGGCCTCGATGATATCCCTCCCTGAAAACTGCTGTGAGTCCGCAGATTGATTCAGGAAATGATCGCTTACATGTAGCAAAGCTTTTTTACTTTAGCGGCTTCTATCTCAGCCGAATATCGCGAGAGGACAGTGCGTAATGGTCCTACTGCATCAAAGCTTGGCGACAGGAGTCGTCGGCGCCAAAGCGATGGTAACGAATTCATAGTCATAAAGACAGAGCAAAGGAAGGTGTTGGTGGTGAGCGAGCGGTGGAATGTGACAGTTGAGGGTCAAGTGTGGTCAGTGTTGACTTGGTTGAAATATATACCTGTACGCCTGCATACAAAAGTTTGTTTGAAAAGGTCGCTTTTAAATCAACTTGAATACATGGTGGACTGTCAGTTGCGCACCATAAGAATAATGTATTGTTAGTACAGACACCCTCCACCCGCACCCAAAGTTGCAGGTACGGGTTATGCCCTGGGCAAACACCGCCCACCCCACCAACCACTGTTCGACCTGACGACATCCTATGCCGGTCAATGGACACGGCACCGGCTGTGCGCCAGGTGGAAATGGGAAGCCGGGGATATGCAGGCCTTGGTCAGCAAACGACGAGTGGGAGGGGATGGAGATGCACCTGGAGACCAGGGGTCCTGCCCGGTTTGTCTACTCAGTTGAGAGGCAGCCCAGGTAGAGTAGGATGATAAACATCTAAATATTCCTGTGAAATACCATTTTTACATGGTCTTATAGAAGCTCGGCCATACAATATAAGCCATTCTGATGAGCATCTAATTATTCCTGTGAAATACCATTTTTTTCACTGTCTTATAGAAGCTTGGCCATACAATATATCAGCCATTCTGATAAATATTTAATTATTCCTTTGCAATGCCTTTTTTTTTACAACCTTGTAGAACCTTGGCCTATATGGTGGACAGGCCACTATGATAAGCATAAGTCTTATAGAACCTTGACCACACAATATACCAGGCTCCGCTCACCTCCTCCTCATCCCTCACGAAACTGTACGTCCGTCAATTGATGTGGTGGCGTGTATTCGTGAGGCAAAAAAGGAGCGATGGTGGTGTTTGTGCATCTGCTGTGGCCATCGATGTGATCACCGTTCTGATGTGTGTTTGTGAGGTGTAAACGGGAGAGGGATGCAATGTTTTTGCGCACCTTGGAGAGCTCCGTCGACGCAGCTGTCCTCGTCGCCGCCATAGTCAGTACCCTCGTTGTCCTCGTCTCCGTCATCTTGGCCTTTGTTTTGGCCATTCCCGGGCTTCGGCTTTACAACATGACATCTAGTAATAGTGGCCGTTGGTAAATGAAACCATTTCCAGCAATTTACTAAAAATTTCGGTCTACTGGAAATAATGGTGATACACTAGCCAAGCGGTAAATATTTCATGGCCTACGTTCTATTAGCAAGCGAAGAAAAATCCAGTCCCAACTATTTAAAAGCAAAGACTAACGGCTATAATTAAATAGAATCCGATACTTTTCGACACGACCCACGAAAAAAGAATGGAGTTGCGGTCAGCAAGCTTCAGGCCTCAGAACGCTAAAGCCGCATGGATCTGCGACGGGCCTCGTGGGACACATTGCATACGCTTAACCCGATCCTTGTGATCCCCACGCTTGGAAAAGACCAGGTCGTTGTCAGGGTTGAACCCCCATGGAGATGGATGCGGAGCAGGTGTTGCTGTCTTGGCACGAAGTTCCTGACCTAAATCGAAGACAGGGTCAGTTTTGAAACACAGAGAATGAACCGTGGCCAAAGCAAGTGTATTTACGGATTATGTTGTGGCAATAATGGTCCATGTTCTGACGTAACCCCGTCAGTAACCTCACGAGGTCAATCTCGTCGTAACCTTGGCAGCAAAGTCAATTGACGGTCATCTTGTTGCTTTCACAGATCTGGGCTCACCAAAAGGGTCTGGAAAGGGATTACCGGTGTCATTCACAAGTCACTCATAAGAACAAATGAATTCGACGTACTCTCTATTTCTTCACCAGCGACAAGGAATCCAAAGAAAATGAATGCATGCGGAAGCGCAATTCAGGCAAACTATTGTTGCACATGGGATGATATATCACTTACTATGATCTTGGGCCATATTTGGAACGGCGGCAGATGCCCAAGCCCAAGCGTCACGTATACCAAGGTAAGACCGTAGATGAGGGTGACCACCCACATATGAAAAGAGTACCTAGATTAGTTTGTATGAGTGATTAGTGAACGCACAAGCGGTTGCATGTTGCAATTATGCCAGTCACGAGACATTCCAACGAGAGGCCTGTAGCAATAAAGTAGAGTGGCGATTGAGATGTGAAGAGAGAGAATACAAAGGGGCGGCCACCCCGGAGCGCCTCGTCCTGCGCCAAAAAGTCATAGGATGAACTGCCAGACATTTTTTAAGTACATGTTGTTGTTGGCTTGATTGCTTCGAACGTCGAACTGAAAGTTCCGGGCAGAGATGGTGGTTGCGGCGTGGGATGTGAAATCGATTTCTCGACGACTTTAACGTGTTAAAGGCAGTTGCAAGCGACCGAGTTGTCATTATGCTATGACTGTATTCACTTATTTCGTGCTTTGCATCTGCTCCTCATTGCTAGGTAGGTAGCAAAATTTTTGAGTACATTCACCAGAAATCCAATAGAGCGAATCACAATCCATATCCTACCCATACATGTCATCCATGGCCAGAACCATCTCATCATCACTGAATTCTTCACGCTCCCGGTCGGCGTGCCCATCACTCAAATCATCGGCATCTTCCCAATCATCCCGACTTCATTCCCATTGTTCGGTATCGGATCCTTCTTCATTGAACGCCTGGTTGTTGTTTGCACCTGGATCTAAGTTTTCAGGGACCGCTGGCGTCACTTCCGATTCCATATCGCATTCAACAGAATGGGAAGACCGATTGGAGGGCGCGACCCTGCTCGAAGCTTGACCATGTGTATAGGTATGCCCGACGGCGAGACCCCAGTGATAGCGCATGGTCATATCGCGGTCCACAAATCTACAGGAGAGAAAAAAATTGAGTACCTGAGAGTATACTATCAAACCATTATAGGACCTGTCAATGTAGTAGTAAAGCCAGTCGTTCGAATCAGCCGCACAGCGTGACAGGCCAACCCCATCACGATGGACTCTTCCTTTTGCAAACCTGGGCATAACGTGGCATCCCCGCAATACATCCCTTGGATCTACAAATCCAAATGCACCATCACTTGCCATTGGGGGAAATCGAACACAATCCAAACGAAGGTCTTCCCAAGCAACGCCATGGCTTCCTACATATTGGAACCATCGCACCCATAAGAACTCCAGCTTTCTTGGCCAATAGTCCAGCATCCCAGTTCCTGTGTAAATAATGTTTGTGTGGAAAATTCCAAGAACGCGTGCATATAAAAATGGATGGTTTGCATTCCCCTCAAGGTCTTTGGGATTTGCAAGGAGCGTGATATCACAGTGGGAGGTGTTGGGATTGACCACATCCTGACATCGTCGAACATCATAGGTCGTGTAATTGAATCAGGCGAGATGATGGCAGTATATGCGATCATGTTTGAACAGCACCGAGTTGCAGGCAGTTTGGATAGTCTCATGTGGTTCGGTGAACAATAGGTCTGCTAACCCATAGTTGAAAGGCTGGGATGGAATGCCATCCGCCGTGGAAGCTTCTTCGGACAAGACAGCTTTGATTCGAGGAAGTAAATGATCTTTGAGTTTCGGAATGAAGTCCTGGCAATGAATAAGCACGACTTAGTTTGTCTCGGTCACAAGCATGAGCCAATACCTTGACCGCAGGATCACCTGCATGTTTCTGCAAGAAAAGCGGGATACTCTCAGGAAAATTTTGAGATTTCCCAATATTGTGATGCACGTCAGGTTTATTGGAGACGTCCTCTTGCGTAGTCTTCCCCGCCTTTTGGTATTGTTCGCGGATACGACGGATACGGGTCTGCCGCCGCTTGATGCGCGTCATTTGCTGAATAAACCATTTGTGACTTGTGCGGGTATACCATGCTTTTGGCGAGCGGTGCTCCAGTTCACCCTACAAAGCTATTCAGAATAAATCATTTTCGGTTTGGATTTGAAGATACTTACCGGCTCTGTTGAGTAAGAGTCTGTGGTGCCATATCTTCTAATTGTAGCAGTGTAATCACCCAGGGCGTGAGCCTTGTATGTATTGAGATTGAAATGCTTAAGACGTCGAGCATTAGTCCTCGGATCAACAGTGTCAGAACTGGAGTGACGGCCTTCGGTATTATTTTTCTTTGCTGCCTCTTTAGCTTGCCGGCGAACGCGTGCGTTGAGCTCCCGTTCAAGCTCCCGAGTCACGAAGGCAGAACATGTCATGTCGTTGAATTCGCGAAGTTTCTCACCCAAAGAAATTGTGACGGCATCCATGACGTCGAGAGTCAAGTCATTGTGCATCCGTAATTTGGCCAGGCTGTGCCAATGTGCCGCCACAAACAAGAGATCCAAGATCTGTTGATTGTGCGGTTCTGGAAGCAATCCTTCAAAAACAGGAATAGCACACTGATCGACATATAATGAATATGGTAACCTGAGAAGACTTTATCATACCTGCAAGAGATTCTCGTAATCCCGGGCAGCCATGTTTTTCAGTTCAGAACAATTAACTGGGAATCGTCGGATCGCATCCCTTCCAAAAGAAGGGAGTTGCCGATAGCTTCGTCCATAATTAGGATCGGCGACAGCAATACATCAATAAATGTCTTACCGACGATCTAATTCTGCAACCAAATTTGCTCCCTGGTGCGATTCCAGAATCCGCAGGAGATGGATGAAGAGGCTTTTCCAAACGCCCAGCTCCATTTCATGCAATAAATCGACTACCAGCATCAAGTACAAAACGAAGCCGAAGCGTCCCAGTCTACCAGAAAAGGCATTCTAAATCACAAGAGTTAATTGCGAAAGTTAAGCATAACATTATTATAGCAACAGACATACTAGGTTTGGAACCAAAGAAGTCTCTTTCAGGAAATTATCCACAGCTGTACTATTCACTTGTTGGTGCCTTTCATATATTAGCTTCCGAGCAGCGAAAACCAAGTTCTGTCAACCACGATCATTGACGCGAGCCAATGTTACCCGACGTTGTATATCCGAAGCTGTCCCAAGGTTATGAAAGTGTGACATCGGGGTGAGACACCGTGGACAAGGGCAAAGGGCAGGCATTTTACGAATACTAGCGAGGAGGATTCTGTGTAAAGATTGCTGTGTCAGTTCATTCCAATTGGTCACGGTTGTGAATAGATGGCGTACTTCTCAGGATAATCCGCAGAATAGGTGAATATTCGGGGGTAGAACCGTCTTGTAATCCCGTCACAGCATGTAATCACGATGCCGTGCACCCAAGCTTCCAGAAACTCATCATCAAGTAGAATCATCCATTGGGCGTGCATGAGCTCCCGAGCGCAGTGCGCCATGAATTGATCACTGGGTTCTTTTCCCCCTGCTGTCTGCTTGGTGGCAAAATCCTTGAAGGCCCCAGGAAGCTATTGCATAGATGATCAGCCATGATCTGGCAATCAGCGAACATATGGCACCCACCGAATGAAAATACGCAATGTGGTGACAGAGATGGCATGAGGGTTTACACCGGTAATATTTGGATTCGTTTCCGAAAAACATGTAAAGGGGCCAAATCTTCGCATCACCAAAAGATGTCAGGTGCGTAACATCAGACCAGAACATCAGTGCAACGACCACGCGTGGAAGTGAGCAACCTGGCTCTGCAGGAGAACCCTGCAGTTCGCGATGGGCATCGATGAAGGCAGGAGATGTGTACAGTTCACCCTGAACACGCACCGGGTGAGGAACTTCGCCCGGCTGCCAATTCAGCTCGAATGGTTCGTAATGAAAATGCCGATGATTTCCTGTTGAGTTCGAAAGCTTTTCCCGAATGACCGAAACCAGACTGCGGTGATAGAAGTCGTCAATCGTGTAACTTTGAGGACCAGCGTCAGGATCTGGGGAGACGCCACGGCGAAGCTGATAGGGTACTTCAATTGTCACAGGCGTATGTTTCCATCCAGCATCCTCATCCAACCATTCTTCATCTTCACCGCTTGCTAGAATATTATTGATCTCACTCCATTTGGTGTCTCGAACGGCTGCAGGCTCGAAGCCACAATGTCCAACAATGTCCAAAAGCTCATTAAAGCTAGACTGAGATTTCTGGACGCCGCCATTCCAATACCAGTCGCCTAAGCGGAATGAGCTGTGGTTCGGATAAGGATAAAATGTTGGCGGAGCGGATGTGGAAGGGGCTTGAGATGGGATATCAGATAACTCGTTGCACTCCTCTGGATCGTGCGAAGGCAATTCTGCAGTGTGGTACAGCTGTGATAGCCCGAATATGTTGCGTACTGTCCTGAACACTTGGCACAGTCGACGGCGTACCGCTCCTGAGCTCGAGCCCAACGACGAACTTGAAGCCGTTCTATTGTTTGCCGTTGACTGCGAAGTAGACGCGATAGAACGGATGAGGGATGGCGGTGGTAAAAGTGGTGGCGGTTGCGGCAGTGGATCTCTGAATCGTAGAGGGAGTCGACGATTAAGTCTTCGGGTCCATGGTGCACGCTCCATCATAGACATATGGGAGTCATTGGCTTGGTTTTCATCATCCGGAACAACACCAATCTACAAACAATGTTTAATGAGCGGTTATCTTTCTTCATCCTCAAAATAGGTACCTTGATTGCAACCACTGGGTCTGCTGCCTGGGGTGCCAAACCCACCAGAGGCACTTCATCAGTCTCCAAAGACAATGAAAGAAGTCGACGCCTCTTGGGACCTTTCCAGAGCTGTTTTGCCTTGTCCAGAGCACTGGAAAGGCGCTTCTTCGACGATTGGCAGGTGCGCTTGTGGTTGGTGAAAGCACTGAGCTGCCGGAAAGATTGGCCACACACACAAACTGACTCCACACTCCGTCCAAGTAAGGGCACACTCATACTAGTGGGCAGGTTCCCGCGAACTTCAGGACCGGTGCGGGTTTATGACAGCGGATGAATCATTGGTAGGGCGTCCGTGACTCAGACGAGTGAGTCAAGTAGGATTCAAACCCAGACTCGCAGATGGCTTAGTTATGATCATTTGTTTGAGGCTGAAAATTGTATGAACTCGAAATTCTACTGTACACATGATTTAAGAAGGCAACTACTGCCGTGACGATGTGAGTAGGATTAAAACACGAACTTGAAGGGCTTATAAAGGTGTATCTCCGATGTTCGAAGCATACTGTCAAAAGAGTAGGAGTTGGATGCTCACCGTGGCCCTCCGCATCGCACACCATGATGCGCAGTCACCACGGGCCTGTTCCCAGTGGTTGACCTGCAAACTTGGCATGAAGTTGAGGGTCTTCCCAACAGTTCAAGTGACATTTCCTCATGGTGAATGGTCAGCGCGAGAAACAGGGCATCACTGTCAGCATGCTCTACAACAAGATTGTGGTGAGACGCATACACCCCAAGCGGTGTGCAAATCAGCTGCGTGGAGTCAAACGGATCACTAACCTCGTCCGCCTGCTCATCATTGACGAGATCCACCTCTTACATGACGACCATCACATGTGGGCCTGTGCTCGAAGCTGTCAATTCGTATGCAGGACATACGAGCAAGTATCTAATTTATCGGGCTGTCGGGAAGTTGCAACACTCCTCTGTGTCGATCCCAACCGGGCTGGTCCAGTTTTCCATTACATCCACATACTACTAGCTAAATTATAAAGCGGTCACAACGACTATGATCATGGCTGGATTATTATTATCATTGAAGTAAAGAAACAGAACTTAAATGTCACACGCCTGTCTTTGTCGCAAACTTGTTTAGGGCAGGCCTCCAAAATCACGTGAAGGAGTGGCCTTGCCGCAATTATTAATAATAGTATCATTATGGTGAGGGTTCGGCGATAGTTTAACAAGCCTGAGCAGTACCCGCTTACATTGTAAATTCACTACCACCTACTAGTACTACCAGTAAATTTTTGAATTATGGACTTAGAAACAGTGAAAATGTATATTACAACGATCTTGATGACTGAACTTTAAGCTTCTCGGATTTTCTTCCGCCAATGAATGGGCTGTTCCAATCCAAAGAGTGAATCTCAGGCTAGAGGAACAATCTGCGGAATGTATCATAGAAAGCAGAGAACACCCTATTAGGGCTCAGGTAGGGTGAACTTAGAACAGAATCCGGAGAGCTGCTCCGGGATGTGCGCTGGACTTGCAAGTGCAATTCCTGTATGAGGACCTCTAGCTGGCCCTACTGCAATAAAACGTGAGCTGAAGCTTGAAGCCGTATTTTTTTAGCCACCCATCCGAACGTCATGCACAACAATTAGTTTTAAACCCCCCACCTACATCGTAGTATTTGCCTCGTTTAACCATGTACACTGTAGACTTAGTTGTTTTTAATCCTCAAGAAATGACTATAATTGACTTTGCTGCGAAGGTTACGACCTCGTGCACGTGAGGTCCAACCACCCCTTTTTCGTTGCTGACCGGGTTATCGTCAGAACATAATCCGTAAATACACTTGCTTTGGGAACCGTTCATTCTCTGTTTCTCAACACTGATCCTGTCTTCGATTTAGGTTAGGCACTTCACGCCAAGGATGTCATTGGCATTCCGTAAAACCCACTCACGCCGCTTTCCATCCCCTGTATTTCCTTTGCAGCCACCGACCGTAGGCAATGCCTTGGCGGAATGGTTTAGAGGGCCCTGTACTGCTGGGCCAGTTTCTGGAGGGTCAAGGACCCCGGGAAGGAAACACTCGTTGTGAAGGCCAAATACGACCGGTTTCTCTCAGCTCTCGTATTCAATAGCTAGCGCTGCCTCAACTTTCGGGCGAGGACGCCCTCGCGAGTCGGATATTGAAATGCATGCAACAATAGTAAAGGTGGGCAGGCGTCAACGTGACTCTGCATTTATGGTGACGTCGTCGACAGCTCCTAAACAGAGCTCACTCGCTTTCATGCACATGATGACTGACACGGATCTTGTGACCTGTGCGGGTTTCGGTCGGTTTCTCATAAAAAAGGTGAGTCCTGCACGTTATATATATTACCCATTTTTGTTCGGTTATTTCATCACTCAAATGTTGGCTCACATCCGCGTGACGCAACCTTACCTTTAACACAACAGCAACAACCGCAGACAATGGCAGAAGACGAAGAGAAATGCAGCGGGGAGTGGTGCACCCACCCCCGCTGCCATAGATAGATAAGTTTTTATTTGTTCTATCTTACAACACCTATCACCGACCGCAACAACGCACAACGTATAACGCCCACACCACACCCATGCCCACATTCACAAAGCAAACACAAACGCGAACGCGAAGACTAACCATCCCTCCCACAACCACAGCGGCATGTCATCAATGACCACGCCCACTCCTGTTAGGTGACATCCACATGTCAGCACCATTTGTGCCGACATCCCACATGGATCACCACGGCCAACGGCTCTCCAAATGCACCTCGCGGACACGCTCTGTCACGTCAATTGACGTCGGTGCGGCAACCGCGAGGTACCCAGGAGGGTGACACGGATGACGACGATGTATTGGTGCCGACGGACATGGGGTGGCAACAGTTAGTAGGGTAAGCAGGTGTTCCTATGTCCTACGCCTGACCATCTCTCAATTTTATTTTAATAATACTTATCATAAATTTTCTACATAGTGAGTGACCTGCGGCCCCGTACTCGGCGGGCACGGGTTTTGACGGGTACGGGTACGGGTCGTGGGAAAAAACCTGTGACAATCATTACACAATGACTTGGACATCCCAGCTGTATTGGCTTCTCACGGAGGCCGGAGCAGTCAAATTTGTCGTTATACGACAGGTCAAGCTGGTCAGTGAGGGGAAGGTGCACGGGGCCGAGGTGGTATCACAAGGCCGTATTAGGTTGTGTAATGTTGCTGCTCTTGTGCTATTTGCATGAATATATCAAGTTGAACAAGTGATCTCTGTTTACAACTAAGTAATATCGATAACATGAACTGTGGGATCCCAAGTGGGAATGATAATAAACTAGCCAACTCCAGTCTTATTTTTTTTGTCCCAGAATTACCCAGTCCTTGGGCTTTCCTTCCAACTCCAAAACTACGTCACGATGTGTGAAATAAACCCAAGCAACACGACCTGGTGTACAGGTGTGTTCGGGCAACATGGGACCTGGGTCCCACTTCCCAATTGCGTGGAATAAGTACTGTGATCTGATAATAACAATATCGCCAGGGTTGTACCTAAGGTGTTGTCTGTCAACCCAAAAGATATTCAAAAGGTTGAGGCACTTGCGTTAGGCACAAATTCAGGTCCGGTAAATACAAACCACCCCCAACAAAATTACCTCCACAGGTCAGAACACACAACTCAAAATCATTCTGATCGATGTGAACATCGACCTGAAGCTTCCAGACTGTAGCTGTACCCAGGAAGCAAGATTGTTCGATATCTTGATATCAGCGGCCAGCCTTGTGAGCTCGTTGCAGGTGGTTCCATTCTTTCGGACACAGTCGTTCCAATATCTTGTTGAGATATGATGTGTGCTTTTCTGTGGCTTGTAAGTAACAACGGGAAGACTTTAATCTTTGGGCACTATGTGTGCCAAGGAGATCAGCAGAGGGAACGAGCCCCTTGGCCTGAGTTACTTTGAGAAAGTATCAAATCTGACAAAACCATAGTACTTACTTCATGTGCTTGTTGGTGCCATGACTGTACATCGTGCCTTAGCCCTATGGGTTCATGAGCATCAGCAGAGAACGGATCCTTGGTGTTCTCATGCATTAACTGTGCAGAAATGATTCAGCCAGAGACATTTAAAGATTACGATTATTACTTCTTTATTTCCCATATCTTCCTCATCTGAGAGTATATCGTAATCCAGGAATGGATAATGTGCTGACTCTTGATGTCGCTTGTCGTCCCCCACCTCCGGACAAACTGGTGGATTCTCCGCAAATAAATCTTGTGCTGCTTCAAGCATGAATTGGACCTCTTTTTCCTGCAAATCTTCATTATCACAAGTATCACCATCAGGAATGACAAAGTTACATTGAACCCATCCTTGACCTTAACCTTGACCTGATGTCCACCTCCGGTACCTGCACCTCCTGTACCTCCATCCTTTGTACCTTTACCCTTTGTACCTCCACCCTTTGTACCTTCACCCTTTGTACCTCCATCCTCTGTATCTTCAAGTTCATGCTCTCCTGCATATATTACCAGCCATTCAGGCTCATCCTCTACGTCCTCTACCCATCTCCGGGAAGTGCCACAAGAAGGAAAATTAGACGCTTGCATTTCTTCAAAGCGCTGTTGGGCTTTTTGAATGCATTCTTGCGTGATCGCTCGTTCTCGCAAGTCCGCTAACCTAATTCCCTTACATACAACTGTATCTAATCATTTTTTCTGTCAAAGAAAGTAAAAACTCAATTAGCTGGAAACACTCACTGCCGGGCTTCTCCAAAAAATCACCAAACCATTTTGCACGCTTCTCAAAAAATTTGGCCTCCAGTTCAACCAATTTTGCTAACTTAATTCGTTTGACTTGGTCATTTGAGAATCGAGGGGTACGCTGACCGCGGACTGGTGGTACGACGTTGTTTTTTCGGGCTGGTAGTGGCACTGCCCCACTTCTGGTGTTATGGATCCGTCTCTCAGATCCCCCAGCCAGAGCCTATCATGATGATAGCCATGTGTGAGTAACCACTGGCAACAGAGGCACAAAATTATAACTTTGAAAGACCTACTCCTCTTTTGCCTTTAGTACTTTTAGCCTTAGTCATTGCTGTTCAACTATGGTACTATTAGTACTACTAGCACTGTATATTACACTCCAGTATCGGTATAGAAAGAGTGAAAGCATTCTTCAACTTGACGCTTTCAACTTTTATTCAGAGATTGTTTAGGGCCGGTTCAAGCCTTTTCAGAACCGGCCCTAAACAATCGCGGCATAAGTACGAATTCTTGCTTGAATAGTCATGCTTTCCGTTGTCCTCTGCATTTTCTGCCCAGTGCCAGTGTGTGCAGGAAAACCCTACCCAGTCGTTGCTTGCATACACCGAGGCTCCGTACTACTAGTAGTAGTCGTATTCAATTAGGGATGAACGTTTGCGAACAATGAACCGGCCCTAAGTTATCATGCAATAAAATAGTTTTAGTCGATGTTCGAATTCAATCACAATACTCTGGTGTAAAATGAGAAAAAAGGCTAGAGTCGATGTAAGTCACGCTTGGGGCTTACTTCAGTGTAGAGTTCAGAATTGATTGGGTGCACTGGACAGAACCATACCTTGCATTATATAGACATTGAAGCAACGGCCGACTTGGACAATGACTCGGACAGTGACTCGGACGATGAAGCAAGCGAAAGCGAGCTTTGTAGGTGATCACTCGCAAGCATTGCAACGAGCTAACTTGAACTTGGTTCCAGTTGCAAACGAGGATTTACACGCCCGCTCGGGCGAAGAATATCTTTTCTATCGTCAACCACTTGAACTTCCAGATGCTGACCTAGCTCGGATTGCCCAAGAGTTCACTGAAAAGTATGGACCGCGTGCCCAACGTTATATCCTGGAAGAGGATGTGCCCCAGGTTACCCTGCTCCCAACTATATACGATGCCCCGCTCTGGATGGTACCAGTCCACGTAAGTACGGTTTCTCCAGTTTTCCCGTCGTACTGATGTTGTCTCAACAGCGCATGGATGAACAAAACATCATCTATCGTTTGCTGTTTAACTCCACAGTTTCCTCTCAGCAGCCGAAAATACTTTCTGCTTTCACCCGGCCTTCTCTTCCTGGCAAAATTTATGTGGAGGCAAAATCCGAACGCGACATTTGTGAAGCCTGCCGTGCTCAGACTAATATCTTTATACGAGACATTGTCCGCGTTCCCATCGAGGAGGCAGTATCGTTACTCACTCTCTCCGTGTCCTTTTTCAATCCCCAGGTAGGGAGCTGGGTCCGGATTGCGTCGGGCCTATACCGTGGGGATCTAGCCTACGTTCTTGCGGTTAAGAGTCATATATCCGCCAAGGTAGCTCTCATCCCTCGCCTGCGATTAGAACGCAAAAAGCGGAAGGGTGCGGCCCGGAAAAGCCGGCCTCCCAAGCGTCTATTTGATCAAGATGGCATTGCCAACGCATATGGGCCAGATTCGGTGGAGAAGTGCGACCAGTGTTGGAAGTTTCAAAAAGAAATATACAAGAACGGCCTCCTCGAGAAACAATTTATTTTAGAGGACTTCGTTCAGGAACTGGCCATTCCGACGGTGGCCGAGTTGCTCGAATTTCAGGCAAGTGGGGGTGTTCAATCGAACGACCTCTCCGGTGCGTTTAATCAAATTTCCAATTCTTCTCTACGTCCTGGAGATCGAGTAGAAGTCACTTGGGGTCGATGGGCGGGGGTGATTGGCGAGGTGCATGCCATCAGCGCTGCCATTATCCAGGTCCTTCCCAGCGGAATGGGTGCTTCGGAAAATGTCATTGATGTTCCCGCTGTCCATATCACGAGGCACTTTCGGCCTGGCGACTGTTACGTTTTTCAACTCCGCAACTCCGATCCTGACTCCATTACCCACGATGACGATTCCACTTTACCATACCTTCCTTTTTCGTTCCCCTTTACCTTTTGTCTTCTTTTGGACATTGTTGTTTATTCTTGTCCTTGTTCTCTTTTCTTCCTTTCTTCTTCTAGAACAATCCAGACCGACCATGGACACATCCCCACGTTACCTTGCTGTACCCGAATAGTCTCCTTGCCGACGGACATCATCGCTATTGTCTTTTCCCTCGCCCTGACATATTGTTGACTTCATCCCACGACAAACCGATTTACAATGGCTGTACTCCCAACACAGCTAATTACCGTAATCATCATTGGCAGCATCGCCATCACCTTCCTGATCGGTTTTTACCTTGTTATGTTCTATCTTTGGCATCAGTACCGAAACCCTTCCACCATTGATACTTCTGACTTCCACCTCAACAATATATCGACACGTAATTGACAATTGCCATTCCCGGATATTTGGTTTCCATATTCGTACCCTGTGCCCACCATTATCCTCCCTGACGATCCGACGACATTCCTCACCTGCATGCGAACTCTGAACAATCCCCGATCACAAGACATTTCACTGTTCTCTCTAATCCGACCATTGCCGAAGCACATTCTTTTGGACTTCGACCACAGACCATACGACTTCCCAAACAGTGAACCAACCCCTATCGCATATTGTTCGCACGACACCGCTTCAATGCAGTACCCGACGACTTGTTCCCACAGCTTGTCACTCGTGCCATGACTCGAAACCTGGACCCACATTCATTTACCCTTTTCCATCTATAACCTTGATATCTCCCACACTCGTTTACAACAATACCCTTTCTTGGATGAATACCAACATCAGGTGGACTGCATTGTTCCACAGACAGGACAAGACATCACCCCTCGATACGTCATTGACACAGACATCGTCATCCGGTACAGCTTATGTTGTTCACATGTCTGACCTCGACCATCCCACTATCCTAGTTGGTTTTCCCTCCATACATTCCTTTGTTTTCCTTTATACCGACCTTGTCGCTATGTCCCTGCTACCTCAAGACACTCTCATCACCAATCCTACACTGGACGATACCCATCTTCGACCCGACCATGCAATGCACTTGCCAAACTGCGTACTTGCCCATTACAGCAAGTGTAGACCCCGAATTGGCAATTCTGCATGTCACATGATCCGATGACAAATCATCCGAGTCATCTGGACCTCTTCTATCCTCAACGACACCCGGGCCTCCAGTTGGATCGCGAGAACATCGACATGAGGACGCCTCATGTATGCCTCATGGTGAACACATGGTAGAGTTGGACATGTTGTGGCTTCATGGTTGTATTCCTATTTACCTCCCCTCAAGACCAGCCACTATATGTACGGTTCTTGGGGCAGACTCATCTTGTTTTGGGTAACCCCCACAGCTCGCAATGACATTAGACCTTGACCCCCCCCACTTGTAGCAGTGTTGTCTTAGTTATAAGCAACAATGAAACTGCTGTTCTCTCTTCTGGAAACCAATCCCCTGTTAAGTTGATTGTTGCCGGAGCCCGCTGCAGAAGCGATCCGTAACAGCGACTTCGTCAAAGTCAGGTCAGGACGGGAGATCGGAAAGACGGGCTGGGTGGTTTCTTGCAATAATTCTGTAGTAACATTTCATGAGCCCTCCTCCACCGAGGTAAATTCGTTCCCATTCATAATCCCCATTTCACTCCCCTCACGCATCTTTTGAAGGTACAGGTACTCGTCAGAGATCTTGATTTCTGCGAGGGACGATCGGACGCTGTTCCTAGCACACAGGTTGCACAGTGTGACACTGTGGATCCACTAGTCGGCCGGCGTGTTGTAGTTATTCAAGGACCCTGCAAGGACTACCGAGGTATCATCAAAGACGTAAATCACTTCCGAGGGGTCGCCATAGTGGAGTTAGAAGCCACGGTGCGAAAATCCATGTTCAAGTTTCGGGATTTAACAATATTTGAGTGAGTCTTATCGTTTCCAGTTGCGTTGCACCGAACTAATGCATCGCAGCCACGATGGTGCACTGCTGCCACTGCAAGAGTGCCCAATTCGAGTCATGGAGGCGAGAGAGTATACTGGATCGGGAACTAGCGTGCCCATGCGACCACCCATTCCTCTGTCGACCACTCCCCTCACACCATCTACCCCCATCCCAGTCGACATGTTTTCAGAACCAGTCAGTCCCGCTTGGGACCCATCATCGCGGACACCTGGAAGGCCGGATGACAAGGCAGAAGGTACGCCATGCTGTCGATCTGTTCTGCATTGTGTGTCTGACTTCTTCATAGCCGATCTGGACCTTTGGCTCGCAGACCGCCAACTTTATGCCTTAAAGATTATGGTGACTTTTACTAAAGAATGGGCAGGTGGTACACTATTCGGTTGCCTTGGTTTCACCCTACCGTCATCCAATGGGGGAAATCGAACACATGTTGATGTTCAAATGCGTGATCGCCTATCAACTGTGCGCACGAACATTCCTATTCAGTTTCTCGACCCGGTACATCCGCAAGGCCCTCAGGAGCTAGTGGTGGTGATCAAAGGTGACTCAATCACAGGTGACATTCTTCTGATTGATAAAATGAACAGGGAGGGGATGTGCGTCCTCGCAAAACCCGACACACCCCACAACCTGTTCATTGCACTATCCAAAGAGCAGCTTGCTGTCATAAAAAAATTATAAATATCATTTTTTCACTACTACTGTAATATCATTTTGTCAATATCTATTTGTATTGCTCCCGCAAGCGTCAATTCACACACTTTTACACTCCCAGTTTAGAAAACCAAACCTTCAGGCTTTTGGAGGAGGGGCCAGTTAATTCAACAGAGTCAATTCAAGCAACTGTGGCACAGCAATCGCGTGAGCTCCTTCCTTCGCAACTATACATAGTTAGCTGACGCGAAAATCACACAGTATTACAAGTTTGTGCTTGAGCAATGGCGTCGCTCTTCTACAATCACAGTTTGCAGCTGCTTTGAGACTCCATCACCCATTTAAAGAATTAACGCCATTAAATGTCATTGCAGAAAATTGAAAACAAAAACAAAAACAAAGTTTTGGCCATGACTAATCACTATCGTTATCGGTAATCTCAATGACGTTGGCCTCAAGCGTCAAGGCTTTCTTGTTCGGGCAGTAATGGTTCTTGAAGGCCTTTCGTGTCATGATCAAGCCACAGGTGCACCTAGCAAACAAGGCGCGAAAGTCGGATTCCTTCAAACCTGGCCGAACTGGAGAATTGAGTTGCAATAATTGGAGTAATTCAGGTGATGTAGACGGAATACGACGACCACGCGCTGGTTTCTGGGGTGAAGGAATGTCTACCAATGTAGAATTATTCAGGTTGATGTCTGATTCAGTTCTTCAGCGTCTAGCTAACTGACTTGGTATGTGAAAAATTCACCACTCAATACATCAGACCCTTGGAGACGATGCCGTGAGGATCCTCCATTTTGATTCGGTTCAGCATCGTTACTGACTGATTCAAGTTGTTCATACGCGGGCAGGCGCGGTTCTCCAGGATCTGTATTGCGTCTGGAAATCAATGATCATCACTTCAACAATGTTGAAATGCCAACCTCTCGACGGATAGGACTGCACCGGCACTCCAATCTTGCCATATAGGCATTCAATGTGAACTTCCACTCAAGGTCAGTATTTCTTTCTTAATATCGGAACCTGCTGAAACTCACCCATATATCCGCATCTACCACGCGCACAACAAGCAACATACTGTCCGGCAAGGCGACCAGTCCTGACCATCAAGATAGCTGCTTCTATGAATTGGGACCGCCCTCGGGCTAAGACTCTGGTCACTGGGCAAATGCAGCATGGACCATGGAACCGATGGGAAAGGCGGTGATTGGGCAACTCTGAGGGTGGGACTCGTTCGCCGTCTGCGTTTACCGGCCTGTCAAGAATCAGCTTATGCGTTCTAACACATTAATGAAGCATCAGGACACACCATTTCCAAACCTTCAGCCCATAGCCCTTATTGTGATTGAATTGGAGGACAGCGTTGGTCGAAGTACAGATTTGATGGAGATAGATGCAACTACTGGTACTACTATGGATCAAAGGCATGAGTCACAGAGTATGGTGGGTGGGTCACCGCTACATACCAGCACCGTCAACTGATGCATTTATACCCGTCCGATTCTCAGACTATGTTTGGTCCCATTTGGTCTAATCGAGTCAATACCAGTCATTCTGAGTCAGTGTCGAGTCAGAAGCCTTGGTGCCTGAGAGCTTTGCTGTATATATTCAGTAAATTCTGGCAGTATTGTCAACTCGTCAACTCGCAAATCTTTTCCCTTTCGACTCTTCCTTCTTTCAAGTCTTCCTGGACTATTGATTCAAATTGAATGTCTGAGGAGGAGGACACCCGGGCCACAGCAAGCTGTAAAAGGGCGGGCACCCTTACACTTGGGCCAAAAAAACGCCCGTAAGTGTTGAATTTTCAAACCTTTTGGATTTGGAAACTTACTGCTCTTATCCCTCTTTACAGCTGTCTCGCTAATCCGTTAGTCCATCACGGCCGTCACTTTGGCCGGACCATACATGCATTATGCAGTGTTTCGGCCCTTCTCACCAACGGTCTATTACGAGTGGGAGAACTGGCGGAAGAGCCGGATGAAGCTTTTACTTACGAGTTTGTCTCTCCCACGCTTCAATCATCCGTCCCTAATTTAACCGCGCATAATTGTTCGTCATCACAGGCAGAGAAGGGAGCACCGAGTTTTTGAGGCATTGTTGCAGATGATCCCAGGTCTTGAGCAGCGTCTCATGAACGGTGACGGGGAAGATATGGGGAGTATAGCTGAAATGGTACGTCCAGTCAACAAGATCCTTCTGCCGCTGATCAAGGCTTTTGTCCTTAGATACAAAAGGGGGTGTCAAGCGCCCGCTCTGATGACACGAAAAGTCTCAAGGGTCCTATATTGGATTGGATAACACCTCGAGGCCAAACCCTCAGCCCACCACTTGGGCGCAATGTCAAGATGGATCGCGGTTTCCACCATGAACGTACAGGAGCGCTGCTCTGCCCTGCAGGCTTGGATTGGGCCAATGCTGAGTAAGTGGATCCAATCTATCCTTCAGGTTCGTCCTTGCCTCACACTAATTTATACAGAGTTAAAGAGAAGCTGCGAAGTGGAGAGATGGTAGTTTCCGGTGACCAATGGCCAGTCTTCCTATATGCAGGTTACGATTATGATCCGGAGGACCCGTGGAAGGGCTTGTTCAGAAGTCCGATTCTCGTTTCAGTGCATTGTATTTTATCCTCTGTTTCGTTGCTCTGTTATCTACCGACTCATTGCAGGCATATAAGCATGTATTCACGTCGCCAAGTTCCGTTGACAAGGAGAACAAGGCCACGCGATCTGGGAATGCACGAATCCATGGCATGACAGGTGTCACCCCAGCGTCACTCGCTTACATAGCGACTCAGGTCTGTCTGGTCCCGCCTCTGTTTTTCTATCACCCGCTATATAATCCGCTCCAGACTCGGTTCGCCCTCAGCTCCTCCGCAGTTTTTTCGCGGTCCGACACGGTAACAGACTCCGAACGCTTCTACAGTAGCATTTTGGAACTTTTCGAGGATGTTGAAGAGAAGGAAGAGGTCAACGACCTCATGGTATGGTGGAATCGGTGAGTAGGTTGACAACTGCTCAGTGGGATCCAATGACAAGCCCATCCTCACAAGCCATATCTTTCCAAGTTATACCTCGGCTCAACGGCCGCTTGCAAAGAATAGCGCTCTCGCAAAGATCAAGGAGAAGAGGGCCCAGAGACAAGCAGCCGCTGCGGTTGCAGCTCCAACTGAGTGATCACCTCAGTTAGTGGGATAGGGCCTGGGGAACGTAATTTTTACCATTTGATTAGATTTGCAATGTAGTACCATATGTTGATAAGATTCCAAATGTAGCATACATCAGGAAATCCATCCCATTTGTTCATCTATGGTGCCATTCAGATGACAGCTGTGAAGACGCTGAATTGCAGGAAGCTTCCGACGCTATTCGTCCAAGCCGGCTGGTTCTTACCATGCAATACCTGCAACAGTAAGCCTTGTGCTAACTCATCCATATCTCTGGTTCAGGTGCAAACTGATCCCAACCGGCATTCTGACATATCTGGACAAGCAATGTCATACAGTTGTATCTGATCGAATTTGCCATTCTTACAACATCTGACAGCTTAATATGCTTCATATCAACGCTATCAAGCTTGTAATTTTCACCAATGCTATTTGATATTATCTGGGTAGGTAACTGTCTTCAGATTCATGTCTTCCTTGTTGATCTGGGCAAGTACTGCCAGCCAGGTGGGACCTATCACACCTGTCATACTTAATATGCCGATCGCTACGTGCGACTCTTGTATTACACTGTCATTTTGCTCCATCCGGCAGACTTTGCCATTTCTGCAAACTCTACTGTCTTTTATAAATGCAGATAGATATTTCTGTTTGATGTCCTTCTTGTTGATCTGGGCAAGTACTGCCATTCAGGTAGATCCTATCACGCCTGCCATGCTTAATATGCCGACCACTGCCTGCGACTCTTATATTATATTGTCATTTTGCTCCGTCTGGCAGACTTTGCCATTTCTGCAAACTCTACTGTCTTTTATAAATGCAGATATATATTTCGGTTTCATGTCCATCCAAGCAAGTATTGTAATTCAGACGCATGCTACCAGGTATCTAATTCTGCTAGGTATGATGAGAGCTACCAGACTTACATATTTGGCAAATTTTGGCAAGTCTTGTACCACATAGTCATTTCACTCATTCTGGCACACTTTGCAGTTTCTGCAAACTCGACTGTCCTATATCTTCCATTACCAGACAATGTATAATAGTTATATATATTATTCAAATAATTTATCTGCTAATCATTTATAATCTCATGTCATTTCGTCCACGTTTTCCCGATGTCAGAGCTGATAAAATATGTGCGCCACACAGGCAGACTGAAAGATTCCTTCAGTGACATCCGCATCCTGATCAATACCTAACTAACTCCAATGTTCAACAGCACCACCATCACCATCACTAACAACACTCCACCCCCACACATGCTCGCTCACATCAAGATCCTCGCCACCCCACACCCACCCAATCTTATCGACAATCACACCGATCAACCTAACACCATCAGACAATCACCCACATACCATACCTTCTCCACCCTGCAGCCCCATCTTCCTCGTGCATGCCTGCTCCAGCAGCCGAGCACCTATATGGTCAAGACCCCCCTACACAGCACCCCTCACTAGCACCATTGGGCACCCTCAACAGTCAGGTCAGGCATCTAAAACAGCATTGGAAATGCTGGGGCCACAGGGGACTTACTCCATCGTGATCACATTCACAAACCAGAGGTGCAGGATTTGGGATGGATCCCAATTTTTAAAATACTTTATTGCTCACATGTAACATCCGGGGTACAACCCTGCGGGACAATAAAATTGACAAAAAAAAAAAAAATAGAAGCAAATTGTAATCAATGGCATCAGCACAAATGAAACTATATCGAGCCCAAAAGGATTCCAGAGCGCTGTAGAATATGGGTGGGAGACTGGGAGTTGACATCTTTTACCAGCAACTGTACAGCAGTTGGTATGTCAGTGAAAGGGTGAGGATGACAGCGTGTCCAAGAAGTGCCGTGCATGAATCGACTCAGGTCCAACCGGGTGTTGCGGACACCTAGAATGTGTAGCGTCTTGACATCGCACAGGCCTTGTCGGGTATGGGGTGGCACCCAGAACAAGAGGGAAGGGTTGTCAACACCAGATGTGCAAGCCCAGCCATTAGAGTTTTGATGAGAAGTGGAGAATGCAGTGGGACCACCTATAGAATGCAGACCCACCATGTCGCCATTGCTGGTTTCAACATCCTCCCGTACTGTCTCTGACATGACATAACTCCTGCGGCCTTCAAGGTGACCCGCAATGATCTGGCCAGTCTCGACATCCCACACCCGAACCGTCTTGTCGTCAGATCCTGAAACGACGCGTTTCCCGTCCGGCGAATAAGCAACTGACGTGACGTGATCTGTGTGCCTTCAAAGGGACCAGCTACAATCTGGCCAGCTTCGATATCCCACACCCGAACCGTCGTGTCGGAGGATCCTGGAACGACACACATCCCGTCCGGAGAATATACAACTGACGAGACGTAACCTGTGTGGCCGTAAGCGGACCAGCCACGGACCGGCCGGTCTGGACATCCCACACTCGAACAGTCTTGTCGGATGATCCTGAAACAACACGCTTCCCGTCCGGCGAATATGCAACTGACATGTGTGGCCTTCAAGGGGACGAGCCACGATCTTGCCAGCCTCAACGTCCCATACCCGAATCGTCTTGTCGTCGGATCCTGAAACGAGCCGCTTCCCGTCCGGCGAATACGCAACTGATGAGACGTAATCTGTGTGACCTTCAAAGAGACCAGTCACAATCTGACCAGTCTCGACATCCCACATTCGAATCGTCTTGTCGTCAGATCCTGAAATGACACACTTTCCGTCCGGCGAATATGCAACTGACGAGACGTAATCAGTATGACCTTCAAGGGGACCAATCATGATGTGGCCAGTGTCGACATCCCACACCCAAACTGTCATATCATCGGATCCTGAAACGACGCGCTTCCCGTCTGGCGAATATGCAACTGACAAGACGGAACCTGTGTGGCCTTCAAAGGGACCAGCCACAATCTGACCAGTTTCGATATCCCACACCCGAACCGTGTAGTCCTGAAACGATGCGCCTCCCGCTCGGCGAGTATGCAACCGACGAGACGTAACCAGTGTGGCCTTCAAGGGGACCAGCCACAATCTGGCCGGTTTCAACATCCCACACCCGAATCGTCTCGGATCCTGAAACGATGCGCTTCCCATCGGGCGAATATGCGACCGAGCAGACGTAATCTGTGTGGCCTGTCAATATGTTGACGAGTGGGGGCAAATGATCATAGACCCATAACAACAGACAGCGTCTCTGAACATTGTACACTGAACTGTTTCGAGATCACGGATTTCTGCGGCGAGAATGGCAACGCGGATAAGTAAATATGCGGCGTACTTTCCGAGATTGGTGTGTGAAAGTTTGCAATGAATCGGCTGGCATCGTTCGCGAAGTCTGACAGCTCTGGGTCGATGTTCTGTGACAACAACGTCAATGGAGTAGTACAGATTCCGAGAATAAATAAAACATTTACCTTGATCTCCTGCAACTGAGCCACAGTCAGCACCGCTATCAACGACGCTGAAACCTCTTTGATTAAGCTCATGAATTCCAACCAGTAGAGGAAACGCACATGAAAGAGGCCTTTGACCTCATTCAATAGTGCATCGTAACCACTTTGCTCAATTGTTGTATCGCAGAGGTGAGAAGCCCAAAACCGACAAGAATTGTAATCGAGTTGGCACCATCGCCATTATTCGTTCTGATAAACCCACCACATCATCGTTATGGATGTGAGATGTCTCTATTGCGCAGATGTTGAACCTGAGTTCCGTTTTCATGGTCCAGAGGCACCTGAGTGCTAGATTATGATGTAGTTTGTTCTGCGATGGTCGTGACATCGTTCTGGGTCGGTCAGGAATTCGGCGAATGAAATATGCTTCAGGCCAAGCAAACCGTCGAATTCTAAGACAGACGACAAACTGCGGAGAATGATTCTGATTTGCCTGTCATCCTCCTCGTCAAATCTTCCCAGGAAATGCTTGAGATCATCGCGATGGAGTAGGGTTTTAGCAATGATGATGGTGCCTACAACCGCTCTGAACAGCTCGAATGCATTGTCGTCAACATCATCGAAGAAAAATTTGTCGGTAAAGCGTGTCGATATTGTCACTTCGCCTACCCATATCACCAGCAAGAATGAGTTCAACTTTATCGGCGGGATTCCCCCGCTTTTCTTCCATGAAAGCCATTGCAGTCTTCGCCCAGATGAAAAGTCCAGCGGCACGCTCCGTCAATCGGTCGATTGCAGGTTTTCCTGGCCACGTAGATACCATGCCAACCTCCGGCCTAACGTCGTCAAAACTCTTCTTGAAGAATATCCAGATGTCTCTGTGTGTTTCTGGACTAACGGATTCACCGGTTTCGAGAGCGGCCCATTTAACGGTGAGGATTCCACCTAACACTGTGTTAGATTTCTGTGAGATCATACCATACTTCTCGCTCACCAAGCGCTTCGAACAAGTCGGACCAGGAGGTTCAGGAAGTAATAGTGGGCATGAGTTTCCAAGGACCATTTGCGAAGCACCAGCGCGTTGTACTAACCCCGAAGGCGAAAAGATCAGAAAAGATCAGTAAATGGGGTTTTGACTTATTTGACTTAGCTGACTTAATCACAAGCCATAAGAGGCTAAGAGCTCGTTCGGCTACCCCAAATTAGATCCACATCGCCTTGGAAGTGAGGAATATGCCGGTTTATGTTAGGCGGAGATTCAAACTATTCAAACCTTCATGGCGGAATCAACCAGCCATCGATTACAGCAAAGGCGGCGTGTCTGGACTGGCGTAGTGGCCATCGCTGCTCTCTTCTCTCAACTTACCACCATCCTCATGGCTGCCCTCCCTGCAACGGAGAAAAAGGAAGTAACTGTCTGGACCGAGGCAGAGACCACTGCACTGGTTGATTATCTGGTTGAGCACCGGGCAGAGGCAGGAGATGGGGGGAACTTCAAGGCCGCCTCCTTCAATAATGCAGCTAAACATATTGCACCTCTTCTAAACCGGGGCCTGGTCAAGACTGCCAAGACAATCAAGACGAAATGGTCTGGGGTAAGTAACAAACACGTCAGTTGAAACATTCCTGACATATTCCACAGCTGAAGCAGACATACCAAGCGATTGAAACGTATCGAGGCACATTAGGGTTTCACTGGGACAATGCAGCTGGTGCTGGAATAGATGGTGCAGCTGCCCAGGATGTTTGGAATACCTACACGACGAACAAGGTATTAATTCCCTTAAAACTCATTTGGAGTCTTCTTATTCATCATCTTTACAGCCTATCATGTGGCCATTCTGCAACAAAGGGTGGATCTACTACGATAAAATGCAGACAATCATCCCAATGAATGCACCACGAGGTTCTCGTGTCTTCCGGCCTGCCGCAACTTCTTCTTCTGATACTCACAAGGACAAGGAGGGTGGATCATCCTGTGTGGTGGATCTGGTGGACGAGGATGAGGATATAGAAGGCCCCCTTCTCACCCCCCCATCATCAATAAACAGCAGCAAACGCAAGCTTGATGCCCTTCAAGAGGGGTTATCGGCTAATAACTCACAAGTCTCACTCATCTCGGAAACATCGAAAAGGTCCCAGCAAAGCAAAGCTGACACCTCTGGCTCAAAGTCAAGTCGAGTGACCCCTGCAACGGCCATTCATGGCATGCAAGGGTCCATCAATCACCTCACGGAGACTCTTGAGAAGTCGATTAACATCAATATGGAGGATCCACGGGAGGCACGGCGACTCCAAGCGCTGCAGATGCTCGAAGAAGTTCTGGACCTATCAATGGAACAAAAAATAGCGCTTGCTTCAGTATTTACGGACAACATGTCGGCTGCAACTACGTTTGTCATGATTAAGGATGAGGACTTCCGGCGTCAGTGGATTGCGGACTACCTTGCCAAACATCCGTAGGTCATTATACCCATAGCTTGTATCTTGTACTGTGTATCTTGTCGTGTATCTCCCACCGTGTACTTTTTTTCTCAGTTTATGTGATTTGTTTGACAGACATCTCCATTAATTTTGAGAAGCAAAAAAAACAGCGGCAGAAAAGAAAAAAAACAGACAAAGAAACAGCAGCAGAAAGAAAGAAACATAGCAGCAGAAAAAAAGAAGCATAGCGGCAGAAAAAAAGAAGCATAACGGCAGAAAAAAAGAAACATAGAGCGGCAATGAGAAAGACTATGCGCATGATTGTATATAGGCAGATGACTATTCCTCTTCCTCCGCCGAATCCGAGACACATGAGAATTCGCTCTCAGTAGATAGTGGCTCGTCTCCTGCCAATTGCCTCTCTGCGAGCACGCGTTGATAGTCTGCCCACATAGCGTCTGCAATATTTTCGCGGCGCTGGTGATGTAATGTCTCCACAGGTTCATCTGCCCCTCCAACACCAGCGTCTGCGGCAAAGTGTGCGCGATCGAGGAAAGTGTTGCTTTCAAGCGGTCCTTCTTCAGGATCATGTTCACGGATGCAATTGTGGATCACACAGAGGGCTGATGGGATTCGAGCTTGAATATCCATGTTGTACTCAGGTGCAATGAGGAGGATGCGGAAACGGCGTTTCAGAACGCCAAAGATCCGCTCGATAATGTTGCGGGCCGATGAATGTCGAAGATTGAAGAGCTCCCATTTATTTGTAGGTCTAATTTAGCAACATTAGTATCATATACAGTTAAAAGTAAAAATAAACTACCGAAGACGAGACCGACCCCATTCGGCAAGGTGATATCACTCATGGCGATATGGAATGAGTAGGGATGGATGTGCTGGGAAACCTCCATCGCCTAAGAAGTATTTACCAGGTGGGATATGTAGATTGTGGGTTGTTGCGTCTTCAAACAACCGGGCATCCGTTGTGGCGCCTTCCCAGCCAGTGAGCGAATAGATGAACTTTAAATCAAAGGAACAACCAAATAAACAGTTTTGAGAGAGGAAGCCTTTGCGGTTGCGGTGGAATGCTCGCTCGGATGCTTGTGGGGCGCTGTGGATGTGAGAGCCGTCCAAGGCTCCTACTGCATCCTTAAAATATGGGTAAAACTTGGGGTTTTGGCGTATCTTGGAAGGAACATGGTCCTGTGCTTTCGGTTGACGAACATGTCGTGTATAGAGGGGTGCAGAAGAGAATATATTTAGCATTTTGCGGAAATATCTGCCAAAAAGGCTTGAGATCTTTTTTTTATGATCAGAATGGCAACTTACCTTGACATCGTCTCGTTTGCATGTTGGAAACGTTCACCTGCATGCCGGATCGACAATCCAGTGACAGAAATGTATAGGAAAATCGCCAGTTGCTCTTCCAGGGTGACAGAACGAGAATCTCTGTATCCAAGTTCACGAAGCTCATCTATGATGGCAAGGAAGACATGTTTATGCATGCCTAATTCACACCGGATGCGTTCTGGGTGGCCGGTGAGCAGTTCGAGGACCCAGGCATAACCGGAGAGGGCAGATGTGTGATACTGGTGCCGAGAATATACTGTTTCTATGATGCCAGCGGTAGCACTCAAGATGATACTAACAACAAGGAGGACGATATGGTGAATGCGTCGCCACATTTCAAGTCGTTGTTGGTGGTCCATGAGAGAGACTCTCAACGAGGAATCATATCAATTAGATACAAGTGCTGCCTGCCATAAGTTTGAATCTCCGCCTAACATAAACCGGCATATTCCTCACTTCCAAGGCGATGTGGATCTAATTTGGGGTAGCCGAACGAGCTCAAAGTAAACTAAGTGTCCGATAAGTAGACTAAGTATATCTAAGGCACTAAGTAACATACACTTTTACTTTGTGTTTTTATTTTTCTTAAGACTTTTTTTACTTTTCATATATTCCATTGTCTTTACCCTTTTTGCTTCCTTAACACTTTTTCATAGTTCAGTGTGGATGATTATGTAATATACATCGAAGTGGCAATTCGAAAATTTCTCTAAGTCCAAACTTTGGCTTTATTTGTACACGGTTCATTTTAACAACAAGGTAAGCGCTACCTCTCTTAAACGACCGCCACAACCTCCTTCTCCACCAGTGACCATGGCGAAGACCCAACGGCGGCACCACCACCACAATGGAATGGCTGCAACACCACCACCACCACCACTGGTGCCGACAGCGATGCAACAGCGGCAACATCACCACCACCACCACCAGCGGCGACATAATAGCGGCAACACCACCACCAGTGATAGCAACGCAACGGCTGCAACACCACCACCACCACCACCACTGCCCCAGCAACGGTGGCTACACTACGACCACCACCAGAAACGGCACCACCAGCACCAGCACCATCACATCGGTAGCACCACCAGCACTAGCACACCATGGTGGTAGAACCACCAGTACCACCAGCGGCGACACCAGCACCAACACAACACCAGCACCATCACGGCGGCAGCGGCTACGCTATGACCACCACCAGAAACAGCGGCACCACCACCACCAGTGGCGGCAACGCAACAGCTGCAACACCACGACCACGACCACCAGCAACGGCAGCTATGCTGCGACCCCCACAACCACAACCACCAGCAATGGCGGCTACGCTATGACCACCACCAGCACCAGCTCCATCATGTCGGTAGCACCACCAGCAATAGCCCACCACGGCAGTAGAACCACCAGCAATAGCACACGACGGCGGTAGGACCACCAGCACCACCAGCACCAGAATCAGCACCAGCACCAGCACGGCGGCAGTGGCTATGCTATGACCACCACCAGAAACGGTGGCACCACCACCAGCACAGCAGCAGCAGCAGCACCAACACCAACACCAGCACCGTCACAGCGGCAGCGGCTACGCTACGACCACCACCAGAAATGGCGGCACCACCACCAGTGGCAGCAATGCAACGGCTGCAACACCACCACCACCAGCAACGGCGGCTACGCTACGACCACCACCAGAAACGGCGGCACCACCAGCACCAGCATGGCGGTGGCGGCAACACCAGCACCACTAGCACCACCAGCATGGCATCACCAGCAGCCGCAGCACCACCGTTAGCAGCACGGCGGCGGCAGCAGTAGCAGCACCAGCTGGATACTGGGTGTGGCATTACTCGAACATACTGTACTTGTCCTGTAGTTAATATAATAGTAATATATTTTATTGATTTCTGCAAATATCCATTCTAAGTGAAATAATAGAAGAATAAGTACTATTTAAGATTGATAAGTCGACAATAAGTCAGATTTAAGTCATTCAAGCAGAGAGACCTACTTAATTTCATCTTAGTCATCTTAGTGCTTAAGATGCTCTAAGACAGCTAAGTGCTGACTAAGAGCTGACTAAGGCGGGATAAGACCGAACCCCATTTCCTGATGCAGGCTCCCCAGAAACTGACATACGCACCACGATGTAAAGCAGCAGCCCAGTCACTGTGAGTGCAGATATGCTGGCTGATTGGACAATGAAAATGAGGCCGAGTCCGAGTTGCGTTGGGAAGTCGTATAACGTTGGGGTGTCCATAGCCTGGATTCAGCGCTCATGAGGCTGCGCGCATTTATATATACTTTGGTCGAGCATAGCCAGTGTTCATCAGCAAAACAGCCGTCAACTAGGGTTTAACACGGGTAACCCGGGGGTCTAAAAAATCCAACCCGGGCCTGGACCCGCCAAACCCGGTCAACGGCAGGTAAGGGTCCAGGTGCTGGCGGGTTTCGCCCCCGGGTTGCCCCTGGGTTGACCGGGTTTGCATGCACCGCTGTGACGGCGAGTTCTGTTGTAGACCCGAATGGGAATCTACGAAAGTGGTGATCAGCTAAGAAGTGATCAGAGGAGTTTAGTGTCTATGTAGTCTAGTCAATCCAACCCGAATCCGGGGTTCCGGATCAGAGGGGAAGTGAAGGGAGTGGAGTACGAAGACTAATATGGAGACGATACGAAGCAAGGACTAAGAAATAGAACTGAAGGGGAGCGATAACCTGTATTTTCTATATAGTTTGTAGTATAAGGGTACATCTTTTATACTACTGGGAGTGATCCTGTGCTGTAGTAACTATGTACTACAAGTGAAGGCTGTAACTGATAGGAGTGGAGTGGAGTGGAGGAATGCTATGTACTAGGAGACGGGAAACGTAGATACATTATAAACGTACTGATTCTGGGTCGTTAGAGACATTGCAGTGCATGTAGGAACGAATCCGGAGGCGGAATCCGGAGCGGAATCGATGGAAACGACCGGAAATGGGTGGAATCAACGATACATGAATGGGAATGGACGGGGACGATGTGGGATATGAAGAGGATTCGGGTCCAGACGGCCCGGAGCCTCTACATCCGGTCAGGACTCAGATAGAGACCATCCCTGGTCAATCCATACGAAATAACGAAGATACCGGGGTCATGGGAATAAATGAGCGGAGGCGATGTCGAAAACGGGCGGAAACGATGGTACAACGTGAACGAGTTCGAAGCCGGCGGGTATCGAAGCGTCGGGAAGCAGTGGTCCGGAGCTACTAAAAGAGGGTGGGGCGAAACGGCTGGATAAAGGAACAATGGTCACGTGATGGGGCAACAAATACAAACAAGAAAACTTTTCAACACGACTTTCAACAATCTCGATGACAACCTCAACGAGCCCAACAAACCCAACAAGTATCAATACCAACACCAAGATGTCGACGGAATACAACCATTTCCTCAATACTCTCGATGCGGAAACGCGGCAAGATTTCGAGAGCGCCGTGGCCGAGTTACTAGAAGTCGACGCGGCCGGAATCGATATCGTACGCGACGGATTTGAGAACGAAGCACGGCAATGGGTGGTGAGACGACAACGGGCCATGGTAAGAGTTCCCGTTTCTGTAAACGGCACGGACTAACAATACCCGGCAGCGGAACTACAGGGGAATCTTGACGGAAATCCGAGACAATGGAATCGACGTGATGGAACCGAGGGATTTCTCGATGGGCAGAGAGATGGTGGTCGAGGTCGAGGAATGGTTGCGGAATCGTGAGGAGTACAAGAAGCGGGAATGGGAAGAGGCCGTGCGTCGGGAAGTCGAGGAAGCGTCACGTTTGCAGGAGGAGAAGGAGGAGGAAAATAGGAGGGCGGAAGCGAGGAAACAACAGGTCGAGGAGGCGGAAAGGATCGAGCGGAAACGGGCGGAGGAATCGCGTCAATACGAAGAGGAGATGAATAGGAGGGTGGAGGCGGAGAAGCAGATCGAGGAGGCGGAAAGGGCGAAGGCGGCAGAGGCAGCAAAAAGGGATAATGCAGCCGCAGAAAGGGACCGGGAGGAGGCTGCACAAACCAGCGATCACGGAAGCGAGGACGAGGAGGACACCTGGTCCAATCAGCAACTTCGAAAATACGAAAGACTCCAAGTACTGAACGCGATCAAAAACAAAAAGCTCAACCGGGATAAGAGGGTCACCCGGGACGACGAGACCATTCACAGGGACTACAACAGCGGCAACGATTTCTCGAATGCGAGTGGGAATGAGGACGCGGAACCGAAGGGAAAGATTCTGGGGGTAAGTGATATCTCGCGGACTCGTATATCCGTTGTGCCTAACTAATCCGTAGTATATGCAGTCGTTCCGGATCCGGCAATGCGATGCGTGCATGACCGCCAACACGGTTTGTCGCGGAATTGAGGGATACGCGTGCGATCGGTGCAAAAGACTTAAACGACGTTGCGGATTGTTGACGAAGGGACCGGCCACCGGATCCGGAAAAGCCGAAAGGAAAGGGAAGGCGAAGGCGGGTAGTCCGAAGAGAAAGGTCGTCACGAAGAAGATACCAAAGCCCGTGAGGAAGCCTAGGTTGCGGACCGGAGAGGCGTCGACGAGTAAGCAGACGTTGACCGACATCGAACCGGATACGGAATCGGAGCGGGACGAAGGGAGACAAGGGAATCCGTTCAAGCACCCGCGGATCGGAGCCGGAATCAACGACCACGTCTGGGCAGTGCGCAAAATGGCGACGGAAACGCAGAGGGAGATATCGACGATCGCGGACGGCCTTTCTGAATACGTCGCGGAGGTCCACACCAAGCTAACCCGTTGGACAAAAGAGCTAAATCGACTACGCGCGAACCAGGCCCATATCCTGGGTCAACTCGACCTAATCGACACCAAACTCGACGAAGGGAGAAGGGAATAAAAGGGAACGGACGGAAAGGGAAAACGGAATGCGGGACAATGTACATAAAGAAAAATAGAGTACATAATAAAACTATAAACGGAAAAGAGGGAAACGGAATGACGAGATAAGATAACCGGAATCTGGGGGTCGAGGGGGAGGACGGGACCGGAATACAACGGAAACGAAACAGGTCCGGAACGAGCGGGAAACAAAGGAAACTAGAAATGGAAACGAAAATATAAACAAGTGAGAACCGGGAACGTGAACGGAAAGCGGAACGGAGGATGAAAACGCAAAAATAGGAGACGGAAACGGGTCTATATCCCCACAAGAGTTTCTGAAAGAAGGTCGGAGGCGGAATGACGAGAGGAGGCGGAGAACTTCTTGCAAATATTCGAGCGAGGTGTCGAGGGGGCGGAGGTCCAGAATGCAATGACAAAGTAGAGTGAAGACGGAAACGAGGAACAATAAAAATTTGAGAACCGGAGTGCCGACACCAACACGATCCCATATAACGGGTGTGCCACGTGACGGGTCTAAAAACGACGGGGTGCCCCTAGCGGGCGAAGACAGAACCGACAACGATACGGGAGCGGAAACGACGAGGGGAACCGGGAACGAAGGGGTCGACATAACGGAATCGGAACCGGAATCGAAATCAAATAAGAGGGGTGGAATGGGGTCCGGAATGGGAGCGGGTACGGAATACTCAACCAAAGTCGACGGAATCTCGATAGACGGTGACGGAGGACAATATGGCGGCAATATCAGGGACGGAATGTCTATTTCTGGAGAATCCGAGGACAATGGGAGGGGGTCCGGTACGAGTTCGTGGACGGAAAGCGGAGGGGTTGAATCCGGTGACGACGTGGACGAAATAGGAAATGAAATGGATAAATCGGTGACCAGCATCGATAAATCGGGAGTGGGATCGGACGGGGACGACATGGGACTGGACGACAATACCTGTAAACAAATGACGGTCTCAACAGGCACCGGAATGGACAGGGGCGGAATATGCAATAAAGGGGACGGAGTATACGTAGGACCAGAATGAACGTGGGCGACGGAACGAACAACGGTGGGCGGGATTGAGGTCGGAATCGGGACCGGAGATGACAAAGCTATGACGGGTGGGGGACTGGGACCGGAATCGGGTCTAGAGATAGTAATGGCAAGGGAAGGGGATTTCGGAACAGAGCGACAACCGGACAGCAGGAATAAGGCAGCATCGTGGAAAACGTCGAGCGGGTACGGATCGTCGTGGTAATGGTCGGGACGAAGGTAATGGAGGCGTTCTTCAATACGTAGACAAAGGTCTGAGTCAAATCCGTTGGCGAAGTATGTGTTCCGTTGCTTATCCGATAGACGGCCGTTGTCAAACAAGACACCGGAAATGCGTATGAAATCCCGGAAATATTGTCCTAAGTCCGCTTTGTTCTCTATACCATAAGCCGATTGTCGTCTAATCAATTGATTGAGATTCGTGATCATATACCGAATACTGTCCGTGGCACCGGGATAGAAGGCGAAAACTGCACGTCGGAAAGCGATGAAATCTTTTGCTGAAGCGGCAGGTAGGGTAGACCAGAGTTCGTAATTGTCGTTATTGAGGTACCGGAGCGTATAGCGAATCTTCAAAGCGTCCGTGAGTCCACAGTCAGAGCTGAGCATGTCGATTTTGTCGAAGAAGCGGGGAAGGTCAAGTTCGTTTCCGTCGAATGTCGGGGCTGAGGGATCACCTCGGAGAGGCATGAATCTGTACGTCATATCGGGAATGTCTAAATCGGGATGCGGGTCGGAAAGCGGGTCGGGTCGAGGAGGTTCAAGCTCGAGGTCGAAGTCGTAAGCGGAACTAAATAACTAGAGTCGGGTAGAAGAGGGAAACGTCATGAAAGTCAAAGCCGACCGTGGGGAGGGTATGAAAAGACAAAAGAAATAAACTCCTCGCGGTGGGCTCCAGTTGTGACGGCGAGTTCTGTTGTAGACCCGAATGGGAATCTACGAAAGTGGTGATCAGCTAAGAAGTGATCAGAGGAGTTTAGTGTCTATGTAGTCTAGTCAATCCAACCCGAATCCGGGGTTCCGGATCAGAGGGGAAGTGAAGGGAGTGGAGTACGAAGACTAATATGGAGACGATACGAAGCAAGGACTAAGAAATAGAACTGAAGGGGAGCGATAACCTGTATTTTCTATATAGTTTGTAGTATAAGGGTACATCTTTTATACTACTGGGAGTGATCCTGTGCTGTAGTAACTATGTACTACAAGTGAAGGCTGTAACTGATAGGAGTGGAGTGGAGTGGAGGAATGCTATGTACTAGGAGACGGGAAACGTAGATACATTATAAACGTACTGATTCTGGGTCGTTAGAGACATTGCAGTGCATGTAGGAACGAATCCGGAGGCGGAATCCGGAGCGGAATCAATGGAAACGACCGGAAACGGGTGGAATCAACGATACATGAATGGGAATGGACGGGGACGATGTGGGATATGAAGAGGATTCGGGTCCAGACGGCCTGGAGCCTCTACACCGCCCGGGTTTCATCATACCCATGGGGCACCACATACCTCGCGTCTGGGTTCTGAGACCCAGACCGAGGCGGGCTCACCCCAACCGTTCTCCTCGCAAATTGCAGGCACGTATCAATAGATACGGCGCTGCGCTTCGCGAGGTAGATGGGTGCCAGGGAGCCCTCCAGTGTCCCCGAGGGATGGGGAGGGACGGGGGGTTTTGTCCCATGGTCCCTGCCTGGCATTGCCAGCGCTGCTGCTGCCAACCGTCATCCTCATCAGGGTGGTGGTATGGTTGTGGTGGTGTTGCCGCCACGGCTGCTGCTGCTGCTGCTGCTGCTGCTGCTGCTGTCGCTGTTGCCACTGCCGCTGTTGCTGCTGCTGCTGGCTGTCGCCATCGTCGTTGCCTTGCTGCTGCTGCTGCCGGCACGCTGTTGTTGTCCTCGTCGGGTGGTGGTATGGTCGCGGTGGTGTTGCTGCCACAGCTGCTGCTGCCGGCATTGCTGCTGCTGCCAGCGTTGCTGCTGTGGCCGGCGTTGCTGCTGTTGCTGGCACTGCTGCTGTTGCCAGCGCTGCTGCTGTTGCTGGCGCTGCTGCTGCTGTCATCGTTGTTGCCGTTGCCATTCCATCGTCGTTGTTGACGCTGCCGTTGCTGTTGCCACCGCTGGTGGTGGTGTTGGTGTTGTTGTTGTGGCTGTCCCGTGTCCGTTGGCATTGCATTGGCGTTGGGATCCGTCGTGGTGTGCTCGCGATGTGGTCGCGGTCGAGTTTCCTGCAATAAATAATATTAGTAAAGTTAACAGACTTACCTGTGTTGATGACCCGTGATGACCCGTGAACCCACCGGTTCAGGTCGCGGTGTTGCACGGGTCGCCAAAATGGCAACCCGGTACCCGCACCGGTCAGACCCGAACCGGCAGGTCACCGGGTTTACCCGGACCCGTGTTAAACTTTACCGTCAACGATACAGGTCTGCCACATGCTGTGCAGACGTCTATAGAGTCATAGTGTCATAGAGTACTTCTTTGTATGTCTAAATCTATATAGTGCCCCGCAACATCTATGCAAGTCTATGCAGTCCGCTGTCTCACCTGTATAGACCTGTATAGACCTGTCACCTATCTGTATAGCACTACATAACTGCATCCAGAATGCAACAACACCACTTATTTTATATTTATATTCCAATATTTTCATCATCATATAAAAGAAAAGCAAAAACAATTATATTGATCTAGGATAAACACCTACATGATCATGACGGCGTGGGTTAGTATATAATAATTAAAACTCTCCCGTCATCATTTCCATCTTGTCAATCTCCGTTGTCGTCGTCGTCATCGTCGTCCTTCGTCGTCGTCATCTCCGTCTGTCATCCTCACAATGGTTGTCCCATTCCATTCCTGTCCCCATCGTGTTCGCTGTCTTCGTCATTCCTGTTGTCTTCGTGATCTCTGTCTTCCTCATCCCCATTCCTGTCCTTGCGGTTACAGTTGCGGACCCATTGTTTGCCTCCTCGGTGCTGGCCGGTGGAGTAGTGGGACCTGCCAGTCACGTGACCAGGTTCCCACGGTTGACCTAGTTAGTAGCCTTCCCGATGTAGTAGTCAGTCCATCATCATCCTATCCATCCCGTCTTACCTCTCGAGTCCTGCGTGAGCCCCCGGAGAGGTACCTCGGTACCTCTCCACCGGCAAGGGCAGCAGGATGTGCCAGTAGTCAGTAGATGATATTATATGAATGTAAAAAAACTCACAGTAGCATGGGTGGTTCACCCATACCCGCTGCGACTCTCGTCGACTTGCGCCGTTGTCCTTCATCGTCGGGCCCGTCTCGGTCATTGCGCTGCACTAGATTGAGCCAGCATGGGCTGGCGGGCATTTGGATGCGCAGCGTTGTTGGTTGGCAGGGCGCCGGCACTGTGAAACAACATGTGTAAGTAAAAACTAAACTAAAAACTAAAAACAAAACCATCTTTGCAGCAGGTGGTGCACCAACCACCGAGTTCAATGCCAGCAGGCGAAATTGTTCGCGTTAGATGCCATCATCCCCTGACTCATGGTGTTGTTGTCGTTGTCGGGGTACTGCGACTTGTCGTCGTCATCATCGCGATCAAACAAGTAGCCCATGTACGAGTTGTGTCCGAGCGGGTCGTCCTCGATGATAGCGGGGCCGCGGGGCTTCTCAGCCACCAGCCCCACATTTTGTTTCTGCCTCGCTTGGGCGCTAAAGTCTGAGAACTGATCCAGAACATCCCACATCTCTTTGTCATCATGCACACTCCCGCCATCGCCGTCCTCCTCGTGCAATCCACGGGACCTCCAAACATGGGGGCAGCTATTGTCACTCTGTGGCACACTCAAGGTATGTTCTCCAGCACTGTCGGTATGGTACAGGTCTTGATACCGCTTCATGTGCAGGCACGCTTTGAGGTCTTCGGGGCTCACACCAACACTCTGCTGGTGTAGCGGAAAAGAAGACAACACCGTGGGGGCAAGGAGTGGACGTGTTGGGAAGGGTAATTCGCGGCCCCGTAAACTGGGGGCTCTAGACACGGTTGTAGTGGAGGGCGGCGAGGGATCATTTTTTTTGAATTAGGGGTAGGGACTAGTGTTGGGGAAGTTCGGTCTCAGACCGACCCAAACCCGGTTTAGACCGAACCGAAACCGCCGGTTTCAGTTTCAGTTTGGGAAATTTCGGCTGAGACCGAACCGTTCAGTCTCCGGTTTGGAGATTTGGCCGCGGGCCGAAACGGTTTCAAACTCAGTTTGAACCGCAAACCGACAGTCCAAAGTCGGCTACATGGCTGACTTCGAAAGTCACCCAAAGTCACCAACCCCACCAACAACACCCCCGATATACGCCAAACGAAGACGATGGAGCACCCGAGGTCGACAAAACGGGCGGCGGGGTACTCCCTGCCGCCCACGTATGTTTTTTATTTTTATTTATTCGAACTTAACTAACGCATTTACAAATTACAGGTTGATGCACCACGGCCACCACCACCACCACCACCACCACCACGACAACGACAACGACAACGGCAACGACAACGGCGACGGTTACAACCACCGTCAACGCCACGCCGGACGCGCCCACAGCAACGCCCACGGCCCACCCCCAGCGCCACGCCAAACGCGTTCAAAACGCGCGCCAAACGTACGTGAATGGGGTGGAGTCAACAAGGTGGAAGAGCAGCAGGGGTGGTGCATCCACCCCGCTCCTTCGTGGTATGTACCTTTATTCATTTTTTCACTGATTTATTCGTCCATTATAGAACGCGGCACCGTACCACCACCACCACGCAACACTAACACCACCGAGGAAGGCCAACGCGGGGTCAACCCGGCCGTCGTCGTGTGTACAACGCGTATGACGCGTCCGGACACCCTCGCAAAGAGGCTCCTATGCCACCACCACCACGCGTCCGCCGAAAACAACCAAAGCGGCCCAGCCGTCGTCGCGTGCACAACACGTATGACGCGTGGGGCCCACCACCACCACCACCACCACCACCATCACGCGTCCACCGAAAACGGCCAACGCGGTCAACCCACATCGCATGTACAACGCGTGTGATGCGTCGGGACACCCATGGAGAAGCCCGCGTGCGGCTCAATGCCGGCGCAGGGTGTGCCAGCACCCCAGCACCCCAATCTCACCTCGCAAACAGGCTGGCCACGTCAATTGACGTGCGCAGCACTGTTGCGAGGTCAGAATGGTGCAGGGGCACTGAGCACTAGCGGTCCGCGGTTCAGACCGCGTTTGGACCGAAACCGAACCGATGCAAACCGTTTGCATCGATTTCGGTCTGGTTTGGGGACTTTGGGTGGAAAACCGGACCATTCGGTTTCCAGTTTGGGCAAAAAGGCCCCAAACCGGACCAAACCGAACTTCCCCAACACTAGTAGGGACGGCTTCCTGGTAGGTGTGAGAGGGAATGGCAAGGCGATATTTAGCTGACAGGAGGGGAATGATGGCGGGCGTCTTTGTGATAGGGTGGTGGGCAAGTGCGTCCTCAGTGGGCTGGAACGTGACTGCGGCGACAACGGTCTGGTAAACAATCCCGGTTCAAGATTTCTGGTCAGGCTGCTCTGGTTTGACAGCAGCGAGCGGCCTCGAGAAGCCTCCCTCGGTGTAGGTGGGGGCGGAAGGGGACCACTCGGGGGTGGACTGGGTGGAGGGAGATCATAGTACCCAAGAACAGATGGCCCGGGAGATGGGACTAGATAATCGGACGATGGGATGATCGTCCATGATGGCGATGGCGAGCGGTTCTGGGGAGCTGTGATGGGGGTGCAATGGAAAGCGCATACGGGACGCGTCGCTGTGGAGATGGCGGCCGAGTCAGGGGGAGAGAGATTGTGGGCTTGGTGCCCACGCTCTCGGAGGTAGACGCCGTGTGGATTTCGCTGTGTCAATGCTGGTGGGTGTCGTCGAGGGTGGCTGTCGAGTGGGGAGTCAGCGCTAGTCAGCCCTTGAAAGCGAGTAGGAAAATGAACTGTACCAAACACGGACAAATGCTGGACTTGAGAAGAATTTCACCAACAAGATTTACTTAGTTGTGGCTATATAGTACGAAATACCTAGTGACTGTGTAGGACTAGGTAGGACTGCAAAACCCCCAAAGTACCTGTGTAGAAGGAGAGGTTGTCTATCCTCTGCTACATAGAGTGACAGGCATTCTATCCAGATCTATACAACACTATACAAATCGGGGTTGTCTATAAGCATCTATGGATTACTATAGTTTTGACAGGTATCTATATCACTCTATACCAAAACGACTGTTTTGCTGATGTTCGTTATCTTTGAGAAAAGGGATCCCGGTAGTGTTGCCATGGTCCGGTCTTTTTTGGGACCGTTGCAAGACCATGGCTGGACCGTTGCAAATTAAAATTCAAATAAATTATCAGAAATCTCAGAAATATTCTCGTATATAGTCAACATAGTAGTGGAGTTGGTTGAATATTTCCAGAATTTTATCTATTTTATTTTGCCAACAGTCCAGCCACGGTCTTGCAACGGTCCCAAAAAAGACCGGACCGTGGCAACACTAGATCCCGGTGATCAAAATTGAGTACCCCGTTTCGAAACCATCAGTTCACTTGCTCCACCGGCGCTGACAAAAGTCTGTCCTCTGATAAAATGGCCATATAAATTGTAGCAAGAGGAGCTGCGGTAGAAAAGCAGCATGAGGATTGGACAATCTTGCAGGTAAACAGCGTGAGAAAAGCTCACTGGCCTTATAACCTGTTTAGGAACCACCCCTAACACAACGATGGCCAGCTACCTTTATAACATTCCTAGTGTCCACGATATCAATCCCGACCTCCCCATCGTTCTCGGCAATCTCGATTTGAATAGAGGCATTCACCAGGGTGATCCTGTCGTCCGTGACAATTTGGTCCATGCTCGAGCTACAGCTAAAGCTCTCCGTGACATGAAAGGTAGAAACCTGAAGAGATTCATTAACAACTCACCATTATCCTGTTACCAGAGTCTGGGGATTACCAACATGTCACAAATGAGGTAGTTGAAAGTGCTGAGCTTCGCGAAGTGGCTGTGGAGAATGCTCGTGAGTCATTTCTCCCTTTCTGAAGAGAAACCCGTTGTTGAGCAGAGATTAGATGCAACTATGCTATACACTCCTGTTGATATCATCGAGTACCTTCGTGTCATTGCACTGAGCACCAGTGTGAGTGGTGCCTATAGCTACAACACAAGGATGATCTCTCGCAACGCCCGTAGACAAGCCCCCCAGCCTTATGCTCCACTCAAAAAGACAGTGAGCACAGCATGTCTGATTATAAGCTGCTTCTGTTATCTCTTTCAGATACATGGATCTGGTCTTTACCTGGCACAGCCCTTAGCCCCTGCCGACATTCAACAACTCGCTGAGCCTGCTGTCGCGCCTGCTGTTGGAAAGCTACCTCCCAATTTCAATCCCGATCTCGGAAACTATCGTCATATCGACATCTTAAATCACATCGTGTTCTATAATGATGATTTTGGTATTGTTGTTGGTGATCCGCTTTCGGCACGGATTGAGAAGTTTCGTGCATTTCTAGCTGAGTTTTAGTTGTTTTATAAAAGATTAGACATACTGTACCATTTCTTTTCAGTTCACCCCTCTGACATTGGCTCGTACTTTACATAGATTGGAACCTAAATTTTATTACGCATCGTCCATCTTTAATGCCATTTGTGTTCGCGAGGCCGTTTTGCAAGTCTGCGGTAGACTCTCTGGTCATAGAATGGGAACGTGGTAAACGCTCGTTGCGGCTAGTGACGACGAGTTTGAACGATCGAGAAAGGTGAGACCAGCGAGCGAGTGTGTCCAGGAGGATCCGTCGTTGAGCAGAGTAGGAGTTGTCTGAACCGCATTCGTCCAACGCATCAACGACGACGACTGGGGACAACTTGTCGTGATTCCTCGTGTCAGGGTTTCCTTGATCATGCACTCGAAATGCAACACATTGTCTGCGTCCCTAAACACTGGCCTGCTCAAAAACTCAAGCACGCCATCTTTCAAGCTACGGTCGTATTGGGCAAGGTCAGAGGCGACGGTACGCCAGAGAGAGGCAGGATCGCTCAAGACGGCGTCGCCGCGTCTGAAAAAACAATAAGAACCGAGTCGCTTTCGAAGGGTCAAGTTTGAAACGAGAGTGGACGCGATGGCTGATTTTCCCGCACCAGGACTACCGCTAATCCACAGAATGTTTGGGGTGGCCCCTAGATAGGACCATGATGAGACACAACGTTCACGGAACAGCCAAGATGAACGCACTGGAGTCATCCAACCAGGCATCAATCTCCCTGAACACACTCTCGCGGGTTTTCCATACACCTAGGAACATCATATCCTGCGCGCACTGCAGGTTTTAGAGCCGCAAGCGCCCGTTCTTCCGTTAAGTAAATGTTTGTCCGGTAGTTGTTATATTGGTTTTGGATGTCTGTAAGATTGGCATAGCGAAGGTCGGCACTGTGGGCATGCTCGAAAAATGGCATAGCGAGGATGAGAATTAGATCTTGTGAACCCTGTGTACATGCCCCCGATGGATTGATGGCATTTTACGAGAGACAGTTATTATTAATATCCATTACACCAGCTGTACCTTTTCGCCTTGCTGGATTTACTTGGAGGTGGAGAATATCATGGGCCTTAGGGGTCTGCTAGTTGCCCAGGTTCTGCGAGTCTCCAGCCCGTTTGCGTTTGCCCAGACGTTGGGCCAACCAACCTAAGTCACCTCAAGCTTAACTTGCTGCTCAGGCTTAAGGTTTGACTGTTTTGGCCCATTTCGTTCTGGTTATAGTAAGTATAATCAATATCAGAATAAGCTGCTTGGTAGTATAGAGTAGTGATCCATACGTTTTTGTTTCCTTTGGCTATTTGGGGAGTAAAATTGCCTGCCCACCCAGTGAAGAGTATCCTGAGAGCGCTGAGTTATCGGACACCAAACGTGCGAGTTTAACAGCTTGAAAACCGTCAGCTCGGCAACGCACTGGCAAATTGCAATGGGTCGCGACCGCACGTCGCAGGAATCATCGAGCACACGCCATTCGACACGACGCGCCAAACCACCACCCTTCTCCCCCGTTATACTCCACCCAGTACACCCGAAAACGCAGACATCCCGACGCGGGCATATTGCCACGAATACGTACGTGAGGCACGAATCCGAGCTGGAGCGTCTCACACCACATTGGTCTGACGAACATTTCATAAATTATCTGGAAAGTCACGCCTTCGACGTCCCATCACTCACCGCCAACGCATCTTCAGAGTCCTTGGTACATATTCGAACTGTCGATGGCAGAGTGACCGCGATTCCACAGGCATATCGCCTCCCGCTGCTTATTGTGGCCTGTGATCTGTGGTCGTGCTTCGAAGACCTAATTCTCAATGACCATCACTTGTGGAATTCCCACAAGTTTGATTTTCTCCACCTTTCTCGGTTATGCACTACCTTATTATCTCAAGCTCGTGTGGCTGCGAACACAGGCACTCTAGACGGTGCTTGGCGGTGTCCAATGCTAGATCGATTTCTGACGCGAATATATCTTCATTGGTTCAGCCCACGGGACGAATGGGTGGAGAAATTTTCCAAGGACTGGGGTGAGCAAATATACACAAGGAATCCACTCAAGAAAGGTAGGTGACAGTCTCATCCTCAAACTTCCATGATTTTCTTGTCAACAACTTTTCATATATTCAGATTGGCTCAGGTGGATTCGCACAAAACCGAAAGGACTCCTTATATCCAGTGACCAGATCCAGAACGGGATTACAGCGGCAGAGATCACAAAACCATGTCGCTTAATCACTATCAAAGAGGATAAGATTATCTGGGGGGCGTCAGGACGATGTTCTCGGGCGGCACAGGATGGCACCAACATTGAGACGGACGACAGTGTGGTGGATATGACATCTACTCCCCCTCGAATGACAATGACTCCACCGAGTCATGTCGAAGACCGAGACATTAGGATGGAAGAATTAGCATTTTCTGTGGATGCATGGATGCCTTCACCCCAGGAGCGAACACAGGAAAAAATACCCAACAATGCCGAGCCACGATCGGTTGACAGGTCGGAAACAGGACCCCGACAGAGTGCAACGCCGATCGGAACAAGCCACTCCCGTAGCAGCTCAGCATTGCGCGATTCCGTTGCTCTGGCCGCAATGAAAGAAACCCTACAAACGCTCCAGCGCAAACACTCTGAAGACATTCAAAACCTGGTCCAGGCATTTACCGCTTCTTCTCAGGCGGTCCAGGAGGAGTTGAGGCTGCTCAGGGCAGAAGTGCGACAACGATCGGAGGACGGTGGCACACCAAAGTCTGACAGAGCACGGAGCTCCTCTAGCGTGTGTGACAGGCATGACAGACGTCGACACGATGCCAACCTAAGAGACCTGGAAGATGTGGAGGAGTTTGATGTTGAAGATATGTATGCATAATCTTACATGTGAATCTGTTATCCAGAACTACTTGTGTGTATCATGCCACCTCTAGTGATTCCAAGATATTGTTCATCGACCTAAAACTTCACTAGCTTCACTGCGTTACTTCCGAGTCACGCCCCTTGTGGTAGGTTTCTGTATGCAACATGAAAAAGTAAACGGTTCTGTCTTTGCTAAGGTGGGCAGGAGAATGATCACTTTTTTGTTGAGCTCACCCAAGTTAGTACTAGTCCAGGAGGACGAGAAGCAAGGTTGCATGGTCTTCCTTGCCAGCCTCACCTGAAGATCTGCGTCTTAGCTACGGCCCTCTGTCATCCTGGGTTCTGTCTAATCCGCCTCGCTCTCTGTTCACGGGACCAATTCCCTTGATGCTATCGTGCCTCTGTCGTCGAGCAATTTGTATTCCTTTCATTACTATGGGTGAGCGAGTTGTTGACTCGGGATTCGACTTGTTCATTAGTTGGTCTCCAAATCACTCCGCGGGTGCTATGCCAAGTATGGTTTGCTTCAGAAGGTCGAACGCTGGGACGGCTTGGATTTTCGTGGTGAGGTTAAAAGCACAGCTTTGATAACAACGATTGAAAGGAAAACTTAGGGTAACAAATTATAACGCACTTGGAGGGTTAGCGCACTCGTTCCCTCCGCGGTGTATCTCGATGTCTACAACCTTCCTACCAACTTATCTCCGGCTGCAGTGAAGACTGGGTTGATGTTTCTTGGCCCATGCTACGAGGTCGCAGTAGCTCATAGCGTAACCGCATACCTGCAGGCGGACGCCGGCTTGTCGATCACTGGGAGGTGGCGCTGACGGAAGAAGCAATTGTTCGCGATTCCTGTGATCAACATTGACATCAGTAAACAAACTCGTACGACATTGGACTCGGAGGTTGACTGGGCGGACAAGCAAAGCCAACCAAATTGGTCGACCGATTCTCGATGCAGATCATAGCCTAAGATATTACTTTTGACGCCGGAAATGAGATTATACAAGCTGGCGTCCGTTTAATTTTGAATTTGGAGAAAGGCAGGCTGCGGGAGGAAAGCAGCGGTCAGGGCCAGGATCAAACAGGAAATTGCTGGTTTGAGGACAGCAATTCAATCCTCTAAGGTATCAAAACATCATCCAATTTCTATCACAGCTTATTGTCGAATCAGGCTACAACCTCGTAATATCTTCTTGGATTTGGTGCAGGACTTTCTTTACCTCGCGCTGTCCAATTTCTGAATGCAGTGACGAGATGTTCGGCTCTGCTTATGGAGTATTTGAGATTCCGTGTCCGAGTGGTGAATAAGTACACTCACTCAGTCATCCAAGGCCGGTAAAACGTCTCCAGTTATTTTTTCTCCCAAAGCCACTCGCTTGAAAAGTGCGTATGCTCTGTCGAGATCATCATTGACAATGACAACGTCGTGGACTTCGGGTTCCTTCGCACATTGGATCTCCTTTATGGAAGCAGCCAGACGCCTTTGAATGGACGCTTCGGTCTCTGTTCCTCGTAATTGAAGACGGGCGCGAAGGGCAGACATTGATGGAGGAGAGATGAAAAGATAGACGGGCTTCAACGATGTCGTTTTAATTTGACGAACTCCCTAGAGTTAATGTTTGACCTCGAAAGATCGCACCTTGTCAGCCAACATCCACATACCTGAGCCTCGATGTCCAGGATGCAGCGCCTTCCATCCTGTTCTACTTGGTAAATAGTGTCAAAACTGGTTCCATAAAGATTGCCAGAGAATTCCGCATGTTCGATGAATGCAGCGTTGTCAATCAACTCCTTGAAGGTGCTGTGCGACACGAAAAAATATTGCTTTCCGTGTGTTTCACCGGGCCTGGGATGTCGAGTTGTATCTGAGGGCGAATCAGTATGTAGAATGCGGTTTTGCATGTAATATCTGCTGACGAGAGATACTGAATCCGAACTTATCCGGAAATTCAGCGAAAAGGCGTTGAAGAAGACTACTTTTCCCAACGCCCGAAGGACCTGACACCACGAGTGGGCGGAGAAAATCAGGGAACATCGAAAACGCAAGTACTCTAATTTTGAAAGTCACGAGGTTTTGCAAAATCAATATTCTGGGCTATTCTGGCCGCTATTCTGGCTGCTATTCTGCACGACACTGCGCAAGTCCAGAACCGTGTTCACCAACCAAGAACACATCCATGACATCTACTCGCCCAGGTCAACGTCGTCCACCCCCTTCTCCTCTTACATCAAACGCTAGACCGACAATCAGTGTGGAGGAGTGGGAAACTAAAGCTCCTCTTGACGAGTCGGAAACCAAGAGCATCGTTGCAGTCAAAGCAGCCAGCGAAAACGCGCCCCTACCGTTCAAGGTCCGTTTTCTCCTTTCAATGTCTCTTGTAAATAAATTATCAAAAAGTTTAAAGTAGACTATACCAGCGCCTCCCGTCCACCAACACCCGCTCTAAGGAGCAAACTTGGCCCTGGCTCTCGCCCAACAACACCAACACCATCTTCAACTTATCTTTTGGCTTCCCATGCTCTTCATCCCGAGCAACCAATACAAACCCCTCAACAATTCTACGACTGGTTCTCCCTGATCGATCGATCGGTTGCACACAGCCAAGAGGCCCATTTTCGCGCTCACGTCGCTAGCGTTTCCAAACACCTCGAAACATGCGACAAGCTCGTCGAGAGAATCGACCAAGTGAACAGTGAAGTTGATGAGATGTTGGAAGGCTGGCGAGGTGTCGAGGAGGGCGGGAGGAGCTTGAAAAATGCATGCGAAACGCTCCTGGAGGAGCGGGTGCGTTCAATTTCCTGTATCTGGGCAACGCGTTTTGAATCATGGATCTAGGACAGGTTGTTGGCGTTGACGGAGGATATAGACGCCCGTCTAGAGTACTTCAAAGAACTAGAACATGCTACACGCATGCTCAACCACCCTGGAGAGTCTCTTGTGTTGCAGACAGACTTTTTATATATGGTTGAGCGTGTGGACATTTGCATTGACTACCTGAAGGAACATGTGTGTATGTTCTTCTCTTTCATTAAACCTCCCTCACCAATGTCGGCACAGCGTCATTTCCGGGAGGCGGAAATTTTTTTACTTCGATTCCAACAGTGTATGACTCGCGCGATGACTCTTATCAAAATGTACTTTGTTGGCTCTCTACGAACTCTCGCTGCGGATATTTCAAAACGCTTGTCAGAAAAAGTATGACGGTACATTATTGCGTGTTATAAATCTCAACAGATTCTCTCAGGATGTATCTCCTACTGCGCAAACGCACCTACTCTATACGAGGTTCAAAAGCGTATCTTTGCAACTAGCACCGCTACTGGGAGAGCTCGAACGACGAGAGAAATCTCATCCTGACGAGCTCTCTGCTCTTTTATCCGAATGCCGCGCCGCGTACTTTGGCTCCCGAAAGATGCTACTTGTTGGACGTCTGACAGAGGAAATAAAGGGTTTGGATCCCGCAAGGACCGAATTGGTAGAACTGGTGAGCTTGTTGATGTTGACCTAAAACAAACTCAGTATTTACGCACCTTGATGTAGACAAGAGCAGGTTGCAGCTACGTAAAGCAATTATGCACCGACGAATTCACACTATTCAGAGAATTCTTCAATTCAGGCGAGGATCAGCTTTAGTGCGTAGCCGTGCACATATGTTCAATTGTAACCCATTGACGTCCTACCACAAACAGTCAGTATTTAGAAACACTCTGCGACTACCTTTATGACGACTTGCGGCCACGGATACTGCATGAACCACGGCTGACTGCCCTTTGCGAAGTCTGCACTGTCTTGCAGGCGCTCATGGTTCTCGACGTGTCCGATTTGCCTGAATCTCCCTCGTCCGAAGATGGTGCAGCGGCCCAATCAAATATGGACTGGGACATGCCACGGAGACACGGTCTGAGCCGTTTGCATATCAGCCATTTACTGCATATGGTATTGCAAGACGCGCAGACACGACTGTTCTTCAAGGCCCAATCAATCATACAGGCAGAGATTCGGTATTACACCCCGAAACCAGGTGATTTGGCGTATCCAGATAAACTCATAGGTGAGCATGGACATTGAAACATATTGATCTGGATGTTAACTAATGGTGGATAGGTACGAGAAAACCTACGTCCGGATTTGAAATCAAAGAGAAAGAAAGCGTCAGTCAGATCTTCCAGCTGCCTTCCCTTGCCAAGCAAAATACGTGGTATCCTACTTTGCGAAAAACGGTCTGGGTGCTTTCGCAGCTTCACGATTTCGTCAAGGTATGCGCATTCATTACGCCTCATGATAACTACCTCATTCATAAACCGCACAGCCGGCAATATTCGAAGATATTGCCCAGGAGGCGGTCAGTCTTTGTCGGCTGTCATTGATAGCGGCATCGGAAATGATCGAACAGAGAAATCCGCCGTCGAGCACGCTTGATAGTCACCTTTTCCTTATCCGGCATTTACTTATCCTGAAAGAGATGACACACAACTTGGACTTGACTCAGATAAATGCTGACCCGAAATTTGTTGGTGAGCATCATTATGCAATCGAAATATTTATGCTCATGCGAACGAGTTCGGTTAGAAACTTTGTCATCAATGCTGAACAAGACTACCTCTCTGTTGCCGAATGCTCTATTTGCGTCTCTTGGCATGCCGAGAACGGAGGAAAGCATAATGGAAGCCAAGCATGTGGGTTCACAATTTAATCAAGTCACTCGTTAATATGCATCGGATTTAGGGTATCGACCATGAACTCAAACGAGGATGCGAAAACGTTATCACGCATTGCGCTGGCGGGATATGTGAACCCCTTCGAGTCTGGGTCAGCCGCGTTCACAAACACAACGTTGATAACAGAAAGCCAATATCTGCCGCATCCGGAGATCAACTCACCGCACAAGCATGGGCACAGCAACAAGCTGCACTGGAACTCGACAGCAACTTCCGCTCTGCATGTGAACGTGACCTTCGGGCAGCCATTACCAGGCTGAGGCTATACCTAGAAGATGGCAAGACTATTTCTGTCTTAGTTATGCATATTCAAGACAAAATTGTGGAAGATTATGATACCTTCCGAGAGGCGATTTGGGACATGTACGCGGGCACGTTGAGGACCACCCTTCTAACTGAGACTGGGTTGAGGGAGTTTTTGAACATTGTTTGCGGGGGATCTTTGCCACGGTGATGTCACAGGAGACGGATGAGGAAGTGCCAAGATCATCCCAAATGGCTGTGATGTTACTATGATATATATTGCATGGAATCTGATAGGCAATATACAACAAATCGGGGCATTACAGATGAGTTGTTGGCCCAGCCAGGATAAATGTTAATATCGAAGCACATGAATAGGTTTCAAAGCCAGGAAGTCGAGAACACGACGAGGAAACACATGAAAGCGTTGCATATCAAAACTGGGTAAACCAACAGCAGCAAAGTGTGAACGTTCAGTTCGGATTATTCTCGGCCTTAATTTTTCGTGACAACTCCATCAGGGTTTCGATATCAGGAGGGGGGGTGAGGTCGAGTTCCCCGAGTTCCTTCCAGGATTTTGCAAAATGGGTTTCGAGTGCAATTTGAGACGGCAAAGCCTGCTCGAGCCGAAAAGTATTTCCGCAAACCTCTTTATGACTCTTCCAAGCAGAACTTTGACACGCCCGACTACAGTACACTGCCTAAATTTGCAGGTAAGTCCCGGCAGAGCTGCCTCAGGCGCATGTCATGGGACAACTCACAATTTTGCACTTCGAACAAATGTTCAACTTGACAATGTTGACCCCTTCCACCTTGTCACAATCTTTCCCCTCGCATTTTCGGTATAAGGCACCATTTGAGACACCGATTTTGGCGGCTCGCTCAATTTCACTCCTCGGTCTTTTGTCTATATCTAGAGCCATGTATTTGTCCACGGCATCATTCCATTGTCGCTGGAGTTCACGACAATCTTCTTTGGACAACGAGCGGCCTTGAGGTCTGGGAGACGGGTGTAGAAAAGCACGTCAAGTGCACGAAACGCAGAACAAACCTTGGCATGAAACCAACTTGCTTTAGTGCATAAGCATAAGCTGGGTCGATCAGACCTTTGGAGCCTAACTCATCCGCTATACCGTACTGGGACCTAAGATGTTTCTGGATTGCTTCCTCCCGATTAACTTCTTTGAATGGTATCCCGAGGGTGTGACACATCTCCCTTGTTTCAGCCACGATGTGCATTGTCTGTTGGATTTTTTCCGCTTGACCTTTCGGAAATGCAACCGGCAAGGGTTTCAGTATCGCAGGCGAGATTCGCTGTTCTTGTTCATTCCATCGCTCAAGCATAACCAAGTTTCGTCGGCTGCAACATTTGCGGTAGGGCTTGCTGGATATACAAGGACATACGAACAACGGAGGATATGGCTTCTCCTCGGCCTTGTGACAAGCCGAGAGTGTCAGACCAGAGAAGCAAGGACACAAGCGCGGTGGACGAGGTCCTTTCGACGACTTTGCCAATGCCAAGAAACGTGACCTGGCTGCCGCAGAAGGAAGTAGGCTGATAGGTGAGGTGATACCAGAACCTTGGGGCGAAGTTGGCGAGGGGTTCGCGCCGTGTTTCAAGAGCAACGTAATGAGCTCCCACTCCTCTGCCTTCGACGCGAGATGAAGAGGTGTTATACCTCCATTCGAAATGTTTGCATCTGCGTGTTGCTCGAGAAGGACGCGTGCTAAAAAAATTGATCTCTGGACGGCACCCTTGCGTATAGCGGTCACAGATGCCTGCGATCGCCCAAATTGAGGAAACTGAGTCCCAGCTGGCATTCCGATATTGAGAGATGTCGCCATTTTGGAAGAAATGAGAGTCTCGATAGCGAGGAACAATGCAGTCTTGCCTTCGCCATCACGTAAATCAATGGTAGCTCCCAAACGAACCATCTCACAACCCAAGATAACGTCGCTGACAAGGGCAGCGAGGTGAAGATAGGTGCGCTTCTTACTCTGAGAAATGTACGAGGAAAGTGGGGGATCATCGGATGTGGTAGGAATGTCAATAGATCCTGGTATGCTGGTATCCATCAACTGGAGGCGAACTTCATGAAACGCTGGTGACAGGCTGCTGCTCCCTTGGAAAAAATCGACCATCATAGGGTCGGCCATTATTTTGCTGATATATTCTGGTGGTAGGCATGGTTCAGAATGTCCAGATGGCATGTGTGCGTTCAAGAGACAAAGTTTGTCCTTGTTATGGCCGTTCTAACCATCTAGCTTCTTCACGACAAACCGTCATGAACTCGACCACACTGCAAGCCACCTCTGTCACCCGCGTCATCAAGAGCGCCAGACATCGGGAATTTATCCATATGATGAAGGAGAGATCTGGCATGACGCTCACCGAACGAGAAATCATGGCTCGGTCGAGAGCGCTCTGAAGCATTGGGAGGTGGCTGAAGCACAGAACAAGGCAGCAACAGAGAAAGCCTTCCCTGGTGGTTGGCAAAGTGCGCCCATTCAAGTCGGGGTGAGTAATGTCGCATTCCAGAGGCCAACCCACTCTGACACCTTCCAATACCAGCGTAAGCCCAGATGCGGGGAAGAGACAATTGTCTTTGATGTGAGAGATGGTCTCATGGTGCGCTTTTGGGGTGGTGATATGCAGAGTTACCGTTATTATTGCTTCAACTTCCTCGACCTCAACGGCAAGTACATCCGTACGCCCAACGATGTCAAATTTTATTCTGTGGCCACTGCCTTCTGCCCAAGCATGGAGGTCCACTCTATTGAACAGTCACTTGCAAACTCCTCGTTCCAACTCCATCAACGACTTAGTAACCCATCCGAATATGCCCAAACCTATGACCCACAATGGGAAACGTACCTGGTGCCGGAAGGCACCCTCCTCCGTATTACCCAACTCGGAGGTGATGGACCCGATGTCTTTCTCCAAGCACCCATGTGTACACCTCGTCAAACTATGCTCATTCCTCGACCTGTAATCGCCTAAGGCTATATCTGCTTTTTGTACGTTGTGCTGTTCAGTTTGTATGAAACATTGATCTGAGCCATCGGTCTAAGCATGTGATTTCACCTTGCCTCGATTAGCAGAAATTGGCGATTTCGAGAGTTTTCTAGCCACAAGATTATGAGGTTCCCAGCACCAGGGATGCCCAGTTCCATGTGGTCACAGTACGTATTCGTGGATATAGTACAGCATTTACTGATATAGATAACGGCCAGCCCAATGAACTACGACGTTCCCGCTACTCTCCTCAAACACCATTATCTTTTTCATGCTAGTTTTGGTCACCAACATCTGTCACGGTAGATCAGGCTGCGAATCATTCATTGATGGCTCCCCCACTTGTTGGACTATTTCTTATTTCCTTCCCGCGCTGAGAAAGGAAGTCGGGGTACACCTTTCTTCTGCGCCAAGCGATGTTAAAATTAGAGATGGAGAAACATTACTATACAATTTGGAGACATAGAGAGCAAGCTAAAACCGTTATGATCCCGTACCCGATGCCAAGGAAAAGTCGTCACAATTGTAGGTTTTGAGAAGGACTACTCGTCCGATGAGATCACACGATAGCTTTTCAGTCAAGGGCCCACGAAATCATAGGTGGGAGGAGGACCGTCCCCAGTACGAGATAGTGGTCGGTCAGAGCCCACAGTTCCAGTCACCTCTAGCATAGCCATGACGCCGGCACGGCTTATTCCCCTTTCGAACATACTCTCAGCTACTCCTCTGATAACAGAACCATCCGCACCCGAATCTGCCAGCCTTTGCAAGAGGTCCAAATCACTCGCCCCGAGCTCAACGGCCTCACCTGTAGCACCAGAGTCACTTCCCCCATTTAACCCCAGCATGCTCCTAGCAACTGCAGCGATGATCAAGCCGTGCGTGCCGGAATCTGAGAGCTTGGTTAACAGGACTAGTTGGTTTGGGGAGTACTGTAGATTAGATGGAATTGTGCTGGAGAAAGATGTTGGATGAGATGTGGGTGGCGGGTGGTGTGTGTTGGGTGGGGATGGTCTGAGGCAATGAATCGGATTTGGGATTTTCGGTTGGTTCTCTTGGCCTGGTAGGTGGTGGTGTTGCGGATGGGAATTCAAGTTTGGAATTCGAGTGCACATTGGGCAGGGTGCTAGATTGCTTTGTCGCAAATGCTAGCGGCACAACATCTAGTTGACTACGCTGCCCAATATCGGGAGATTGAACGCCTTGGTAAGCAGATGTGTCAGATTCGAAGGCTCCTGTATGTGACGGGATGGTGTGTACGAGTCCAGGCCTTTCAGCTGTATTGAAACTATTGTGCTCGAACACGCCAGGTGTCGGCGTTGGTGAACGCAGCCTCCGCCGTCGAAAAAAAAATAACCATGATGCCACCAAGATGACGAGCAGGACAATGATGCCGCCTACCACAGCTCCGCCGACAACCGTTCCAACCCCGGGCGACTTGTGTGTGCTCGTGCTTGGACTTGCCGAAGGCCCTGCGTGCGCTGTGCTCGTTGAGCTTGCTTGTACTCACACTAGTTGTGTACCTGCAAAGGATTCAAGCACCTGTACACGACTGTCTCGGATACAAGACACACACACGAAGCTAAGCAGGGTCACCAAACCAATCGAGATGGCAGGATTTGGTTGGAGCTCGGTGACGGTAATTGTATGCTGTCCTTGGGGGAGGACATTCGACGTCCAGGGGATCGACATGCAATTGTACCCTGGTGCTCCGATTCCCGAAAGATTGTAGGTGTCGATGCGGGTGACATTTGTCCCGTCGATGGCAACCTGCGCAATCGAGCCATCAATGTAGGGAAAGAAATTGACTGTCACGACAGCGCCTGAGACAGGAGTAAGTATGTTATGTTCGCACCAGATACGAGAGTTGGACTGTACGGAAAGCAGGACTCGGAGCGCGGTGTGACTCGGATCACCAACTTCTATATTGGGGAATTGTTCCCAGTGGAGGCGGTTACAGATATCAGGCACATGAATAGCCCCCTTCTACAGCTTATTCCTGTGACGACTTTACCACTGGCGCCAATCACCAAGGTATCTATAGACTTCAGGGCGACTCGGACAATGCCTTGAGTTTGTGATCAACTATCGGTGCCTGTCAGTGGACAGTTAACTCAGGCGCAAAATCCTGCAGGATGCAGATCCCACTTTCAGAGGCTTCTCACAGCCCGTCAGACGAGTGGAGCCCCGTCGATTCGTCGAAGCCATCTTTACCTTTAGTTGTCGATGGAACCTACAAGCAAGCTTCTCACAAAGGGTGAACGAAATGGACTGGTGGTAGGTTCCTTCAAGTTGAATCCCTGGGATGTCTCATTGATCGATGTCTCAGGCGACGGTTGTTATCGGTTTCTTCTCCGCATTACCGGCATTTTCACTCTTTCTCTTCCTCCTAGTTTGTTCCACCTTTCCTGCTTCACTGTGCTTAATCTGACTTCTGACCTCGTTAGCGTCGTGTTCTAAGACCTGGACGTCGAGCGATCTATCCCATCTCCATTTTCTACCTATCTCTTCTCTTCTGGGATGTTGTCGTTGAACTGGGCTGGATCGTCAACATTCGATGGATTTCCCGTAGCCGGATCGACACAGGCGCATATTGTATTACACAAGGCATGGCTTTATTTTTTCCATGCCGCCAAGTTACTTAATAGTCTTGCAGCGATCCTTCAGCAACTTGGTGCAACAGGGACTGCTATGTCAATTATGGCTATGTCCTGGTGCATCCTTCATGACCATATCATCGATTCCACCAGGAGTCTTAGTCACTGGGCCGGGGTTGTGGGTGTAGGGGTGATTTCTCTTGTTCAAATGATTAACCTACTCGCTCCAATCTTGGTCCTTGGCGGTGTCCATCGTTACTATGGGATTGCAGGGTGAGGATCTCTGTACCATCTTTTTTCGCTGCTGATGGCCTTCATTTCAAGCTTTTGGGTACGATCCTTCTGATCTGATGCCAATTATTATTTATGGAGTCTCACAGTGCTGGATTACAACAACACCGAACGCCAAGGCACACTACGCTATGAAGATTGTGACTGAATACCTTTTTTATTGGGTAGCCTTTTGTTTCTCGCTTCTGACAGCGATTGCCTATTTGATAACGATGCGGAGTGGTGTACGTCTACCAGCGGGCTTCCTATGGATTGGTTTTCCAACGCGAGGGAACAGGCTTTTCCGACTGGGGCTTATCAGCTTTGACTCCAGCCTTCGCGGTCGTCGAAAGTGGAGCTTCTCATTGGATTTATCTATCTCAGGTCGCGCTGTCAGTATCATGCTTCCAATTCCGATGCAATACTTTAGTCAATACACCGTGGAGATGGCACCGAGGGAGGGGAGCCTAAGTGGTTCTGGCCGTGCGACTCCCACGCGTCACGAATCTGTGTTCACCACAGACCGGATGACAACGGGGACCACGTACGAAATGGATCGAACTAGCACAAACTCGTCGCATGGTGACGTGGATAACAGTGGTAACAAGAAATTCGCCACACGATTACTGCTGTGGGTCTTTGTCACTTTTCTGAGCGAACCCGGCTGAATGTACCTTTAGATTTCCCCTTTGTGAGAGTCCCTCATCTGTCGTTCATGCTCTGGAAATATTGACATGCGTTGATTCTTGCTTCGTAGCATATCTTGTGGTGATATCTCCCCTTTCGATAGCGAGATTCCTCCAGTTTGGCGGTGTCAAGGTCCCGCCTGGCGTAACTATATTTGTCGCTTCTTTCTTTGCTCTAGTGGGCTTGGTCGATGTACTTGTGTTCATCGTGGCTGGGGCGTCATTTGGAGTTGACTTTTCTGAGTAGCCTTGTCTGTCCGATGACAGCTGGACACAATTCTTTCATTGACATGCACTGATGCAGGAGTACCTGAGCACGATTTATTTTGATGATAACTTACATCTAGTAATAATATATCATAGAGCCCCTTTGGTTGTCCAAAATTTCTCTCTGCATACCGTTGGTGGAGATGGGCAACGACGGCAATCGGAACGTGTGGAAGTTTCAGATGTATGTCGCCAATGCAGAACCAGTTCATCGGGTCGAAAAGGCCTTATATGGTAGTACGCTACAATGGCGCCCGCGTTAAGTTTGGGAAGCTGTCCAGTGACATTGGAAGTACTGCTTGAAATTGTACAGCCCGATAATAATAAAAACTAACCGGTACGGTACAGGCATCCAAGATGGGTGAGCTCGAGCTTAGTCAAAGGAATGTATTTGTTTTAATCGAGTTTAAAAAATAATTTTACTCAAGTCTAATAGACGAGAGCTTTTCTACTACACGCGATCTCGCCGTATCCCGTTCTATGGCGTAATTCCCTCACGCAGGCGTACCTCCTTTCTGACAAAGCGTAACCCTACCTTTCGGGTGAACCCAAGCTCGCGCGGAGAAACAGGAGTTTGTCTATGGCGTTTCACATGTACTTTTATTATTCCGCAGGTTGCGCAACTTCGCGCAACTTCCGCAAGCTTGAGGCTGGTTGTGCCAGCTGTAATTCCTGTAGTCTAAGTAGCTAGTTGTCACGAAAATATATTACCCTTCCCTTCATGCTGCTCAATGAGCTCCCCTGTTGTCCACCCAGTGTAGCTCGTGCTACACATGATCACCCAGTCTCCCACCGCCAACTTAGCAACCTCGGAAATACAGATTCATGTCAAATGACATGGCCGGCATGGTTCCGAGGTGGATTGGTGGGCAGTGGGGTAGTAAGGTAGCTGTGGACATCTATCCATCAGTTTCCTCGTCCAATCACTTACCATCCGTGGTGGATAAGGTGGCTGTGAGAGCCATGGGTTCTTTATGATCAAGCATGCACACACCTGGAACGAGGTTCCGGTGGGAGGAAGGGTAAGGAGGCGACATACATTGACATGGCGGTAACTGTCACTTGGGCTGTGACACAGTGATGCGTGATTTCCTGATTGTCTGTTCTGAGTTCGAAAGGCAACCAAAAATTTGCAGCACGGCCACTGTATTGACGAGGACATGCATGACGCCGACCTTTCCAACAATGACACTACATCGAAGACAAGGGTCGAGGGATAATAGCAATTGCCCGATAACAATACACAACAAGCCCAGGCCACCGCCCCACCAATCCACCT